>OX393549.1:89231155-89745038 GCA_947650365.1 Chamaelirium japonicum | reverse complement strand
ACACTAGATCGCGTGTTAGATGGCGTCTACCTCTCGGAGTTGATGTTTTTCTGGCGGAGGACCCGGTAAGCGTTGTGCCGTCGCTCCCCGCTGGACTTCCCCTACAGCCTTGGTTTCCTTACATTGAGGGATGTCAATGAAGCAGCCAAGGTGGCCGGCCTCAATGAGATCCTCAATATGATGCTTGAGCGCCCAACACTGCAGGGTGGTGTGACCTTGGCCTTGATGGTACTCACAGTACCTTGATGCATCTCTGGCTCCCCTCTCCCTGGGCTCAAGCGGTTGTGCCCACTTGAAGTACGGTTCACCTTCGATGGCTTCCAGGATCTGGTCTATGGGGGCGTTCAGTACTGTGAACTCCCTGTTCCACTGTGGCCTCGCTGGCCTGTCTTGCTTCTGCCGCTTCGCGTCATGCCTCGTCGCCTCGCCCTGTTGCTTGTTGACGTTCTTCACGGCAGCTGGTTTGGCGTAGCCTTGGTGCGGGACCCTGGTTTCCACCGCCTTCCTCTTGCGGTCCGCGTCTTCGATCTTGATGTACTTCTCAACGCGCCGCGACAGCTCGTCGATTGTCTCCGGAGTTCGCTTGATGAGCGACGCGTTGACGAGCTGGGCAGGCTGAATGGCGTTCTTGAAGGCCGCGATCACCATGCGATCCTATCCGTCTGTGTCAGCTAAGCTCAGGTACTCGGACCTGAACCTATGGTAGAATTATCGAAGCGTCTCCTTCTGGGTCATACTCATCCCGAAGAGTGACTCCAGAGTCTTCAGCTCCCGGCGATTACATCGGTACTGGTCGATGAACCGCGTGCTCAGCTCCGAGAAGGAGGAGATGGACGAGGGCCTAAGCTTATGGAACCATTCGAGGGGGGTTCCCGATAAGCTGTTGGCGAAGGTCCGGCAGAGGATATGATCATCCTCGTGCAGGATCAGAGCATCCCGGAAAGCCAGTACATGCTCCACCGGGTCTTTCGATCCGTCAAACTTGGGGAGGCGTGGCGGATTCCATCCTCGAGGGAATGGCTCCCGGAGTAGCCTCTCGACAAGCGGCGACCATGCGGCTCCTCGGATGGCGACTTCCTCCAACCGGTCGGGAGCTCGGACCCCCGGTCGGTCTCGCTGGATCTCCTCTCGCTCCCCGAGTCGCTCCGACGCATGCACCCGAATGCGCTCGTGTACGCTCCTCCGATCAGTAGTATGAGCCGGCTGCCGACTAGCTGGCGTCATCCGAGTGTGGTGACTATCACTCTGTTGACGATGATGTTCTTCGTCTCGCTTCGGGCGACGCACTTATGCCGAGTCCGTCTTGGAGTGATGCTTGGAGGTATGCGGCTGTCGCGCGTGCGCCCCGAGCCGGGACCAGACATCTGAGCGTGCCGACGCCGCCCGAGCGTGTTTGTTTTTCTCCGCAGGCTCCGGGCTACTCGAGTCTCGCCCGTCGGGATTCGCACTTTGGACCTCCACCGAGCGATTAACCCTGACCTCCACCTGAGGCACTGGTTGTGGCTGCATTTGCACTGGTGGGGCAGCTTGAGTGGGGAGGCTCTGTCCCGCTTGGGCCAACATGCCCTGATTGAGTAGACCACCTGTCGGTGCGGTCCGCACGAAGTCACGCAACTCCTCGTAGTTGCGCTGCATCGTTTGGAGCTGGGTGGTGAGAGCTTGCTGGGTCATCATCATTGTGGCCAGAAAAGCTTCCGACAGACCCCCTGTTAGTGGAGCCAGGGTTGCTATCAGAGCTTGACTGGAGTCCCCGACCCCCAGTATGGGATTCACCAGCGGGACTGCGCGCTCCGTGTCCGCTGATGGTTGAACAAGACGCCCGACGTCATTAGCATCCCCGAGTGGTGCGGCTTCGGACATAAGCTGCGACGTCGAGCGGGTACGATACGGTCCACAGGCCATCGTTCTTCAACCGTGTGGTCGTGGATTGCTGGTTGCAGGTAGCCTCGGACAGGTCGACACCCACGGGTCAACAGTCGAAAGTTCTAGTAGGAAGTCTCGAAGACTATCCCACAGACGGTGCCAAGATTGTGGGGGGTTCTGAATTAAACCGGGCGGTTCGGGTAGCGAGCACAATCTAACAAGCCAAATAAAACAGACCGGGAATTACGTGGAAAACCCCTTCTCAACGACGAAGGGGAAAAAACCACGGGTGGGGCGAGAATGCACTATGACTAATCTTTCGGTTACAATCTCTCACCTTAACCCCAATTACATACCCTGAGGACCGGTCTCCCAAACTACCGACCTCTGTAATCTCTCTCAGTCTATCGACCGCTGCCGACAGCGTCTGTCTGCAGGTCGCTGCCAACAGTGTCTGGCTGCTGACCGACCGACCTCCGCAGACAGTTTCTGGGTGCTGACCGACCGACCTCCGCGGACAGCTTCTGGGTGCAGACCGACCGATCTCCGCAGACAGTTTCTGGGTGCTGGCCGACCGACCTCCGCAGACAGCTTCTGGTTGCAGACCGACCGATCTCCGCAGCTCTACAAACTCCGGGACGAAACGGGCAGCGTCTCCTCCAGAATTCTTCCTCCTCTTTGCTGAAGGGGTAGGTCCCCTTTTATAGTGGCGGGGGTGACGGTTACACTCCGCGAAAATCGGGCGAGTGACGTGTCTCCGCAATGAGCTCAACCGCCGCGGTGACGTGGCGCGCGGTTGACACCTGGTTACGTTGGCCCGAAAATGCGGAGCGTTGTCAGCACTGCGGGCCGTGTCTGACTGCTACTTCACTCCTCATTTCGTTGCACGTCCCGTCGAGGAGGGGGGGTGCTTCCTTGGTGACCAGCCGACCGCCCCCCCCCCCCCCCCTTTTTTGCTACATGCCGACCCACAAAGAGAGGGGGGGGGGGCTGCTGCCCTCTTTGTGGACCAACCGACCGGCCCCCCCTTGGCTACATGCCAACCCACAAAGAAAAAGGGGGGGGCTGCTGCCTTGTGGACCAACCGACCGCCCCCCCCCCCCCCCCCCCCCCCCCCCTCTCTGGGTACATGCCGACCCAAAGGGGGGGGGGAAGAGAGGTGTGCCTCCTTGTGGACCAACCGGCCGACCCCCCCCCCCCCCCCCCCCCCCCCCCTCTCTGTATACATGCCGACCCAGGGGGGGGGGGGGGGGCTGCCTCCTTGTGGACCAACCGGCCGACCCCCCCTCTCTGGGTACATGCCGACCCAAGGGGGGGGCTGCCTCTTCGTGGACCAACCGGCCGACCCCCCCTCTCTGGGTACATGTCGACCCAAGGGGGGGGGGCTGCCTCTTCGTGGACCAACCGGCCGACCCCCCCCCTCTCTGGGTACATGCCGACCCAAGGGGGGGGGCTGCCTCTTTGTGGACCAACCGACCGACCCAGAGAAAGAAAGGGGGGGGGGGGGGGTACTTGTTGCAATACCGATCTCCCCTCCTTCTCTTCGACTGTCACGGCGCCGGCTCCAAAAGAGAATGGTACACACAATAAGTATTAACCAATGATAAATCGATCAATCGTGAGATGAGGTGAGGCATGGCATTATTGGTTTTTTAATGTGTATAAGATACTTTTGTTAAGTTTATGGCAATTCCCTTCAATATTGACTATACGATGTTACCAAAATATAAAACTACAATACTAACTGTAACATCCGCCTCAAACACACAAGATATTGTCCACTTTGTCCATGCCCGCATGAGAACTTCCTAGGAGGTCACCCATCCTAGTACTACTCTCACCTGAGCACGCTTAACTACGGAGTTCTTATAAAATTTATAGCGGCGCACGGTTTTAAAACTCGTATTCTATGTTTGGAAGGGGGTATTATATAAGTAGCTCATGATCTCCTTCTTTTCTAGTGATATGGCACTAACTCGGTGGCCTTAGACACCTCAGCTCATCCATCTTGGTATCACAGTATCAGAAGTCTTAGCTATTGGCTATAGATTATTGGATCTTGGTCGTCACAATCGACCCCCCTTAAGAGCTACATGTCCATGTGTAGGGTTAGACCACCCCCATCAGGCGGAGAATAGACTCTGATATCATTTTGTAACATCCACACCAAACACTCAAGATATTGCTCGCTTTGCTCATGCCTGCACGAGAACTTCTTAGGAGGTCACCCATCCTAATACTACTCTCGCCCGAGCACGCTTAAGTACAGAGTTCTTACATAATCCGTTGCAGCGCACGATTTTAAAACATGTCTTCAATATTTGGGAGGAAAAATTATATAAGTGGATCATGATCTTATTCTCTCCATGTGATGTGGGACTAACTCGGTGGCCTTGGACATCTCACGTCACCTCACCTCATCCATCTTGGCATCATAGCCTCAGGAGTCTTAGCTATTGGCTATTGGATCTTGATCGTCACACTAATTTAAAATATTGATGGACTTCATGGAGCAAACAACATGTTCTTAAGAAGCTAAGAAGGTGACGTGATTTGATCGTGGTCACGGTTCTGATTTGGTTGGAGAGAAACATGAGAATCTTCATCGAAAATTCTCGCCCCCTCGATAGTCCTTACAAGAATGGGATCCTTGCTTAAATTGTGATTAGATTGCTGACCAGGAACTACAAAATAAAAAATTTTGGAGGGACCATCTGTGAACTTTTAAAAAAAATTAAAAGCCTTAATGGAGCCCCCAAGATCATTCAGCTCTTTTTTTTTGTGTGTGTGTTGGGGGGGGGGGGTTAGGGGGGCTCTATTCTCCACATAGGTCTGCCCCTACTTGTAATCAAGGCCAGTTCGAGAATACGGTAATTAATACAATCACCTAAGACCCTATGTGAAAAGAAAGCCTCCAAAATTTAAAACCTTTTAAATAGCCTATGGACCCATATGAAAAGAAGGCCTCAAACCCACTTATGCATCCTACACCCCCATATAAAAAATCGAAGGCCCAAATTAAAGTAAAACTTTCTACTATAGAGAAAAATTATTGATATTCTTAATATTATTATATTTAGTTTAAAAAATTCCTATTTTTAGTTTTCGCTTTAGGCCTCCATTTGTATCGAGCCGGCCCTACTTGTAATCACCATTTTTTCTAACAATCTACTTGTATGGTGAATACTCTTGTGTTCCTCTCCAACCAAACTGACCATAGAACTGCAATAACGATTAGATCCCATCATCTTCTCAACTTCTTAGGGGCGAGTCGTTTTCTTCATGAAGTCCAGCAGTATTCTAAGTTAGTATTGTAGTTTTATAATTTGGCAGGTTTGTTGTCAATTCGGAAGTAAAATTTAGGAAACTTCAATAAATTTTATAGGGCAAATTACAAAAACCTCTCCTAAACTATGCACCTCATTTCAAATTGGTCCCTCAAGTTTTTTTTTTTTGAACAATTTGATCCCTGAACTATGTTCTGTCTGCATTTAGTCCCCTCTGTTAACTTTTATTCCGAAAATACCCTTGTCCTAGTAAGCATAAATAAAATATTTTAAAACAATTTAAAGTTTTAATAGAATTTGATAAGGGTATTTTCAAGATAAAAAGTTGATGGAGGGCGCTAAATGCACACGGAGCATTGTGCAGGGATCAAATTGTTCAGAAAAATAGTTGAGCGACCAATATGAAATGAGGTGTACAGTTTAAGGGAGGTTTTTGTAATTTACCCAATTTTATATAGATATTATCTATTGATAATAATAGCATATTTTGTTACCCCTTTAAGGTTCAAAATTTTCAACTAAGCATATCTGGACCTGCTCAGCCGACCAAGTTCGGCTAACCTGATCGAGCTCAAACGATGGCTTGGAAATTTGTGCTCGGGTTTGTTTATGCTGCAGTTGGTTCAACCTGGATTGACACCCAACCCAACCGAGTTGCGGCCCGACTCCGAAGAACCCTAAATTGCCAGCTGGCGAGCATGGACGCATTGTTGGATAGGGTGAGGTCTACAGAAATCCTCCTTGTAGTCCATGGCCAAGATCACCAGCCATCTAGTGGACGTGAGCCCTTCACCCAACCACCCTGATCTTGACTCCTTTGAATGAGACTGCACCAGTTCTCTGTGTGTGGACTCGGATCACCCAATAATTTGATGCAGGTTTTAGTACAGAGCTGATCATGCTTTGGAAAGCAACTGGATGGTCTCACTTCTGTGGTTGTTTGATGTTCACATTTCGTTATCAAGAAACAATCCAATATGATGACTCTGGAGACCCGAATCCGCCAAGGCTTTGAGTGCCTTTCTTGTCCCCCCTTCCCCCCCCCCCCCCCCCCCCCCCCCCCCCCCCCGGGTTAGGGTTCATCAACCCCTTCTTGGCCTCCTCGGATGCCGGTGGCGGCTCCGGGGATGCCAGGATTCTTGGTTCGCTATATGCTTGGGGAGAGGTCTGGTCCCAGTACTACCCATAGGTAGATAGGGGTTTTTCCGGTGGCCGGATTTTGTGATGATCAACTCGGAAACGCGGCGGCAACCTATGCTCAGATCGTCGGGGTCTGCTCGGCGTCGGGGGCGTGTTTCTCCATCGGGTGCAGCTAGAGCGTCAGATCTGGCCCTGTTCCCCTCTGTTGGCGGAGGAGGTTTTCTGGACCACCTCCCCTAGCTGGCGGCGCTGGTCTTGGTGTTGTGGTGGCGGTGACGATCGACGGCAGACGGCGTGCGACGACGACTTTTCCATCCTAGTCGGCTAAAAGAGATGGCGGTGGATCTGGTTTGGGGTTGTTTCTTTTTTGTTTTCTCCGCTCCTTTTTTGTTGTGTTGTTCTTCCTTTTCTCCATCGCGGGTGGTCCGCCTATGTGCAGGGATTTCTCTGGATGTACAGGTCTTGTTTCCGTACCATTGGGTGGCAGTCTAGGTAGGTGATTTTTTTTTCCGATCGATTGGCAATCGTTGTAGCTTCGGCCGAAGGACCGATGGTGTTGTCCCCACAGCGTGCGGGTTTTTCCTGTTTGTTCCAGCATGTGGCGCCTCCTGGGGGTTGATTGTGACCCCCCACTACTATGAAACAAAAAAAAAAAAACAATCCAATATAGGCACCCCGTTCATAAGGTGACACATCACAGCCGTCCGATGTTAGGCAACCCAATGGCTGTGATGTGATCACTACAAATTTGAGGTCTCCCTTCATCTCAGAGCCAAAAAGTACAGAATGAACCACCAAAGATGAAGTAGAGGGAATCCCATGAGCCATGACACTTGAGGCCCACTTGATGACAAGAGCCCAACAACACACCACCACCATAAATATTTGAAGGCCCACTTGATGACAAGAGCCCAACAACACACCACCACCATAAAATCTGAAGGTACGTACCCTAACAAAGAACAAAGCTTACAGTTCCATTGCTTATGAACAAATGAAAGGA
Source organism: Chamaelirium japonicum (assembly GCA_947650365.1). Classification (NCBI taxonomy): domain Eukaryota; kingdom Viridiplantae; phylum Streptophyta; class Magnoliopsida; order Liliales; family Melanthiaceae; genus Chamaelirium; species Chamaelirium japonicum. The sequence goes on along the minus strand of OX393549.1, from coordinate 89,737,745 downwards.
TGATCGACATGGCAGCACAACTCATGGTATCAGGTTTGCATACAAAATTCTGATAGCTTGCACTCCTCTGATGCTTCAGAAACCATAAAGCCTTTCGTGGCCAACTATCTAGACATCTGACTGCACCAACCAATGGGTTTTCTGCAAGGACTGGTAGGCCGGCCGGCCATCGAATCTTACGCCGCCGCCACCATCTCCCCGCTGCTGGAGGTTTCGGATCCTGTGGCTGCAGCCGGGGGAGGAGCGGGGTCCTTCTTCATCATCGTCAGTGAGAACTTCTCGCTCCGCTCGTCCAGGCTCATCTGCTGCTGCCGGCACTCGAGACTGCAGAAGGCAACCTCACCCCTGAAAAAGAAGAGAGAGAGAGAGAGAGAGAGAGAGAGAGAGAGAGAGAGAGAGAGAGAGAGAGAGAGAAATGAATCAAGCTCAGAGCAAAGGATGCAGTTGCATCTCTTGATGATTAAGAGACATGGGGCTGGTGCTCCATGTCTTCCGCCTAATGCGGCGGTGTTGTTTGTGTTGTTTAGGGGGCTTTATGCCTCCTAGTCTTCCGCCCGTGTGGTGATGATTTTTTTATATTGCGCCAGATTGTAGCACCTTGGTCTCTTGCTGGCGGGGTTTGTGTGTGACTTGAGCCTTGTGCCAAGCTGTGGGGCCTCTTGGGGTCTGGTGTTGAACCCCCCCCCCCCCCCCCCCTTTAATGGACCAAATAATTTTTTTTCTCTCTTTAGGCAAAGTACTTCCTCTCTCCCTTGTAGGTGAGGTTCCCTCTTCGACTCCTGGCACGGACACCACGGAGTGAACTTTTCCTTACCAGAAGGCCGTCGTTGCCTTGTTTGCACATGCAAATCTTGACGCTAATATCATCAACTTCACGGAATAATAAAATTTTATAAAAATAGCAATTATGTTGCCTTCCCGTTTCGATCTCCGGATCTCTTTGAGCCCATGCTCTAGCACCCTATCCTTATCGCCTGACGGTCCATCAAAACAATAACTACACCTAATTTCACACTGGCCGCTCAAGTATTTATTTTTTAACAGCTTGACCCCTGAACTATGTTTCTTCTGCATGTCCACCCCCTCCGTCAACTTTCAGCCGTTAAACCTAATATTTATTCCAAAAATATCCAACCTAAATGAGATTAAAGCTAAGTATCTGACTTGGGCATCGCTGTTTCGATATTATAGTTAGGTCTGACCGTTGAAAGCTTAGGAGACAGTTAACACACAGACGGTGCACAGTTCAGGGTTCATCAAAAAAAAAACTTTGAACCAATGTCAAATTATTGTATAGTTTGAGGGGGTACTTGTAATTTGCCTCTATTTTACACTAAACCATGAACCTTTACAACAAGAGAAATGATCCATGTATAAGGTGGCGTGTCTTATTCATCACCGCCGTCCCATAGCAGGCAACACTTCAGGTGAATGACACTCAGCCCGGATTGATGGATGGCTGTAGATGCATCAGCCCCAACACCTTACGGTACGGGACACCGCATGGAAACACTGACCTTACAACAATTGCTCAATTACATCACTTTTAAGTCATATATGAGCACCAAATATTGAATAAAAGTAAAGGATCATCCATCTAAAAAGCGTAATTACACTTTACCCCCCTGAAGTTTAGTCCAAAATCACTTACCCCCCCCCCCCCCAGATCAAATAAACAACATTTTGCACCCTTCAATTCAGTTTTGATTAGGTAGATATTACCCAAAGAGTAAATTTACTAGTTGACACAAGGGGGTATTCTGCTACGATTGAAAACTATAGTGACCGATTTGTAACAAAAATAAAACTTTAGGGGGGTTAAGTGATTTTGGACTAAACTTCAGATGGGTAAAGTGTAATTTGTCTTATGTTTAACACCAAATGAATTTCCCGAAAATACTCCATTTAAATAGCAAAATAATTTTTTATAAAGAAAAAAAAAAAAAAGAAGGAAACTTTGATGCGAATTGCGTGCCTTAAAGAGAGATTACCTATAGATGAAGGTGTCTCTGAGGCCGGAGATTACCTATACATGAAGGTGTCTCTGCCGGGACCAAGGCGGCGCTGGCAGAGGTCGCAGGCCCTCAAGAAGGCGGCCGTCTCCACCACGGCGAAATCACAGGAGCTCCTCCTCCCCCCAACCCAAGGCGCCACCGCCGCCGCGTGGCTCGGCTCCAGCGGCTCCGCCCCCTGCCTCCTCGCGCTCCACGCCGCCGCCACCCCATCCGCCGCTGCCTTCGCCGCCCTTTGCCGATCCCTCCGGTGATGCTGGGCCCTCTCCTGGTCCGGCGGATGGGTGGCCTCCGTCGTCCCCAGATCCGCCGCGAGCCCCGTCACGCTGGTCGTCCTCCTCATCGGAGGCCTCGGCCTTTTCCCCAACAACATCTCTCTCTCTCTCTCTCTCTCTCTCTCTCTAAGCAGGAAGAGAGACGCCGGTGCTGAGCACTCAGGTCGGAGCATATAAGGGGAGTAGAAAAGGCAGAACGAATCCGAACCGTTGGTTGGAATTTCTCCATCCAGGTCTCCACGTCGGCTCGCACTTCCGTTTTACCTTTTTTCCATGATGACACGTGTAAAATAGTGGAGCGGTGAGTTTACCGCCGGCTCTCTCTATAGGTGCGTGATAATCATATGGGGCTACTTTTTTATGTGCTTACGCTCATGGCGGTGACAGTATCAACGAATATCGATCGCTTATCTTTATTTTTATTCATTTTTGCCCCTTTTTTTTTTTTCTTTATTATTTCCCCCTTCCATGGAGAGTGGTGACTCTGTCGCGTAGCGTTCAATGAAATTTTTCCCCAGCTTTCTGGACGGATATTTGGCTTGGAAACCCGAGGCGGTGACCGCCACCGGCTTGAGCCGGTAACCACTCGGAATGCCAATATCTTTTGGGCGAGAAATTGGAGAGTGAAACTCTGCGGTCGATTTCTCGGAGAGTTATCGGCGGCACGGCCTTTCGGTGTTGGACGAGGTATACCCCATTTCCACCACCAAATACGAGATTTTTATTCACACCCCAAAAATCCCAATCGAGATTTGGAAACACTTTTTTTTTCATGACAAAAATACCCCCACTACTCCGGACTCATTCTTTCTTATTAGCACACCTCATCCTCTTCCCTCTTTCAGACCATATTCCCTTTGAACCTCCATACCCAATCATTTCCATATCGATGCGTCCATTGCGGCATACCCTTTACGTCTGACGCCTCCGTAGCCCACTTTCAACGTCGGCTCCTCTAGCATCCATCTCCAACGTCGATGCCATCGTCGGCACCTATCTTCAATGTGGGCGCCCCCCACCCTTCTCTTTTCATCATTTTTCCATCACATGAGTCACAGTTGCCTCCCCTTCCTCTCCCTGTTACCCAGCATGTTTGGTACGGTAGTTCAGTGCCGAACATGCTCGACATTGAACTAGCGAACATACTGAAGAAAATTCGAAAGTTAATTATTGAATATTGCTCAGAAGGCTCGGTAGCTCTGTGCTGAACATGTTCGGCACTGAACTACCAAACATGCTAGGCAACAGAGAGAGAAAGGGAGGTAACTATGGCTCCTGGGATGTAAAGAGGAGGGGAGGAGGAAAAGGGGGGAAGGGGATGGTTTGACGACAAAGGTGGGAGAATGGAAGGAAGGAAGGAGGAGAGGCGGTGGTGTCGAAAAAGTGGGGATGGAAGCGTCAGAATATTACCGGTGATAGACGTACTAGATAGGAGGTAATGGGGTACGGAGGTTCGGAGTGGATGAGATATGAAAGGGAGAGGATGGAAGATGTGCTGGTAATACCTCACACAAAAATAGAAAACTAATGGAAAGCGGGGTATGAGGTACTAATTTTGGGGTGTGAATAAAAGTTTTCATATAAAAAGGGTGGGGGTAGATATAACCCACAAAATACCATGGCCAGCTACCATCTAAAGGCAACACATCTTTTTTCTTAGGCAGCCATCTTTTTATCCTCCGTCGTGCATGTATCGTTTGCTGCCGCCCAACCCCACTCACCCATCCAACCTGTCTCCTCCTCTTTCACCCTCCCCTTCTTCCTATGCCTCCTCTTCTTCCACCTCCTCCTCCGTCCTCCTACTTTTTCTCCCCCTTCTTTCCCCCCCCCCCCCCCCTAATCTGTGGTCAAATGCACCATATATGCATCCTATCAGGGTGACCGAATACACATAAAGGGCATTTAGACTAGTATGACCAAATACACAGCCCCCCTACATCCTCCTTAAAATCTATAGCCAAATGCATCTTATGCGCATCCTATTTGGGGTGATCAAATACACATAAAGGGCATTCGGACTAGTATGACCGAATGCATAGATTTTAGATAGGACGAGAGAGGAAAGAAGAGGGTAAAGAGGAAGAGAAAGAATCGAAAGAAAAATGAGGAGGAAGAAAGGATGGAGGACGGGAAGGTGATGGGTTGCCGGCGGCGACCTGTATATGGGTATGGAATGCCTTTAATAAAAGAGCTATAATGAAATGGAGACACATCCGATATGTTTTAAAATTAAGGTTATGGCTATTTTGGTATTTTGTTAGCCGTATATAGCCCCACACCTACAAAAATAATATTTGAACATACAAGTGAGCATCTAAAAAAAATAAAAAATTCAAGGGGACATACTCTCCAGGTCTCGACGGGATCCCGGATGCACAAACATTATGTCCAACAGTATGTCCCCCTTGTAGAAATATCAGTGCTCGGTGGAATAAGACGTGGAGAACCGTTTCTTTCTTTCTACTCCAATCGATCCTGATCGGACGGCTGATCTGGTACTTGACAGAGATGCAGCTCTGACTCTGGGCCGTGGGATCCTGACCGTGGGCCACACTAGTAATCCACTCCTAGGCTGCACGATGGGCCGATGGCGGGGGGGAGGATTGGAATTTGGAGGTCGTTTAATCCGACGAGCTCCGTAGTTTAGCGAGTGAGGAGCACGCGGAATTGGCTCCTCTCAAGTCAGTTCTTTCACATCTTTTGGAGTCACGCGCCTTGCTTGTACATTAGGCCTGTCAATGGGTCGGATTCGGACTGGATCGGGATATATTCGTATCCGATGGATGTAAAAACCTTTGGCTTGATTCCGAATCCATCGAATAATCCGAGATCCAAATCCAAATATCCAGAAACAAAAATTATTAAACTATCCTCAAATTATGGATTCAAAACAAATTATATTTATTTTTTTTAACGCAAAGGATATAATAAAAAGATTAGGTAAAGAGGCACTTGTCAAAGTTTATATAAATGAGAGTTTAGGTTTAAAGCCTAAACCCTTGATAATCATAATACTTAGATCTAAAGGTTATTGTTCAATGATTATGTTAGATAGTGTCAGGTCAGGTCTTCATCGAATCGGATCAAGGTAAACACGAATCCAATCCAATTATGTTTTGAATCGGATTGGATCATTTTTAATCGGATATCAGATCAAAAAATTACTATCAAATCTGGACTATTCGGATTGGATTCGGATCAAAATCCGCTCTGTAGATAGGTCTACTCGTACTTCAACCGTACAAATAGACCTCAATGAGCCCTGGTTAAAATTTAAAGAGATTGATCTGGGCCATTGATGTGAGGACGCGACTCATCTGAATGCTGACTCCAAAGATCATGAAAATACTGACCGGAGAGGTGCTGATGGACTCGGACTCGCACTCGCACTCGCACTCGCACCTAGCTATTACTTATTAGTAGGGGGTGGCAATGGGTCGTGTCGAATCGGGTTCATGTCATGTCTAGTTTTGGATCGTGTCCGAAACCCCTGGACCCGGATCCGACCTGTTTAACTAATCGTGTCTAGACCCTAAACCTGTACCCGACCCATTTATAAACGGGTAGACCCGATAAGACCCGTTAGACCCGTTTACCACACGGGTCTATTCAGTTGACCCGATCCGACCCAATCCGACTCGACCCGACCTGACCCGATAAGACCGCTGGTACTACATACTACAGAATCGGATTGCGGGCAGACCCAACCCGACCCGACCCGACCCGTTGAATTTTAAACCAGATTCAGACCCGCTAACTTCGTGTCGGGTCTGTCGTGTCGGGTCCAGAATTGCCAGCCCTACAAGGGCACAAATGACGTGGCATCCTATGCGGCAGTGCCGTGGAACGTCCAGGTGGGACCACTGGAGGCAGTTTGGCTGCACCCTATACTTACTATAGGGGACAAAATGTGATGGGCCCGCGGTGGCCTCATGCGGGGGCAGGCGACAAGATTAGGGTACACGTCTCAGCATCTGTGGGTCAGAGATTGTTGGGCACAACTGTTTCTATGGTCTCCCAAGAATAGGGGTGGTAGTGGGCCGGGTACGGGTCGGACCCTACCTAATATGGTTTTTTTTATCATTTGGATATGAGAGAATAATATCCTACCCGTCCCCATTCGGGTTTTGGATTTTGGTTTGAGTTTCGAGGAAATATCGGGTTTAGTTTTATCCTTTTTTTTTTTTTAAAGAGGGACTTAGTGATAGCTCCCTAACATAGGAATCGACTTGCAATTACTCCTTCATGTGAGTCCCATATTATCATAGGTTCTTTCCGAAATCCGGCTAAACCAAATAGAAAAAAAAAAAGAACAATAATACTCAAACGATGTTTATTAAATTTATATTTTTTACCATCAATTGAACACGAACGATTTCCTGTATAAAAAAATTTTAAAATCACTTCAGATCTTGATTTAAAACCTCAAAATAAGTTTTAAAATGTTATATATTTTTATGCATATAGCACTAGGGGGATGGCCCTATAAAAGGAAAAGAGGGGAGAGAAGCTGTCCCAAGCCCTCTCCCTCTCTTGGAAATCCGACCCCCTCTCTCTCTCTCTCTCTCCCTCTTTATGGTTTCGGCCAAGGGAGAAGAAGGAGGAAAGAAAGAGAAGGAAAAAGAGAGAAAGAGAAGGAGAGAAGGAGGAGATCTTCGCAGCTCTCCGTCGTCTTTGCTACGTGTCATCCTTCGTCAGTGCATTGTTCTTGTACTCAGAGATACGACATTGTGGGTTTCTCCCTTCACAAATGACAAGGTACTAACCGACAGCTTTCCTCTCGGTTTACGTGCGGCTTATCATCAACTATCACTCCATTCTCCTCGGATCAAAGATTCGCAAGGTATGATGATTCTAAACACTTAACAAGACACATGCATGTAGATATGATCTTTCGTAGATCGTAGTATGCTTCTAGGGTGTCCGTATATATGCAACGTTCATAGATTTGCATGTAGATTATTTTATGGAATAATTGTGATGAAACATACACTACCAGATCTTTCGATCTATGTTTTTGGTTCCGCTGCGACTCTGGTATAAGGATTAAAAATCCAACAATTTTTGTTTTGAGTCGACCCAAATTATACATAAGTTACAACATGTGAGTTAAGCAAACAAGTATCGGTATGAGTATTGAGGTATACATAACCAAGGTGTTTGTAGATAGGGGCTCGAAGCGTCGACTTCAGGTTTCCTCCTTCTCCCCTAGGGTTAGCGTTTGGCGTGCCCTCTCGGCCTCCTAAGATGCCACAGGTGGCTCCGAGGGGGCCGGGAATCAGTCAGGCGATGCTCGGGGGACGGATCTTGGACCCCCTTCTTCCCCTTGTAGATAGGGGCTCTCCGGCGGCAGCAATTTTGTGTTCGTATCATGGGGCGACGAGATCCCCCCTGCTCATTTCGCCAGCCACCGTTGCCACCAGGGGTTGTGGCCTCCAGATGTCTGCGGCTGGAGTGGAAGATCTGGCCCCCGGCCCACCAACGGTGAATGTTCTGACAAAGGGGATTCTGGTCCCCTCCTCTGTGGCGACGGAGCGAATCCCGGCGGAGTTTGACAAAGGCGGCTGGATCGAAGCAAATCGGGCGAATCGGCAACACCTCGTCTTCCTGATGTCGTGTTGTTGGTGTTAGTGCTTGTTTTTTGGCTTCTTTTTAGGGTTTTTTGTTTCTTTGTTTTCTTTTTCTTTCCGCTAGAGTGCAGTGTAGTGTTTTCGTCGGTGGGCCGTCGTGGTGTGGATCCGCATGTTGCAGAGCTGTCCGTCGACGAGCGGTGTAGTGTTCTAGCGCCGGCGTGCGCAGGTGACTATTTAGGTCATTGACCTGTCTAGTTCCATCGGTGTGCGGTGGTCTTGCTTGCGACGGGCTGTGGCGCCTCCCGGAGGTCCGGTGACCTCCCCTTTGAAATACCGAAAAAAAAAATGGGTATACATAATCATACCATAAAGTTAATTACGTATAGTTTCTATACTAAACCTGTGCCCAAAACTAATTTGGGTACAAAAATACGAGCAAGCCTGAATTTTGTTCGACTTGGGTCATTTTTTAGGTATCGATCCCTGCTCCATTGCCACCCCTTCTCAATAATCAAAGTGGAATAAAATCAGGATAATGTGTGTTAAGTCCTTAGAAGTAGTTTTGATTAGGGATAAGAAAAACTAATTTTTAGCTTTAGCGCCAGGTCCCTCTAAATGGTAAATGGTTAATTAACTTTGATATTAGTAGTTTGCTAAGAGTCACATTTAAATGCAAAAGAGTAACAATTGCTAAGGTTACAACATTTACAATGAGTACAGCAATTGAAGCAATTATTACTCTTGTACCTAAATGTGCAATTATTACTCTTTTGTACAAAAATGTTATTCATTTATACTACTTTAGTAATTATCATTGTAGTAATTGTTACTCTTTTGCATCTAAATGCTACTCTTTTATGCTACTATAGCAATTGCTGTGGTACTTTGCTACAGTAGCTAAAAAAAGTACCATTTATATGCAATTGAGTAACAATTGCTACAATACTTTTGCTACAGTACTTTTGCTATAACGTCTTGCTATAATATTTTTTTACAATATTTTTTTGCTACACTAGCTGAAAGTGAAACAATTGCGTGCGAAGAGTGACTATTACTATAACACTTATACTACAATGTGTTTTTCTACTATAGTTGGAAAAAAGAGTAATGATTGTGTGTTAGTGGTGGTGGGTTAATGGTGGCGGTGCGCGCACAACAAAGGCAAAAGAGGGGATATCCATTAGACAATGGATGACTACCTTTGGCCAATGTGTGTGTGTGTTGGGGGTGCGGTTTAGACATGAGGTGGCTAAGGTATTTCATGGCCAATATATAGTCTCACCTTCTTTTTTATAACCATTGACCTTGTTACGATTTCCGCGCCCGCTCAAAACCGATGATAAGAGGAGGCAATGGTATATGAAGACGTGGAACTCCCACCCTTTTATAGATATGGGACTATTCTCAATATCTGCCCGCACACAAAACGCTTCTCGATCGAAAGGAATGAGAAGATCTCGATCGGAGGAAGAAATAGGGTGCGATGAGACCTCATAGAGGGGAGACAGGATGGGGCCCAGCTCTGATAGAATGTTACGATTCCCATACCCACTCAAAAACCGGTGATGAGAGGGAGGGATCAACGATATATGAAGACGTGGAACTCCCACCCTTTGGGGATGTGTGACTACTCTCAACATATCTAACAATCACTGTTGCATTGGATGAGAGGGCCCCATTTTACGTGGCATTATAATCCGCGTGATTTTAATCAACTGCACGATACTCGAACGTACTGTAGCACTGCGGATTGCACGGAAGCACCACTGTTGAGCTGAGCCGTCCGGAATCGGCTCTGCTCCAGTAGCACAACCGGCCGGTAGTGGGTACGTCCGCTGATAGGAAATCAGCGGCAAAGACGAGCGCCACGTCTCTCGTGACGAAAATATCCTTGCCCATCGTGGCCGTTGATTGATACGGCGCGAGCCCCTCTTCTACCGACCGTCTGTGTAACTGCAGCAGAGTCCTACCTGGTGGGGACCACAGCAGACACCAGTACGTATTTTGAATTCCGAACCCGACAATCTGGGGCGACCCTGATATTTGTTGTCCACGTGGCACGAGAAACGATATATTGGAGGAGATAGCGCGGTTGTGTAGAGGGCTACCGGGACGAGATGAGATGACTGGCGATTTCCGGTTACCTTTTTGCTACCGTGTGAGGGTGTCCGTTTGGGAGATCGCTGTCAGCAATTACAGGAGGTGGCGTCCATTATTGGGGACAACACCTGGACCCTTTATCTAAGCCAAAATTAAATTATTTTTTTGGTAAGCATTTAAGTAAAAGTACAGAAAAAAAAAAGTTTGACAGCTAAAAGATGCACTATTAAACAAAGGGGTTTTTAGTTTAAAGCCCCTCATACTTAGGGGTGTGCAGGATCCAAACCAAACCGATCGAACCAAACCAAACCGACCAAATTTGATCGGTTTCGACACACTCAACGGATCGGATTGGATCAGGATTTCTCAAAACCGATATGATTGGATCGGTTATCGGATTTATTAATTAAAAACCGACCTAAACCGAACCGAACCGAACCGGACTCCGGTTTATAATTTACTAATTTAGTGGTAACTGTTGTGAACTTTTGTTTAATTGTTAAAACCGTACTTTGTAGTTTTTAATATTTGATGGATATGAATATTGTGGACATAATGGTATTGTTGTTGATAACTTGGTATTTTGGTAAGTAATGTAGTATCATTGTATAATTTTTAAAATAATCATTTTAAAGTTGAAACTATGTCCAAATAAAAAAAAAATAGTAAGCATATGGGCCAAAGCCCAAACCGACCATCCAATCCAATCCAAACCGACTTTAATTGGATTGGATTCCAGACTCAATCGGTTTGGATCGGATTGCAAATTCTCAAAACCGACCTAGGTTGGATCGGTTTGGGTTTTGCCTAAATATGTCGGTTTCGAACCGATGCACACCCCTACTCATACTGATATTGTATGACAATAAACCCTTGCGTAAATTCCGTGTAGAGTATCAATTCGGTAAGTTAGTAGCAGTTCTTAATAGTGACTTATTGCTACAGTGATTTCACTCTAGCAGAGTAATAGTTTTGTTAGGAGTGGTTTTATTATAGCTACAATAAGATTATCATAGCAACGAAGTTTATGCTATGTTGCCTGAATTGACACTCACAACCCAATTGTTAATTTGGTATAGTGTTTTCACTGTGATAGCTACAATAATTTTACTGTAGTAAGTAAAAAATTCGGGCGGTGGTGATTTCACGGTAGCTACAGTGAAATCACTATAGTAATCAAATACTCTCAATGAAGGATATTTTTGTTATTTGAGGGGTTGAAAAAGTCAACATATGCATTTGGGGGACTTGTTGTAAAATGTGTCTTTTCGGAAGGTGCTGGAACTCAAAACGAACACATTGCCTGGCAGGAGCAGATAGTACAGAGATGGTTAGTATCTCTGTAGTGCCTGGTGCACCCTAACCGATCTCCTAAGGGCAGTAGGCGACGTAGAAGGCATGAGGTTGCTTTGTTGAGTTTACTGACTTTCATCCCTTTCCTTCAGTACTTGCTTGTCCTCACCAGCGTCTAGCTCCACAAATTCCTTCTTCATAGTTTTGTCTTCAACTCTGTCCATTTACATCACCTTTTCATTGCAGATGGCATCCTTGCTCTGTAAGGTCACCATGGCCTTGTCATCCCACATCCTGACAGCCTGTAGGCAAACTCGTTCAAGACGTAACCGATGAAGTAGCACTTCCTTGAATGACATTGAGTTTGCTTTAGTTTTGGGGATCGATGTGGACATAGGAGATGCTGTCAAAGACATGCAGGTGTGCCAAACTCGTTGTCTTGCATGTCCACTCTTCCTCTGGGACTGCACCACCTAATGAAACCGATGGGCCATGGTTGATCAGGTAGGCGGCTGTGTTCATTGCATAAGTCCAAAACTACTCCGGCAAGCCATAATGGATCCGCATATTCCTTGCATGTTCTATAATGGTCATGTTCGTCTGCTCAGCCACACCAATTTATTGAGGTGTGTGAGGGATGGTCTTCAACCTTCATATGTCGTTCGAGGCACAATAGTCCTCAAACTTCTTACTGCAGTATTCTCCTCCATTACCCGACTGTAGGCACTTAAACCTTTTCCCTATCTCATTCTCTATAAGGGATTTTTCACTTCTTGAAAGTATCAAATACATATCGGATTTGGATTTAAGAAAATACGCCCATATCTTTCTAATGCGATCATCTATAAAGCTAGGTAACGAAGTAATTTGAGCCACCTAAAGATTATACCTTAACCGACCCATATACATATGTGTGCACTAGCTCTAACTTCTTCGATTTTCTCATCCTTCCCTCCTTCATGAAACTGACATTCTTCTGCTTGCCTACGTCCATCCCCGAGAACCTGTGCTTCACTATCTTGAGAATCGTACTTGGAAGGAATAAGTCTCCTTCTCGATATTACAGGAGAGTCACTCACTCCAACGATCGTCTCGATATTCTTCACCTCTCCTCGATATTCTTCACCTCTCCTTGCAGATCTCTAAAACTCTCTACAATTGTCTTATATAATTGTTACAATGAATGATGGCTCAAGAAACCTTTTAATACCCAAACCCTAATGACCAATCCATTTGGAGTTTCTGCAGTGGGGTCAACCGAGCGCCCCTTTATTTCGCCTGAGCGCCAACACCCCCCCAAGCTTGATCTTTTGTGAACAATCATTTCGCCCGGGTGCCAAACCTATAGCCCAAGCTCCTAAGCTCCAGGACGGGTTTGCTCAGGTGCCACCTAGTTTTGATCGGGTTCCCTCCCTACAAGAAAACCTCCTCTGGATCCTGACTTCACCCAGGCACGCCTTGTGCTACGCCGGCGCCCGGCAGCGCAGTAAGGGTAGGCTCCATTGTTATCAGGAAGTAGGTGGGGTACGAATGAGGGGACGAAGGTGTGGAAGGGGACGAAGGAGGTAAGCAGGTGGGGAATGGGGAGGGGAAGGACTAAGGAGGTGGGGAGGGGCAGGAAGGAGGTGCCCACAGTGACTCCAACAAAGAGAAGGGAAAGAGAGGCTCTGATGAGGAGGGTGGGGAGGCATTGACAGCTCCTCCGACGATATGGACTCAACGAGTTTGACCTAAAGCTCTCTACATGTAATAAGCCAGGGATTATAATTAGGGCTGGCAATTTCGGACCCCACACGGCAGACCTGACACGAAGTTAGAGGATCTGGGTCAGAGCTAAACGGGTTCGAATCGTAAACGAGCCGACACGATAGACCGGTTTAATAAACAGGTCAGGTCCGGGTTAGGGTCTGGACACAGTAGACCCGGGAAGACCCGTTTAATATTCAACGGGTCGTGTCGGGTCTACCCGCAATCCGATACTGTAATATATAGTATCAGCGGGTCCATCGGGTTAGGTCGGATCGGGTCAACTGAATAAACCCGTGTGGTAAACATGTCTAACGGGTCTTATCGGGGCTACCCGTTTATAAACGGATCTAGACATGATTAGTTAAACGGATCGGGTCCGGATCTAGGGGTTTTGGACATGACCCGAAACTAGACACGAACCCGACCCGACCCATTGCCACTGCTAACTATAATCCGCTCGTTAAAGTTGGTTTAAATAAGATGGATTAGTCAAATGATGAAAATAACAATCTATAGTAGCTTTGATGAGACTGTTGTAGATGCTCTTGGGCCGCTACTGGATATTACTTGATGAAGTCGTCACTGGGGAGGAGCCGCGGCGACCCAGTTTCTGAGTTCAGGTCCTCTCCAGTACGAGCTCCTTCCAGTTCTTCCATAATAGAGTCCGCATCCTCTCCAATACTGAAGTCATCCCATAATCACCGTAGGGGTATTGATGCAAACTAGGGGTGGGACTTGGGCGGGTTGGGCGGGTTGAAGGGTCTGCCCATGCCCAACCCGCCCATGCCCAACCCGACTTGCACAAACCTTTGCCCGTTTTGCCCGGGGAACCCGGGGAACCCGTGGAAGCCCAACCCGTGCTTGCCCATTCTAGTTCCTCGGGTTCCTCGGGTTGCCCGGTGTGAGCGCGGAAAAAGATTCGGGTCGTCTTTATTGCGGATCACACGAGATTACAGATTTTTTTGATCAGGAGATTGTGGGAGAGATCCTCTGGAGGGTCCCTTTGATCCGCGTCTCCACGTGGTATTCGTGCGAGAGCTCTGAAGGGGTTGCCCAGGACAGAGGTCTTTACAAGGTGAGGGTTTCTTGAGAGGCTAAGGAATATCGGCTGTTGATTTTGTCCCGTCCGTGCTTCGCGCTTTCTCGGCTAGGGAGGTTTTGGGCTTCGTTCCTCAGTCTTCGTGTCTTCCTCGATCCTTGCTCGACCTCGGCGTCCTTGATCGTCGGTTCGCGGCGTCGATCGTGCTTTTTGCGTCGGCTTTGGCTTTAGCTTTCGGCTTTGGCGTAGCTTTGGTGTGGCTCTGGCGTTTGCTTTGCTTTGGCGCTTGCGCTTGAACGTAGGCGGGTAGAGACTTGCGATGCTTTAGTTCTTCCGGACTTCGCGTCGTATCGGCTAGAACGTGCGGTGCTTTGCTCGTGACCGTCGTAGTTGCTTGGCTTTGGCACGTGCGTTGCTTTAGCACGGGCTTTACCGGTGCGTTTGCTTTGGCTTCTTGTGTTGGCTTTGACTTTAGCTTTGACTCGATCTTCTTCTCGAACGGCGATGGCTACTTCTTCAAGGCTTCTTTATTCTTCCGGCTTCCTCGACGGTTGTGACGTCGGCTTGGCTTTTCGGCGGGGGTAGCGCCGATCTTCGTGCGACGGTTGTAGCGTCGGCTTTTGTTGATGAAGACGGCGGGTGTAGCATCGGCTTCGGCACGACGGTTGTAGCGTCGGCTTTTGTTGACGAAGACGGCAGGGATAGCACCGATCTCCGCACGACGTTTGTAGCGTCGGCTTTGTTGGTGAAGACGGTGGGGGTAGCACCGATCTCCGCACGACGGTTGTAGCGTCGGCTTTGTTGGTGAAGACGGTGGGGGTAGCACCGATCTCCGCACGACGGTTGTAGCGTCGGCTTTGTTGGTGAAGACGGCGGGGGTAGCACCGATCTCCACACGACGGTTGTAGCGTTGGCTTTGTTGGTGAAGACGGCGGGGGTAGCACCGATCTCCGCACGACGGTTGTAGCGTCGGCTTTTGTTGACGAAGACGGCAGGGGTAGCACCGGCTTCAGGCCTTCTTCTCCAAGCTTTCTTCTTCGTGCGAGGAGTCGACACCTTTGTTGAAGACGACGAGTGTTGTCGGCTTCGATCTTCTTCTCCGGCCTTTGCTTATGGCTTCTTCGGAGTTGATGAAGATCGTTGGAGAAGTCGGGATGACGACGACTCCGGGTCTTCTTCTCCAAGCTTTCTTCTTCGTGCGAGGAGTCGAAGCTTTGATCTTCGAGTGCAAGGTCTTCACGTTGATGAGGACTTGTAGGGCCAAGGATTCCCGTAGGACGTGCTTGCCGTGCCTCGTGAAGCCTTCGGTCTTCAAGCGTTGGAGCTTCTCTTGCAGAGCCCTTTCGTCTTCAGCTTTTCCGACCTCTTGTGCCTTCCCCCACCCCTTCTATTTATAGGCAAAGGGGGGCGGTTGGGAGAGATATGGCTGAAATCTTTTTGTTTCATCCAATATCTCCCCCCATAACCATCAAGATATTGTTCCTTTATCCAAGGAAACAAACCCGATCCCCTCCTTTTTAGTTGGGGTGGTTATGGGCTAGATGTGACTCGATCTTTAAAGATCGAGTTGTTATTTTTTTGTTGCACTTTTGGATCGGATGGCGACACAACGTCATCTTGTCCGTTGGATCGAGGGATCGTCGCGGATCTACGGCAGCGTAGACGTCCACGCCACCTCCCCCCGCATCGAGGCGGTTTTTGATTTCTTTTTCTTTTTCTTTTTCTTTTCTTTTTCTTTTTCTTTTCTTTTTCTTTTATGGCCGGCCCCACCTCTCCATGAGGAGGGGGGCACGGTTTTCCATGAAAGGGAGGGCCGGTGGGCCCCTTTTTGGGTTCGGGTAGCGGGTCCGGTGGGACCTGTTCGCTTTGAGCCAGGCCCTTTTTATGAACGGGCCATTGTGCGCGAACTGAGTTCGCATGCGGGCCGTTGTGTGCGGGCCGAGTTTCGCATGCGGGCCGTTATATGTGGGCCGAGTTTGCATGCGGGCCATTGTGTGCGGGCCAGGTTTCGCATGCGGGCCGTTGTGTGTGGGCCAGGTTTCGCATGCGGGCCGTTGTGTGCGGACCGAGTTCGCATGCGGGCCGTTGTGTGCGGGCCAGGTTTCGCATGCGGGTCGGGTCCAATTGGTGGGCTAATTTCGGTGCCCACACCCGGGTTGCCCAATTTGCAAAATAAAATGCGAGTTGGGCGGGTTGCCCAATTAAAAATGCTTGTGCAAATAAATAGATGAAAAAAAAATCGAATAGATTTTTGAATTGGATAAAAAAAACCTTTCATTTGCATAACAAAAACATAAAGTCTAACCCATATTCTCACATATTTCAAACTAATTATTATCATTCAACATCAAATAGGAAGTCTTTGATTTCCATAAAAAAAAAACTATCAAAGCATTCCACCTTAGTGTGTAACTTCCTCGGGTTCCTTGGGTTGGAGAGATTGGTGCCCAAACCCGTCCAAATTGAAATCGGATTGATCTATTTTTGTCCAAACCCGTCCAAGTTTTTAACCACCTTTGCCCATGTTTGTCCATTGTTCGGGTTGGGCGGGTCGGGTTCGGATCAGACACGCCCAAGTCCCACCCCTAATGCAAACCTTGCATGCATCAACAATCACGATGTGCATTTTGCATAGTTTTATATAGGGGTGGCAATCCTTGCCCCGACCTGCCAACCCGACCCAAAGTTAGCGGGTTTGGGTTTAACCTAAACAGGTTCGGGTCATAAACGGGTCGACCCGATTGACGAGTTTATTTAATGGATCGGGTTCGGGTTTGTACTTATAACCCGATTGACCCGATTTGACCCGTTTACCAAATGGGTCGTGTCAACCCGACCCAACCTGACCCGAGCCAACCCGATCAAACCCGGCCCAAAAGGTTCTTAGAGTGTCTAGGGTTAGGCCATGAGGGTCTCTTTAACGCCTTCTTTTTTCTTAGATGGTGGATGGTCCCTGACTTCCAAGACCTCGAAGCCTCATCTATCAAATCTGCGACCAAGGGGGTCAATAAGGGGGAAGAGGAGTTGTCATGATAGAAAAGAGAAATGACTATAAGGAACCAACGATTCTCTCTTTGTTCCAAGGTCGCTTTCCTCAGTAGATCTGAATCATCCGTTCAGTAAACGGTGTAAATGGGTCGGGTCGGGTCAACCTGTTTTTTAGACGGGTTGGGTTTGGATTTAAGTTTTTGACCCGTTTATTAAACGGGCCGGGTTCGAGTTGGGTGTTTTGCCTTTATACCTATGTCTCAATCCGACCGAACTTGGCCCATTGCCACCCCTAGTTTTATCTGCCTTTTCCCCTTGTGAAAACATTAAATTTGGGAAACACACTTTGAGGTCTGGTCTTACACAAGACTATCACTACCGCCTACTCTTGGACGACGGACCCAGGAACTCCAAATTTTAAAATTTTAGGAGGGCCAATTGTGAAGATTTTTTTTAAAAAAAGTCTCAAAACCTCAAAGGCCCCCCTAAGAATTTTGCCACCCCCTCCCACTGATGCAAGATCACCATGCACTAATATGCACGAGTTCATGTGATCCATCGAGCTAACCTCATAAGTTCGAATCGTGTTACCAATGATGTATCTCTCTGCACCCGCAACCTGGACATTTAGGTTAATTATCAGTCACTTTGTTGTCACGTTGTCATGATCAGGTTTTCAGCACCAACCTTAACAGGCTGACGCCGAATCGGCGCTCCGCCGGAATTTTTGCCAATCTTTCACAGAGCCTCTCCGGCTATCGTCGGAACAAATTTCCCACAAATTCCATATCCTGAAGATGTGCCGAGCCATCGACACAGCTGACACCCTGAATAGTCCCTTTCTTCCAGTCTTTTTTGGTCTCCCCACCCGACAACAGCAGTACCTAATTAAAAAAAAAAAACAGGAGGGCACCCCAGTAGAACCCTAGTGTGATGAGTGAGTGAGCCATTGATTTCCCCGGCAGGCTGCAGGGTCCTGTTTGGATGAAAGAATCACCAGAAGTGGCTTAGTTGCCCTTATCAATTATCATGACTTAACCTAGCTACAGATCTGAATCAGAAATTCTAGACCCACGTCCTGATCCGGTCAGGTTTAGGTCCTGTTTATGAACAGCCCGTGCTCGACTCGAACAGCAGCTTATTGAACCCCCTTTATTAAGCTAACAAGCCAATATCAAGCTTGATGAGTAAACAAGTCGAGCTCAAGCTACACCTAACTCGGCCATACAACTTGATTAGGCTCGAATGGGTACTTTTTTTTTTTTTTGTATTCATCAAAGGAGAGATCACAACCTGATCTCCAAGAGACGCCACAACCGGCGCAATTACAAATCAACCATCCGGCGGATACCACCGCCATCCCTGACGGGAACAAGACCGCCAACACCAGGCGGAAGAAGTCGCCAACACCAGCGCACCCAACCGACTAAACACAAAACTCCGCCCACCGATGGAGACATCACAGCTCCCGAACAAGGAAGAACGAGAACAGGAAAACAAAATAAAACAAACCTAAAAAAAAAAAACCCAAAAAAATCAGAAAATCCACCGCCATCAAATCCGGTAGCCCGACCAAAATGAGGGAGACGCAGCAGCTCCAACCTTCCGCCAACGAACGCCACTGCCTTTACAGCTAACGGGACCCACGCGCCTATGAGATCTGAAAAATCTACCAACTCCAACAAAGGGGCTGGGGCCAGATCTATCCGCCGACGATTGATCCGTGCTCCCGACGTTGAGTGGAGGAGGCCGCCGCCTGAGAGTAGGTCGCGCCACGCAATGCTGCCGAGACAAGAACCTGACCAAGGTTCAGCCTGGCTTGGCCAGGGAGTTTACACACTTAACCACCACCGGTTCACCAGACTGTGATGCCAACAATCATATAAAGGCAGTGATGCAGACTTCTCAACCCCCCTCCCCCCATTATCGGTGTCTGCTCAAAAGCCCTCTCCTGCACGGCCAGGTGGATGCCCACCTGCTCTCGGATTCCAGGCTGACAGAGCATCGAAAGAGTCCGCACCGTGATGCGGACGTCGGTCGGCCCTGCAACGTAAAACTGTCGAGCTTTCGACAGAATGAGGCGGCGGAATCTCTCCTCCAACCCCACCCCCCTTGTTCATGGCCAGTGCTATGATTGCATGCTCCCCAGCTTTGGGTTTGGAGTCCGACTCCTCTGTTGTTCGCCCTTTCTCTCGGTCGGGGCCAGCGTGCATGGAGAGAGAGGACGAACAGAAGAGGAGTTGGAACTCTTCGGTTGGTGGGTGCGCTGAGCCCTGTGATGCTTGAGAGCAGAAGAGAGAGAGACGAACACCCACCGATCGAAACCAAAAGTGCAGTAGAACCCAACTTTAGCAAGAGAACATCACACTACAAAGTGCTCCAAGAGTCATGTAGGGGCATAAAGCTCTTTAACTCAGTGCCTGCATGGGATCATTGGAGGTGCGCTTTTCTTTTTTGGTATTTGCAAAGGGGGATGTCGTAAATGGGACAAGCAATACATATATCGCACATCTGCAGACAACGCCATCCCGGCGAACCACGAGTCCGACAGCTCGGCTAACATCCAACGCCACTCCGACAACCGATAAGAAAGGGTCAAATCACCTCCAAAAGCAATCACCTCCGCCACCGGAGGGATACACGGAGCCCAAGCTCCTACCACCACCACACCGGGAGGCCCCAGCCCACCGGCGGACCCCAAAACACAACCCAACTGAAAACTCAAGCAAGGAAACGGACCTCGTCACCATGAGTCGCCGGAAACTCCGACGAGCACTCCGGTGCCTCCACGCCACGTCGACCCTGAGCCGCCATCTACGCTGAGACCAGAAGCCGGCGAATCGAGCAGGGGCGAGGTCAATGACCTATTCAAGGCCGCTGCAACGAACACCCGAGCCGCCGCACCTCACCGGAGAAGGTGACCCCAGCCACACTGTAGGCACACAAATTGTGTCTAACCCTAACCCGACTCGCATGCGCCAATTCGGAGGCAAACCCGACACGCACTCCGACCCGGATCCGACTCGCATGCACCAAGTTGGAGGCGAACCCGACACGCTCTCCGACCCGGACCCGACTCGCATGCACAAGTCGGAGACAAACCCGATACGCACTCCGACCCAAACCCGACACGCACTCGTACCCGGACCCGCACCCGCACCAAGCAAAGGCCAGGTGGGCCCATCCTCAAGTGGGGCCCACCCAACCCTCCTTCTAGAAACCCGAGCCCCCTACCCGCGGGTAGGGGGTGGCCGGCCATGCAAGGAAAAGAAAAGAAAAGAAAAAGAAAGAAAAGAAAGAAAGAAAAAGAAAGAAAAGAAGAAAAATGAAAGAAAGACCGTCATGCGCGGGGGGAGGTTGCGTATGACGTCTACTTATGCGTGGATCTGCACCGATCCCTCGATCCGACGGACAAGAAGAAGAGTCGGGTCGCCATCGATCTCATGTGCAAGATTCGGCCATAATTACCCCGCCAGAAAAGGAAAGCAAATAAAAGTTTATTCCTCTCTTCTATTGAAGAATAAATCTTGGGTAATTATGGGGGAGATATTAAAGGGGTTCAAAATTAAACTTCCCATATCTCTCCCTTCCCCCCTTCGCCTATAAATAGAGGGGGAGAGGGAAGACTCAAGGGATCGAAGAGGTCGAAAGCTGAAGACGAAGCGAAGAAGCTCTGCTGAAGAGGAGACGCGCTCTTCATCGACCCAAGGCTTCACGAGGCACGGTCAAGCCTATCCCTTCGGGACCGGCTTAGTCCATTGAAAGCCCTCATCAACGTGAAGACCCTTGCACAAGAAGATCGATCCTTCGACTCCGTGCACGAAGAAGAAAGCTCGGAGAAGAAGAATCCATCGACTCCGAAGACGCCAGAAGCAAAGGCCGGAGAAGAAGATCAGAGTGGCATCACCTCGTCGTCTCCAACAAGCCTTCGACTCCGATCAAGCCCAAAAGCCCGAAGAAGAAGACTGAAGCGTCATCACCCCGTCGCCTTCGACAAACACCTGCTCCATCCACGAAGAAGAAAGCTTGGAGAGGAACACCTGAAGCATCGCTACACCCGTCATCTTCAAAGCAAAGCCGACGCTGCAATCGTCGCACGGAGATCGGTGCTACCCCCGTCGTCTTCAAAGGAATCCTTCAACTCCGATCAAGCCAAGGGAGCCCGGAGAAGAAGAGAAGTTAAGCCGACGCCATAACCGTTGAGGAAGCCAGAGGCCTTGAAGAAGTAGCCACCGCCATTCGAGAAGAAGATCGAGTCGACGCCGAAGTAAAAGCTCACGCAAGTAGCCAAAGCCAAAGCCCCGGTAAAGCCCGCGCCAAAGCAACGCAAGTGCTAAAGCCAAGCGACTACGCCGGTCATGATCAAAAGCACTGCACGTTCTAACCGATACGACGCGAAGTCTGGAAGAACGAAAGCATCGCAAGTCTCCCCCCGTCTATGTCAAAGCGTAAGCGCCAAAGTAAAGCAAAAGCCAGAGCCATGCCAAAGCCAAGCCAAAGCTGAAAGACAAAGCCAAAGACGACGCCAAAAGCACGATCGACGTCGCGAACCGACGATCAAGGACGCCGAGGTCAAGCAAGGATCGAGGAAGATACGAAGACCAAGAAACAAAGCCAAAAACCCCATAACCGAGAAAGCGCGAAGCACGAAAGGGACAAAAGCAACGGCGGGATACTCCTTAGCCTCTCAAAGACCCTCACCCTGTAAAGACCTCTGTCCTGGGCAACCCCTTCAGAGGTCTCACAAGGATACCACATGGAGATGCGGATCAAAGGGACCCTCCAGAGGATCTCTCCCACAATCTCCTGATCAATATTCGCCACACCCGGCTCACCACCCCTGAGTCCCCGGGTCCCGACCTCTGTAATCTTCGTGTGTTTGCAATAAAAGACGACCCGGATCTTTTTCTACGCATACAGATTTCTGGCACACCCGGTGGGACCTCCTCTCCTTTCATCAGTACGTCTGAAGGAGTTGCTTCAAGTTCGCAATGGCCGGGACAAGCAATGATGTGTTTGCTCCAATCCTTTCGTCCATCGCCGAGTCTTCTCTACTCCGACACGATGGTCCTGTAAATCTGGAGGGTGATGTTACCCCGATGGTACTCGTATACACTTGGCGTACTCTAACTCTTGCAGATGTCTTCACGCCAGAAATTATTGTCGAAGATGCTTGCCAAAATACCGACGAGGCCTTGGTACATGAAGAAACAAACCTCGATCCTGGAGTCCATGTCTAGAAGTTTGGGGAGGACCAGCCCCAACCCCGAGCCCGTTCGGGTTCTCTAGTGGACGTCGCACCTCCTTTGTAGGGGGGAAACATCTATCATCAACAAGAAGCAAGTCGGCGCAACTACATTTCCGACGATGATGACGAGGATGCAAGCATGCAACATCGGGACGTCCTCCGTCATCATCCCCCATTCGCTCTTCAGCTCCAAGTCATGCAAATGGGTGAGCAAATGGCGCAAATCGCTCGGCTAATGGTGGAGAAGGATCAACACTCTGCTTCAAAAGCTAAGCGCAAAGGATGTTGCAACAAACGATCAACCTATTGCTTCTCCGCTAGCCGCTCTAGCTCCGTCTTCAACTCCCGCTCCTGTAGAGGTTGTTCCGACAATTCAAGTGGTTACTCCAGCACTCTCCTCGATTCCCGTCCCTATAGAAGTCGTCTTTCCAGCACTAGTCTCGGTGGCCACACAACCTCCGGCAACAGCAACAATGAATGCCCAGCAAATACAAGCGTTGGTAGCTGACATGATGTGCTCCCACGGCAGTGGTCTTTCTCCAATCACGGTGGCATACTCGAAAATATTACACCGCGAGGATCCAACAGCTGCGCTTCCCCATCGGGTTCCAGACACCAAAGTTTCAGCACTTCGACGGGAAGAGAAATCCAAGACAGCACATCGCTCACTTCATCGAAATCTGCAACAATACCGACACGTATGGTGACGAGATGGTAAAGCAGTTCGTTCGCACCCTCAAGGGTAACACATTCGACTGGTATATGGATCTTCCTCCGGGATCTATCGACAGCTGGGATCAGATGGAGAGGGAGTTCCTCAATCGCTTCTACAGCACCAGACGCACCGTCAGCATGACCGAGCTTACTGTCGTCAAGCAAAGAAAGGACGAGTCAGTGATCGACTACATCGACCGATGGAGGAACCTCACGCTGAATTCACGAGACCGCTTGTCTGAAGACTCGGCCATCGAGATGTGCACCCAAGACATGCACTGGGGCCTGCTCTACATCCTCAAAGGTATCAAGTCTCGGTCCTTTAAAGAACTCGCAACTCGGGCTCACGACATGGAACTCAGCCTAGCAAACCGCGGAGACTCGAAGAACAAGGACTTCCAGAAGGTGGAGAAGAAGGACAAACTGCCAGCACCGAAATCGAAGCAAGTCAATGTTGCCGACGTCGCTTCAACCTCCAATCCGCTCAAGATCGATGGCAAGCTAAATCAAGGAAAAGGAGCCGCCATACCGCCGCCTCCACCGCAAAGACAAAGGATGGCTCTCGAGGAGCTCGAAGCAAAGGAGTACCCCTTCCCGGACTCGAAAGTCTCCTCCATGTTCAATCAGTTACTGCAGGAGAAGATGCTAGAGCTTCCTCCCTCAAAGAGACCCGAGCAGATGTATCGTGTCGACGATCCTCTCTTCTGCAAATACCACCAAGTGGTAAGTCATCTCATCGAAAGATGCTTCGTCTTCAAGGAAAGAATCATGGCGCTCGCAAAACAAGGAAAGATAGAGATCGATTCCGCGGAGGTCGCTACGGCCAACATGACGTCCATCACCTTCGGATCCTTTTCGTCGGTACGCATTGATGCACGACAAGGAATGCCTAAATTACGCGTCAATCGTCAAAGGGCCTATCGCAAAGTTAGCTTCCCAACTGAAGGTTTCGAGGCGACAACAACATGCTCCTGCGCTCGCTGAGGAGGAAACGCCATTGCCCCAGGGGCAACCGTCGCTCATGTCAGCACCTGTCAAAGTCACGTCTCAACGCACTCTCCAATAGAGGTATGAGCGAGGAGATCCAGAAGTCAGTTTGCTGGGCCAACCTTCAGGCAAATTAGACTATTACGCCCTCTACTCAAAGCCTTCATCCATTTCGATCAAAGAAATCAAGCCCACCGGCTGGGGATTGGAAGACGAGCCAGTGGAGCTTCCGGAAGGGCGAGTCCCTTCCAGTCAAGCTACATCCCAACGTGCTCTCTGGAAGAGATACGAGCAAGGAGATCCAGAAGTCAATCTGCTGGACTAACCTTCGGGCAAGTTCGACTATTACGTCCTTTACTCAAAGCCTCTATCCATTTTGATCGAAGAAATCAAGCCCAACGGCTGGGGATCGAAAGACGAGCCAGTAGAGCCTCAAGAAGAACGAATTTCTCTAACTGATAAGGAACTAGCTGCTTCTCCCGATCATCATCTTAGCAGGGAAGAATCCACCGACGAAGAGGTATGGGTCATGCTACCCCGGCGACGAAGGCCATGGCAAGCAAGGCAACATAAGCAAGACCAGGTGGTGAGGAGATTTCCCGAGCGAAGTACTTACAAGAAGTAAAGCAAGACTCCAGGAAGAAAGGCGTTTAAAGTGCCACCGGCAAACCTAGACAATCTCCTCCAGCAAAGCCTTCCAGAACCAGCAACGTTGCAAGAGTTCTTCCCCGAATCGCTTCCTCCCAGTCGATCAGCACATCAGGGTCTCGTGTTGCATGGTTGAAGTTCGTAAAATGTCGGAAGGAAAAGGTGAGGTCGAGACTTCTGAAGAAGGTGACTCCACTGACGAGGGACACGGCTCCGACAAAGAGGGCACTGCCTCTCACGACGAGACAATCCTACACTTACCGCTTGTAGAAGCTTTGCACCTTCCGAAGAAGGCTCGCTTGGTAATGGCTGCAACCTTGGCAGACCCAGATAGCTATAAGAGGAAAAGAAAGGACGACAAGAAGGGCAAGACTGTGGCCTCGTGCGATGCGACGATAACCTTCTCAGATGAAGACTTGCAACTCGGAACACGATTGTACAACCGGCCCGTCTATGTTTCGGGATACATCAAAGAGAAGCCAGTGAATCGAATCCTGCTAAATTGTGGCTCTGCCGTCAACATCATGCCCATTCAGATGATGCGGCAACTCGGCATTACCAATGACCAACTCTCGTACAGCCAGCTGGTCATTCAAGGGTTCAACCAGGGCGGATAGTCCACTATCAAAATTATTCGTCTGAAGCTTTCAATCGGCCCGCTTGACACCATGGTCCTCTTTCATATCATTGATTGCCAGACGTCGTATCGCCTCCTGTTAGGAAGACCATGGCTACATGAGAATGGCGTTGTAGTATCCACTTGGCATCAGTGCCTCAAGTACTACGAGGAAGGAATGGAGAGGTACATCATCACCGATGATAAGCCGTTCAACGAAGCCGAGGCATACCTTACTGACGCCAAGTTCTATCAGGCAAAATACCTTGTGGCAGAAGTCCTTCCAGTTAAAGCCCCTCGAACCCTAAAAACTGAAGAAACCAAGCGGACTGAGACTCCTCCACCTGCAAATCCGATGCAACCTTCCGACAAGGTGAGACTCGAGCTCCAAGAAGCGTCAAAATCAAGACAAAGGATGCGCATCAGTTCCGAGCCAATAGCGATGCAACATACTCCGTTGCCCGTCCAAGCGATGCCAGTCCTGCGCCTCGTACCACAATGGCTTTGCAAACCCGAGCGACCGCCTTCTACTCCGGCAAGAAAGCTGGTCCCGCCATTATCACATGCCAATGTCATCACTCTGCAAGAAATGACGTTACCGTTATCTAGTCTGACGCAAGCTCCAAACCTGAGCAGGCCTGTCGAATCTATCGACCCCAATCAACTCAAATTCAAGCCAAAAGGAAGTTGGGGGCAAAACGCTGCCAAGTTGCTGTTCAAAGCCAGCTACAATAAAGAAAGCGCTATGGGCACACTTCCCCCAGCAGCAACGCCACATGGGATGACGAGGACTCAAGCTTGGCTATTTCAAAATGATGAACAAATTCTCCCGAACCCCCGAGGCATCGGCTCAAGTCAAACTCCGATGGTCATCAGGATTGCAGCGAAGAAGACCTTTACCTCCAACTACATTGGGGCGAAGATGATAGACAAAGTAGCTGAAGGATCGACAATCTCTGATGCATGCACTACCTACGCCAGCCGTCCCGACAGCAAAAGAAGACGGCGACGAGCTCGATGCCAAGCCTTACTCCAGAAGCAAAATAAAAGCAGTCAAAGCCGGTCGAATCTAAAGCGTACATCCATGTTCAAAAGGCTCAGGCCAGTCAAGCAACCAAAGAAGAAGTCAGTGTTCGACCGTTTGGGAATGCCAATCGAGGACGTCGTTTCAATACCCGCCCACCCACCCATGGCAGCCGTCAATCATATCTCCGTTATCACAAATGACAACGGTGATACTTCTACTTCGGATGACGAGTTGCAAGATGCCCAGCGGGACCTCGAAGAAGGGGGGCAGTCCACCATTGATGACTTGAAGGAAATCACTTGGGCACAGAAACGGAGCCTCGACCTATATTCGTTAGCACACTCTTGACACCTGAAGAAGAAGCTGCATACATCAAACTGCTCTAAGAATATAGAGATATCTTCGTATGGTCCTACAAGGAGATGCCGGGTCTCGACCCCAAAATCGCAGTGCACCAGCTCAGCGTCAAACACGGAGCTAGCGCCATCAAGCAAGGGCAAAGACGCTACTGATCGGAACTGGTACCCCAAATAGAAGGCAAAGTAAACAAGCTAATTGAAGCCGGCTTCATCCGAGAGGTCAAGTACTCGACATGGATCTCTAGCGTCGTCCCAGTCAAAAAGAAGAATGGTCAAATCCGAGTGTGTGTGGATTTTAGAGACTTGAACAACGCATGTCCAAAGGATGACTTCCCCTTGCCAATCACGGAGCTAATGGTGGACATGACGACAGGCCACGAGGTGCTAACTTTCATGGACGGATCCTCAGGCTACAACCAGATCCGGATAGCATCCAAAGACGAAGAGCTCACAGTATTTCGCACACCAAAGAGAATCTACTGCTACAAAGTTATGTCATTCGGTTTGAAAAACACAGGAGCCACCTATCAACGAGCTATGCAGAGAATCTTCGATGATATTCTTATCAAAATGTAAAGTGCTACGTCGACGATCTTGTTGTGAAATCTAAGAAGAAGTCGGTACATCTACAAGATCTCGAGCTAATCTTCAAATGGCTTCGAAGGTACCAACTCCGCATGAATCCACTCAAGTGCGCATTCGGAGTCTCCTCAGGCAAATTCCTTGGCTTAGTCGTGCGACATCGAGGCATTGAGATAGATCAATCCAAAATTGATGTTATCGTCAATATGCCCGCACCAAGGACAGTACGAGACCTCAGAGGCCTCCAGGGGCACTTGGCGTATATCCGAAGATTCATCGCCAACCTAGCTGAAAAATACCATCCGTTCAGTCGCCTCATGTAGAAAGGAGCACCGTTCAAATGGGATGATGCTTGCCAAGAAGCTCTCCAAAGCATCAAAGCCTATCTACTGAAGCCACCAGTTCTATCGGCACCAGTTCAAAGGAGACCGCTGATCCTCTACATTAGTGCCTAGGAGCAATCATTGGGGGCACTCCTGGCCCAAGACAACGAGCTGGGCAAGGAAACGACATACTACTACTTGAGCCGCACTTTCATCGGCGCAGAGCTAAACTACTCCCCAATTGAGAAGGTTTGCCTGGCGCTCATCTTCGCTACAAAGAAGTTGCGACACTACATGCTGGCTCACACCGTTAGACTCGTCTCGAAGGCCGACCTCCTCAAATACATCATGTCAAAGCCAGTGCTCTCCGGACGTCTGGCGAAGTGGGCACTACTACTTCTCGAGTTTGACATCACCTTCGTACCACAGAAGGCAGTCAAAGGGCAAGCTCTCACGGACTTCCTTGCAGAATATCCCCTCCCGGCAGAATAGAAACTATCAGAAGATCTCCAAGACGAAGAAGTGTTCTCCACCGACATCGCCCCCTCCTGGAAGATGTTCTTTGACGGCGCAACAAGACAGGACATAGCAGGAGCCGGAGTCAGCTTCGTTACTCCAAACGACGAGATACTTCCCTTCTCATTTCTGCTGTCGGAACCATGTTCCAACAACGTGGTGGAGTATCAAGCTCTACTCATCGGCCTCGAACTCGCCAACGATATGAAGCTTCAGGGACTCGAGATTTTTGGTGACTCTCAGCTCGTCATCCAGCAAGTCTTGGGGGTATAATAAGTCAACAAAGAAGACCTAGTGCCACTGCACGCACGAGTTTTGGAACTCCTTGGCAAACTCGAGGATGCTTCCATTCAGTATGTCTCCAGAAACCTCAACCAGCAGGCTGATACACTCGCAAACTTGGCGGCTACACTCCCATTTCCAGAAGAACATCAGCTCATCGTCCCCGTCTGCAGAAGAATCGTGATCACCGAAGAAGAAGGCCTTATCGGAATTCCAGTCCAAGCCAATGCGGTGCATGTCCTCAAAATTGAAGAGCAAAACTGGAGGCAACCTTTCGTGGATTATCTCATCCGTGGTAAACTCCTCGACGATCCAAAGCGCAAAGTTGACATCCGACGACGGTCTCTGAAGTTCTACTACTTCAATAACGAACTGTACCGCCGAAGGTACGATGGCACGCTCCTGAGGTGCCTCGCCAAGGAAAAGGTAGAAGCAACACTAAAAGAAGTACACGCTGGAATCTACGGCTCGCACCAGTCTGGTCCAAAGCTCCACTTTCGTGTCAAGAGAATGGGCTATTACTGGCCCACCATGATTAAGGGCAGCTTGGAGTTCGTGAAGAAATGTCACACTTACCAGCTACACGGAGATTACATCTGTCAACCGCTAATGCCTCTGCACCCAACAATCGTGTCGTGGCCCTTCAACAGATGGAGACTCGACATTGTTGGTCCCCTGCCCAAGTCATCCAAGCAACATCTTTACATTCTGGCAGCAACAGACTACTTCTCTAAATAGGCTGAAGCAATACCTCTACGAGAAGTTACAAGGCACTCCGTCATCAGCTTCATCCAGAATGACATCATCTTCCGATACGGAGTCCCTCGCTACATCGTAACAGATAACGGGAAGCAATTCAAAAATGCTGTTGTCAATCAATTCTATGCCAAGTATGACATTAAGCAAAAGTGCTCGACGATGTACAACGCTCCGGCCAACGGTCTGGCAAAGGCCTTCAACAAGACTCTTTGCAAGCTGCTGGAGAAAACTGTCTCGAAGACAAAGAAGGACTGGCACGTACGCATGGGCAAAGCACTATGGGCCTACCGCATGTCCTTTCGCACTCCAACACAAGCAACTCTGTACTTCCTCGTCTATGGAGTAGAAGTCATTCTTCCGCTCGAGCTCCAGATCCCATCGCTCAGGATAGCAATCCAGGAAGGCCTCACCAATGACGACAACGCCCAGCTCCGCCTAGCAGAACTGGAAGCCCTGGATGAAAGATGCCTCGAAGCTCAGCAGCGTCTGGAGTGTTATCAGGCCAGACTGACTCGCGCCTTCAATAAGAAGATCCGCTCTCGATCCTTCCAAACAGGAGAACTGGTGCTGGCAGTCAAACGCCCCATCATTATCTCGTATTGAGGGGGGAAGAAGTTCGACACCAAATGGGATGGACCGCACTCCGTCAAAGAAGTCTACTCCAACGGCGCTTACCTCCTCACTACGCCAGAAGGGCTCACACTCGGCCCTATCAACGGCAAATACCTCAAAAGGTACTAAGCCTAAAGCAAGGCCACACTCCTTGCAAAAAAAAAAACCATGAACTATGTGCGACTTGATCCCCCTTAGGGGCGTACGTAGGCAGCCTGAGAAGTCACTTCGGGTTCAGTCCGACCAAAAGAAAAAGCCAACAATGGTCCATGCAAATGAGTTGCGAAATATGGTGATATTATTATTCAAGAGAAGGCGGTACATGGCATAAGTTCTACTACAATGCAAGATCACAAAACTAGAAGCAGCTAAAAGAAAGTATCCATAGCTCGAAGGCGACACAGTAACTCCACTTTAGTAGCCTCCACTCGCTGAAGTTCCAAACGACGTGTGGCCAAAAGGTCGCGACGGGCCGCCAAGTCTGATTGCTACTTCAGGAAGCTCGCTTTCAAAGCGCTCTCCGTAGTCTCAGCTCGCTCCAAACGAGACTTTGCCTTCCGAAGCGAGGCGTGCACCGATTCTATCTTCTTTTGAGCATTCGACAGACTGGAATCAGCCTCCGCAAGCTAGTGCTCTGACTGACACAAACTCGCCTCGGTGGCCGCCAACTCAGAAGGAGTACTCCCCTCCAGTAGAGCCCACCGGGAGCGATAAGCCTCACTGTCAGTCACGAGCAAGTTCATCTGGGCGATAAAAGAAGAACTGTCCACCTTGAACTCCTCCAGACTCACACAAAACTCTGCACCATCAGTAGGCCACCAGTCTTGGAGGGCACCAAAGCCCGCGTCTTGAAAGGGCTCCAGCGTCGACTTGATGTACTGCCGACAACTTGCGAGAAGAAACTCCGAAACTCTGCTCCTCGGCCTTAAACTCGGACAAGGTGCCTCAGAGTACGTGGGCAAAACCTTCCCTTCCACTGTGGTCGCCACGGGAGCTGCCTTCGTCAACGAGGTTAGCAAAACTGGGGAAACTGTCGCCACTGTTGCAATAATCGTCTCCTCCACTGAGCTCGGGAGAATGGCAGTCGGGGAACGCCGCTTGTCGACACTCGAAACTTCAGTCTCCTCGTGAAAAGACAAAGCCTCGACGTCAATGCCATCTAGATCGATATCGCCACTATGAAAGTTCTCTCCACAAACCCCGAGGAGGTCCAGATCATCCGGAGGAACGTCTAGCCCATACTTCCCAGGCACTTCCTGCACGCCCTCAGTAGACGAATGCCCGTGAGATGCCTTCGAAGAGTTCACCTCACATTCCACCACTATAACGGAATCTTCCCAAAAGAAACACACTACTCAGCATAATGGGACCCCCTGAAGATAGAAAGAAAGCAAAACAAGAAGACCTTCATACCTACAAGGTCGGATGAAGCCGCCCCAGATAGAGGGATCACCTCATCTCCTAGAAGGCCGGGCTCCTCGACATCCTCAACCGGACAAGGAACCCTCGAAGTCACCCCGCGGGGAATGCACACCTTTCGTCTCTTGTACGGGGCACCCTCAACAGCTATCTTCGAGAGAAAGGACGACCCGGGGGCTTTAGCGAGGTCGGCTGCTAACACGGGAACCGAAGAGGGAACCCGACGGGCACTGAAAAGATGACTGCAACTCTTCTCGATCCTCTGGATCCCCAATTGGAGGCGATGATCCTGCACTCCCGTCGAAGGATCAAAGCTGAAATTTTTAAACTCACTGCTCACAAGAACATCAACCGGGAGACTCGCAAGCAATGGGGATAGTCGCTCTTCAATCCACTTGTAGTAGCTTGGAGTGGCGGCATCCCGAAACCCCGACTTGGTCCCAGGAAAGAAGCTGCCACCAGTCAATCGAGCATAAAGAGAAGCCCAGAGGTGATAACCTTCCTGCGGGCTGATGCGCCCCTGCAACCATTGTGGCATACCGGGAACTTCCTGCCAAAATCCTTGCTGACGAGCGAAGTGGTGAGGGGAGTACTGTTCCACTTCCACTATATCCCCCCGATGCCAAACCAAGTAGCCGGGGCGGCAGCTGACCATATTCCAATACAAGCCGTCCGAGAGCTCCTCGTTGTCGTGGACCAGCGACATCTCTAAAGGTAGCACTGAGTGCTCTAACAAAAACTCGAAGTCGGTGCCTCCCATCCTCCGCAAAAGAGTGCGAGCATACTCCTTCGGGCGCTCCCAGCTGATAAAAGTATTTAAGATTCCTCCTACGCTCGGCAAGAAGGGCAGGTCGGCTGGATGCCCACGTCTGGCGAAAATCCCTTTTGGGAAGTGAAGAGTCGTCCAGCCATACATATAGTGTAGAGGTCCAAAGGCATTAGACCGACCGAGCTCCCCTTTGGCATTGTCCGAGCTGGACAAGCTCTAGTAAGTACCATTGAGCCCCTGGTACAAGGCGCATAAGATTGCCGGGGCCAGATTGAAAAGCTCCCCCCTCGCCATCCGGGAGGCTGCAAGAAAGGTCCCCAGACGGATGACCTCGCCGGGACAGGGAAGCACGAACCAGCAAAGGAAGATGACCAGCCCGGCGGCTCGGTAAACCGCTCGCCACTCCTCGTTGTCACGTCTCAGACCAAGGATCTCCCAGGGGCTCTGTCTCCCCTCTATTGAATGCCTCACTCGGGCCAATGACTCAATAGGTCTCACAAAGGAACGCAGTGGAGGCCTCTTCATCTGAGTGATCTTCCACATCGGGTGAGCTGAAGGTGCCGGGGACTTGTACTCGCCTCTGAACCAGAAGTCGATCCAGGAAGAAGGATGAACTCGGTCTGACTGATCCCGCGCTGCAATGACGACGTACGCCTTGAACAAGAGAAGGCAGGAGCTCAGGGCAAAGCTACTATCTAGCAAGTCCTTCAAAGGCGACACCTCTTCTTGATAGTAATTCTGCACTTCAGGGCATCCAGAAATGATGTGGACGTCGCGGAGGGAGAATCCTATCTCTCTCGCTCCCATGAGGAAAGTGTTGGTGGCTGGACACCAGAGTTCGCAGAGAGCTTGATACATCCCCTCGGGACGGCTATATTCTCGACGAGCTGGCGCTAGAAACTTAGCCAACAACTTCATCTCAGGTTCTGCCCCAAAGACTTCGGAGAGCTCGCTCATCCACTCGCGAAAGCCGCAGAGGTACTGGACGTCCCCCCGAGGCCAGGAGTCGGTACCCCATTGGGTTAAGCGGGAGCAGATCTTCAAAGCAACTACCGGTGTGGGCACGAAATCTTCGTCACAATGGTGAAAAGGCGTACTCAAGCTTGGATGAAGGAGCTTCATGGAGATCGCCTCGTCGGTGTAGATTTTCTCGCTCAGCTTCGACATCCCGCAAGTCGCATCGGCGACTCCATCCTCTGTGATGCGCTCGTGGATAAAAATCTGGAGCAACGACATAAGGTCTTCTCTCCTCGAGTTATGGTAGTGATACACCCGAGTAAGGGGGAAGTGAAGGCACCTACTCCCATCGGAGAAGTCCTCAGCTATCCACCCCGGTGAAATCAAACCCTCAAAAACTCGGATCCTGAAGAGACACAAAAAGAAGCAAGTCAAAACAAGCAGGGGGAGTGAAAAAAAAAAGGTTTCACAATTGAAGCCTGAGGGACCCACAGCCCCCGCCAGGAGGGTCGCCTAACTCACACCACGGTGCCTTGGCCTTCGTGCCACACGTACTCCCAGGGTCCGCGCACCGCCCGTGCCGGCCAACCACCTCTCCGCCGTGCGACGTCCGCACACTACCTGCGTTGATACCGCCTGTGCCGGCCGCCCACCGCCACTCGCCCATGTTGAACCTCGCATCGCTGGCATAATGCAACCGGCCGCCACTCGGAACTCGCACTGGACCCACAGCCGGCCACCGCACCACCCTGTGTCACCCACCAGTGAACCCACGCCCGCATCGCACCCCGCGCCCATGACGGATGCCACCGTGCCGTAGCATGCCTGCTCCCACTACGGATCCCACCGCTGCTGCTGTTCTCCGCACCCGGCTACCAAAAAAAAAAAGCTGTGTTCGGCCGGGAGAGAAAACCACAGCCCCCTCCCCATCTGCAAAAAAAAAAAAAACAACTAAGAGGGAAAGAGGGGCCCGTAGCCTCCTCTCTCCCATTCAAACCCACGCAAGAAACCAAGGGGGGCCCACGGTCTCCCCCTCTCCCCAATCAGCACCCAACATAGAAGAGGGGGGCCCGCAGCCCCCCCCTCCTTCTTCTCCTATTTGGACGGGGCGCCCGACCGAACCGGCGACGCTACCGCCCGACTCGCGTCGGCAGCTGACCCGCTCGGGGCTACCGCCACTGGCCTCGATTTCTGCACCGCAACCACCGCCACCTGCTCTCGCACCCCGGCCTTGTATGCGCCCCGGTCTCCGCGCCCGGTAGCTGGCCCACCGACCTCCGTGCCGCACCGCTCCGGCCTTCGCGCCGCCTATGCCCCGGCACCTGCGCACGTCGCCTGGCCGACGCCGCTGCGCCGCTACTGTTGCCGCTGCGCCGCTACTGCTGCCGCTGTCCCCCGCACGCCGCTGCCGCCTGCGCCCCGGCCAACACTACCGCTGCGCCACCGCGAACCAGAACTAGAGAAAAAAATAAAAGAAGAGAAAAAGAAAAGGAAAAGAGAAAAGAAGAAAAAAGAAGAAGAAGAAAGAGGAAGAAAAAGGCGGCGAAGGCGGTCGACACCTCAGCCGCGCTTCTCCGTCCTCCTCGCCATGGTCGTCATCGCCCCGTTGCTTCGAGCCCGCCTTCGCAACAATCTTCAAGTCACGCACCATTGCCGCCGCCGCCGACGAAAGAGACGACACCGGGAAGACGGAGCAAGTCACGTGCAACCCCAGGCATCACTCTTCCGACGACGGTCTCCAAATGCCAGCATAGCCTTCGCAAGAGCAAGGTGTTGGATGAAGGGGGTAAGGGCCCTTAAATAAGCCCCCAACCCCGTCCACAAAAGGAATCAAGGACAAGTGCTCTACGCTCCCTATGTGTACAAACCCTACATGTTTCCACCAGCACACTCATCCTTGAGGGGGCACTTGTAGGCACACAAATTGTGTCTAACCCTAACCCGACTCGCATGCGCCAATTCGGAGGCAAACCCGACATGCACTCCGACCCGGACCCGACTCGCATGCACCAAGTTGGAGGCGAACCTGACACGCTCTCCGACCCGGACCCGACTCGCATGCACTAAGTCGGAGGTAAACCCGACACGCACTCCAACCCGGACCCGACACGCACTCGTACCCGGACCCACACCCACACCAAGCAAAGGCCAGGTGGGTCCATCCTCAAGTGGGGCCCACCCAGCTCTCCTTCTAGAAACCCGAGCCCCCTACCCGCGGGTAGGGGGTGGCCGGCCATGCAAGGAAAAGAAAAGAAAAGAAAAGGAAAGAAAAGAAAGAAAGAAAAGGAAAGAAAAGGAAAGAAAAGAAGAAAAAGAAAATAAAGACCGCCATGCACGGGGGGAGGTTGCGTATGACGTCTACTTATGCGTGGATCTGCGCCGATCCCTCGATCCGACGGACAAGAAGAAGAGTCAGGTCGCCATCGATCTCATGTGCAAGATTCAGCCATAATTACCCCGCCAGAAAAGGAAAGCAAATAAAAGTTTATTCCTCTCTTCAATTGAAGAATAAATCTTGGGTAATAATGGGGGAGATATTAAAGGGATTCAAAATTAAACTTCTCATATCTCTCCTCTTCCCCTTTCACCTATAAATAGAGGGGGAGGGGGAAGTCTCAAGGGGTCGAAGAGGTCGAAAGCTGAAGACGAAGCGAGGAAGCTCTGCAGAAGAGGAGACGCGCTCTTCATCGACCCAAGGCTTCACGAGGCACGGGCAAGCCTATCCCTTCGGGACCGGCTTAGTCCATTGAAAGCCCTCATCAACGTGAAGACCCTTGCACAAGAAGATCAAGCCTTCGACTCTGTGCACGAAGAAGAAAGCTCTGAGAAGAAGAACCCTTCGACTCCGAAGACGCCAGAAGCAAAGGCTGGAGAAGAAGATTAAAGTGGTATCACCTTGTCGTCTCCAACAAGCCTTCGACTCCGATCAAGCCCAAAAGCCCGGAGAAGAAGACCGAAGCGCCATCACCCCGTCACCTTCGACAAACGCCCGCTCCATCCACGAAGAAGAAAGCTGGAGAGGAACACCTGAATCGTCGCTACACCCGTTGTCTTCAAAGCAAAGCCGACGCTGCAACCGTCGCACGGAGATCGGTGCTACCACCGCCATCTTCAAAGGAATCCTTCAACTTCGATCAAGCCAAGGGAGCCCGAAGAAGAAGAGAAGTTAAGCCGACGCCATAACCGTTGAGAAAGCCAGAGGCCTTGAAGAAGTAGCCACCGCCGTTCAAGAAGAAGATCGAGTCGACGCCGAAGCAAAAGCCCACGCAAGAAGCCAAAGCCAAAGCCCCGGTAAAGCCCGTGCCAAAGCAACGCAAGTGCCAAAGCCAAGCGACTACACCGGTTACGAGCAAAAGCACTGCACGTTCTAATCGATACAACGCGAAGTCCGGAAGAACGAAAGCATCGCAAGTCTCCCCCCATCTACGTCCAAGCGCAAGCGCCAAAGCAAAGCAAAAGCCAGAGCCACACCAAAGCCAAGCCAAAGCTGAAAGACAAAGCCAAAGCCGACGCCAAAAGCACGATCGACGCCGCGAACCGACGATCAAGGACGCCGAGGTCAAGCAAGGATCGAGGAAGACACGAAGACCGAGAAACGAAGCCAAAAACCCCATAGTCGAGAAAGCACGAAGTACGGAAGGGACAAAAGCAACGACGGATACTCCTTCGGAGCTCTCGCACGAATACCACGTGGAGACGCAGATCAAAGGGACCCTCCAAAGGATCTCTCCCACAATCTCCTGATCAATATTCGCCGCACCCGGCTCACCACCCCCGAGTCCCGGCCTCTGTAATCTTCGTGTGTTTGCAATAAAGACGACCCAGATCTTTTTCTGCGCATACACACACGTTGCCTGAGCCGAAGGGGACACCCTAAAATCGATCATCCACAAAAACCCTATCTACAAGGGGGGGAGAACCCAATATTATCTACAAAGGGGGGAAACCCCAGATCCGAAACGGAAAAGGGCCACATCGTCGATCGCCCAACCCCCCCGGTGCCATCGCACCTGCGATCGAGGGGGCTGAGGGATGATCGCTAAAACCCTAGCCGGCTCAGAAAAGGGGGAAAGGGGAAAGGCGCTCAAAGCCCTAGGGGTATGCTTTTTTGCACAAATGCCTTCTCCACTGAAGGTTGCTGATTTCAAGGATGCCGAAGAACACTACAAGCCATCGGTTCAGGAATATATCTACCGTCGCCATGGAGATGATCCCATTGCTGATGGGCGAGCAGTTCAAAGAGATCAAAGTTAATTAGAGGAGTGAATCATCTAGAGGGATCCAAAAACAAATCAGTCTTTACCAATAGCAAGCCCTTTGAGAAGGTCATGAACTAAAAGTTCAAATTACATATGGAAGGAACACTGAGGCAAATGTGGGTTTAGAACAAAGTCTCAAGGAGGAGAGAAAATGACGTGAAGTGATTGAGAGGATTGTTGATGGTGGTCTAAGGCATGATGAGCACCAGATGATGATCTACCGGCGTCAACACCGCGGAGGATTATCAGAGATTCAGTTAGCTTCAGACCGATCCAGTTTCAGACACCGTTTGATGGATCTTTTTTATTCTATTGGGGTATAGTATGTAATGGGCTGATATGAGGTATTGGGCTTTGTTTTATTTTATTTTAGGTGGGAGGCTGTATAAGGGCACCCCGATTAAATACCGACTTAAGTCGGAAGTTATTTGGGCAAGAAATCCCAAAGAGTGGCTAGCCTCTTATGCTGCGGCTACTTCTCTCTCTCTCTCTCTCTCTCCCCTTATTAGTATCTTGTAAAGCTCTATTTATAGGCCATGTACGTATTAGGGTTTGAAAGACAATTATCATGCTATTTGAATAAAGCCTATTGGATTGCTTCGATTACTTGCAAGTTCATCACCTTCTTTGTAGATTCGAAGATTCTGGGATGTGAGCATTTGAGCCGATGTAGACCAGTTCTTATCTCAACCTCCAATGAGTTCCTTCCAACTTTCTTGTATTTTTTTTTGTGTAATTTTGAGATATTAAGCACAAGGAAAGCAAAAACATCGTCTAATCCCATCCTCTATCACCAAAACCATCTCCTATAACGATCCGACAAACCTCTCTGCAGAAAACCTAAAGCTGAACCTAAAAGAGCATATATCTTCTAAAGCTACGTTCCGAAATCCACCAAACTTAAACCATACCTTCCTCTCAACATCCTAAAGCCTTCCCCTACGAAAGCCACAATTTGTTTCATCGAATCATACTTCACTTCAGACTCGGATTCAAATATGGAAATGCAGTCCAAATTAGATCCGATCTTGATATCTCAAGATCTGGTGAGCCGATTAACCCCAAATTCGAACTACACAACTATCATAGCCTTATCCAGCAACCCTCCAAATTTGACTTCAATCGGAAAAACTAATCAAAATCAAATTACCAAAATAGCCTTTGCTATCCAGATTTCCAGAATTTCCAAAATCTACTTCCTATCCTTTCCTTTGACCCATAGCTAGCATTGCATCCATTTTCCACCAATTTGCTGCATCCGCAACCTAATCATTTAATAAACATTTCAAAAAGGCAATTATATTAATCAATCTAAAGCTTAATTGTTGGAATTCCCCACGACTAGCATGAAGTATGATGTGTACTAAGTGTGGGTTGTGCTCTAATACCCGATTACTCTCAGGGGAAGCCCTTTTATTTTAATTTGTTTTATCATCCTATTATTATTGCTTTGTTGGTGATCATTAGTTTATTTATACTTGATTGCTATTTTAATTGTGTGTTTATCTCTATCATTGTGTGTGATCATCCATATTAGTTGCCGCTTAGGACTAGACTCTAGGAAATCCATCATTGTTGTTTGCTCACATATAGGTCTAGGCTGCAACTTTGCATTTATTCCGTAACATCAAACCTTGATTGGTCACCCTTTAATTTGTCCTACATCATAAGTGCTATTAGAGCCTAGGTTAGAACCTATGACAACTAGATGAGGTCAATAGGACTATCTTATAGAGGGCTATGATTTATGAATAAAGAAACGAGCTATTGGATCAAGTCTACATAGTATAAATTCGATTGCTATATAGGGTTACTGGAAGCGAGTCATTTGATATGGGTTGAACATGTCAACAGGGGTTTAAAATCAATGGATTCAGATCTCTATTCCTAGCGGCATGTTTGTATTCGATCAACATGCTAACTAGTAAAGTAAATCGGATAAAAAATTTACTTTCCTGCTGTTTGTATTAAAAAAGTTGTAGTAAAGTAAATGTTAGGAGATTTACTAGTAGCCAAAAAGTTTTACTTGAAAAGGCCAAGTAAAACTTTTGATTTACTAGTAAAAGACTCCGTTGACCATGCAACGTTAGCCAATGGCACAATCGAGAGAGTATCACATGATAGATTCAATTATTTGGGGAGTGGCACGTGGCCTTGCCGGCCGCCTTGCACCGCTGCCGCCTACCACCTCCCTGTCGCCCACCACCTCGCCGGCCACCACTACGCCGGCGGCCACCACCTTACAGCCCACCACCACCCCGTCGCCCACCACCACCACCCCATCGCCCACCACCCCGTCATCCACCATCCTCGTCGCCCGCCTTGCACCGCCATCTCCTCATTGTCGCCCATCTGCCACCACCCGCCGTCGCTTGCCAATGTGCGGTCAGTGGGCGGCGACAGGCGAACGGTGGTCGGAGAGGGTGGTGGCTGGCAGTGGGTGGTGGACGGTGGCCGATGGGGCGGTGACATATTTGTCAGTGGCTGGCGGGAGGTGGTGGACTTTACTGGTCAATACAAACAACAAAAACTAAATCAGATTTACTAGTTGATCTGAAAGATTTACTAGCCCATATCCGATTTACTAACCTTTACTTTGTGAAAAACAAACAGATCCTATGTGCCTCTATTTCCAACTTCCATCCGAGGGATTGGGATTTAGCAGTGCAGATCAGTTTTCAACTAGGTTCACTACATATGTATCGGTACAGGTTAAAAATTAAAGTTTTCAATCTGCAGACGATCCAAATCCATTGGTCAAACATCTGTTAAGTGACCAACACGTTTCCCACAAGCTCCCTTTTTTCTTGTTTGTTTTTCTTGGGATTTTTGACATAAGTCCTTTTTTGAGAGATGACTTTTAGTTACAGGACACGTTCAATTTGAAGTATAACTCAAGTCCCTCCCACAGAATATACACTCTTTCTAAGACAAACTTATACTCTGTCTGAAGATGAATATACTCTATCTGAATACCAATGTATACTAATAGGGGCCAAAGATGATATTTACGATGTTCTGCAGCTAAATTACAAAATAGCTAAGGACCCAAACCTAATTTGCCGGGTTTTTTTCTTCCTCCAACCCTCCCTTTTTCCTTCCCTCTTACCAACCTCTTACAGGTTTGGCGGCGACGTTGAAAAATCCTACCGTTATAAATCAACCTCTTACAGGTTTGGCGCCGACTGCTGCGAAACCCCTCTTCCTCCCTCCTCGGACTCACACATAGATCTCTCCCCCGATCTCGACCCCGCTCTGCGAATCCCCTCGTCTTCTCCCCGTCGCCCTCGTCGTCTTCCTCGGCCTCATCTGGGTGTTCCGTCCAGCTTCCAACATCGTGGGCAGGCCAGATCTCGCGGCTCTCGGCTCCATCAAAGGTCTCTGTAACTCGGATTGCTCATGTAAGGGTACCCTTCTTCGCATAATCTCGCGAAATTTCGATGTTTGGGCATCTGGGTCGTCGCGATTGGTATCAGTTCTGTCTCGGTTTCGTTGTTGTACTAGCCGACCCTTTGGGAGATTTGTTGTTTCGAGCCTGTTTTGATGGGTTCTCGTGGTGTTCTTGTCTTGGTTTTGCTTTGTGGCTTTTGGTCTTGTGGATAGTACATTTTTTTTCTTTGATATCTGCGGGTGCTCCGGAACCATTCGGGCAATGGACCAACTTCGAGCTCGGACTGATCACTCCGGGAATGCGCACCGACCCACTCGGAAGTTTCCCTACACTTGCTGGATATTATGGGGGTTTGGATTTCCATATTAAATTAGAACAGCCCATTTCCATTGTGATCATGAGCTGATTTCCAATACAAGTCTTGGCAATTTTTTTTTCTTCATTTCAATAGTTGCAGCTTTTTTTTCAAATTTTAAATAGAATTGTGTTCATACAGCCAACATGTCATAATTTCTATGTGTTGAATGTTGATTTACAGATTTCAGAATGGCTACACATACATTTCATAATGCTGTTGGCTCCATCCAATCCCACAGAGGTCACACTATTGCAGGCTCTCAAAATGGAATTGGGGCTTTTCCGGTGAGAATGGTTTGCAAGGGTCTTGAAATTGACATGAGATTGCTTAGGAGGGGAAACTGCTGCTCCCGTAGATGGAAGTTGGGTGTGGTTCATGCATCGACTTCACATTCTTCAGTAGCAGATCCCGTTCAACTACCATCAAACAACATCTCTAGTGATTCTCGGAAGAAATCAAGTCCGTCTTTATTCCGACCAAGTCCAACTCATATTTGCTTCTACTCCTATTTGGATATTAGTTAAAGCCATCATATCATTTAGTTATTTTGTTAATGAAGTTTTGAATGCATGAACTTGGCTGCGAGACACAAAACAAGAGATTTTCTGCTGGTTGTGAGTGCAAGTGAATTGTCATTTTGGTTGCAGTTGCCTCAACGAGGACTGTATCATACATCCATACTACTTTGTCTACTGTACAGTAGCTGATCCACTGCTTTAATTTTACAAATGCTTATGTGGAATTGTTTCATACATTGCAATAATGAGTAGAAATCAGTAAAAAAAACATAATTGCAAACTCTATCAAGTTCTAGCACTCAACAAGGACACTAACACTAGATCAAAGTTAATTTTATCATTTAATGCTCTCGGGTATCTTCTTGCAGTGCTTCACCTCTTCGAAAACTTAATTTTGGTTACTTTCAGGGACAATTTTTGTTAATATAGCATATGTTTACAGGTGAAACTGCACTTATATTGATTCGCCATGGTGAGTCTTTGTGGAACGAGAAGAATCTGTTTACAGGATGTGTTGATGTACCTTTGACCCAGAAGGGTGTGGAAGAAGCAATTGAAGCGGGTAAAAGAATAAGCAACATACCTGTCGACATGATCTATACATCTTCATTGATTCGTGCGCAGATGACTGCCATGCTTGCCATGACCCAACATCGTCGCAAGAAGGTTTCTTTTCCTAAAATTTTTAGTGTTTCAACCACCTTAAAAATTTCTGATTGAATGGCTACATCATATATTTGTTTATTATACCAACTGCCCAAGAGCTTTGAAAGTATACGATTAATTTATCACCGCATATTACTTGAAGTTTTTATTTCCTCTTGCATAAATCTTAATTTTCAGGTTCCAATTATCATGCACAATGAGAGTGAAAGGGCCAAGACATGGAGCGCGATTTACAGCGAAGAAATAAAGAAACAATCCATTCCCGTAGTAGCAGCTTGGCAATTGAATGAAAGAATGTAATTAATTCTTTCTCTAAATGTTTTAATTATGTATATTCATCAGCTTAGTATTTACATACTTTTCCATGTTGGCTACTGTTTCCTCTAGGTATGGCGAACTACAAGGTCTGAATAAGCAGGAAACAGCTGATAGGTTTGGAAAAGAGAGAGTTCATGAATGGCGTCGCAGTTACGATATTCCACCACCAAATGGAGAGAGTTTGGAAATGTGCGCCGAAAGAGCTGTTGCTTATTTTAAAGAGCATGTAGGGGGTTTTTTGAAAATGATTTTCAGAATTCATGCTACTCAGTTTTACTATTGAATGAACGCTTGGATATTTTTTCATGTGGCATATGTCTCCAGATTTTCAAGTTATTTTTAGAAGTTGTTTGATTACTAACATGGGCTTATTTCATAGATACTTCAAAATGAGTACCGAATTTTTGATGTGCATTTTATAGGTTGTTTTTTTCTCTGATTTAGGTTCTTTGATATCCATTTTATCTTTCAAATAGTGG
The DNA here is from genome assembly GCA_947650365.1 of Chamaelirium japonicum. NCBI lineage: Eukaryota > Viridiplantae > Streptophyta > Magnoliopsida > Liliales > Melanthiaceae > Chamaelirium > Chamaelirium japonicum. The sequence continues at coordinate 89,694,909 of OX393549.1, read as the reverse complement.
TTCATTTGTAACATTAAAAAAGGAATTGAACTCTGAACCTTCATATCATTAATAATTTAATACTGGCTTAGCTTCTGCGACAAATATTGTCAATAATGACATCTTTCACTTGCCTAAATGATTTTTAAGCTATTCACCTGCAAAACATGCATAAATTTTTTCATTTCCCTCTTTTGTTTCTTCTTTGTATTGCTTTCCCCCCTTGTTGTGTTTGTTGATTTCCAAGTTTCTTGCCACTCGTTTGCCACAATGCTTTAGTCTGCAAGCTTAAATTTTCTCCTTTTATGAGAATACTATTTAGCAGTTGTTGACAACTCTATATCTCTTATACCCCTACTCCTATATGTCTTGAGTTCATTAGAGAGTCGCCATCAAGGAGACTCTTTAGTTGTATCACCATGATTTTTGAGTGGGCTATTTGATCGATTCAACTCTGGTATGTGCTTTGACTCAATAAAGCATAGTTGTGATAATCCCTTGTGCAGTGTCAAAAAATATAGACAAGTCATTTTGTATTCTGTGCCCAAATGCACCGAACACTTTCCCGTGCCACACTTAAAATCCTTAATATAAAATTCTGAAGGTCATATTCCACAAAGAATTTGACACTCAATGTACGTAGTACTCATGTCCAAAGTCCAATGAAGAGAAATATGACTTTGTGCCTTGCCATTTTTTAGTATAGACAGGTATGTTACATTTTAAGTTAGAGAATTGAATTTTTTCATTTAATATAGGTATATAATTGTGAATAACCATGAGATAAATGTCTTGGTCGTACAAAAAAGTAAATCACGAGCATGGTATTACTAGTTCTTTTTTGAGAGTCATTACTTCTAAAAATAGAGTTAAATGATGTGGGACTCAATCGTTGATATTAATAAATTTGTACAAAAGACGAGAGCAATGATAAGAGAATAACACAATTTTTTTAATTTGGAATTTATAAAGTATCTTCCTATTTAAAATTGGAAACATGCTTCAAATCCTATAATTTGGCTCTCATTGTGCCCAAAACTTAACCTAGAGTTTTAACTTGCAATCATGCTCATATTTTGGTAACATAGCTCTTTAGTTGGTCAAGTCCAATCTTTCCCCCCCTAACTCTTCATGAGAAATGGCATTAGCCGCATTACACCATTAGAGCATCTCCAACGGGCTCCGAGCGGCAGCTCTGAAGGCCCACGTGGCACTTCGAACGATTTTGGGCGCTCCAACCGGCTCCGAACCAATCTCCCAAGGCCTACGTGGCATGCCATGTAGGCCACGTGCGGCCCGGACCTCCGAAGCCCTCCACATACAACAGAGGTCCTTCGGAGCCTCCGACCGAATAAAAAATTCTGGTTTTTTTTAAAAAACCCCCCGCACCTTTCATAAATTATTTTATATATACATATATCAAAATATCACTTTTCAACGGCTACTTTTAATCCGATCGAGGAGCAACGGCTACGGGGCAACGACTACGAGCAACGGCTACATTTTGGACCGTTGCCCCCAATTCCAATGTTTATGATTGTTTTAAAATAAAAAAGAATAGGTTAAAAAATTCTAAAAATTATATATATTTTTTTGAAAATCTATAAATACCCCCTTCTCCCCATCATTCTTCATCCTCCCACCATTCTTCATTCTCCCACTCCATTTCAAAATAAATTGTGACTTTTTCCACCCACCTACTAGTATATGGATCCGTATCAAAATTTTTCTTACTCCCAATTCCTCACCGGTGATGAATCGGCCTTCAATGCATATATGAGTAGCGATCGAGTCGATGGAAACCCGATGTTCTCAATTCCGGAGAAAGAGCCAACGACGCAAGGAGAGGCATCGTCCGAACAAGCATCGATCGTGGGGAAGAAGAAGTCTTACAAGCGAGGAGGAAACTGGACCATCCCCGTGGATAGATTGCTTGTGTCCGCATGGCTTAACATGAGCCAAGATGCAATCCAAGGTATCGGTCAACCACGTCTTCATTTTTGGGCAAGAATTTTTGAATATTACAGCAAGTACAATACCCACTGTACGATCGAACGAACCCAAAGCCAAATGATGCATCGATGGTCGGCCATTCAAATGTCGGTCAACAAATTTTGCGGGTGTGTTAGCCAAATCGAAGGACGATCGAGATCTGGTACCGGACTTGTTGACCAGGTAAATACTTATTAGCGAGTGATTTTGTTTAAATAGCTATACCGTCTATGGTTTTAATTTATTTTAAATTATTTATGTAGCTAGCAGATGCAAAACTTCTTTATAATGATCTCTACCACGAGTCATTCAAATTCGAGCATTGCTGGGTGGAGTTACGACATCAGCAAAAATGGATACAGCAAACACAATCCTGGAATCAAGTAAGGATAGAGCCGAGGAGAGGGAAGGAGTCTGATTCATCACCAAACACCTCCTCTCCGGCAACCCCAGATGTTATGAGCCTCGGGGATGAAGATGACCGGCCTACCGAGATGCAAAGGCCAGAGGGGAGGAAAGCAGCAAAATTGGCAAGGAAGCGTAAAGGTCAGGTGGTAATCGATGGAGGAAGCAGCGAATCCGCCTCCGACCTATTCAGGGAGGCATTCGCATGGATGAAGATGGATAAGGAACAATCTAGAAAGGAGAGGAAAGAGAGAAGGGATAAGAATACCAAAAACGCAACTATGGTCGAAGTCGCAAAGTTGCAAGCACAAACCGAGTCTCAAAAGGAAGCACGAAAGCAACAGAAATTGGATGATGCGATCATGATGAAAGATCTCACGGGGCTCTCACAGGCAGAGCGAGAATATTTCGAACTACGCAAGGCTGAGATTCTAGCTCGGAAAGGGTTATGATTTCTTTGAAGTGTAATATGTAGTAGCTTTAATTAGAGATATGACTTTCTTGAATTATTTAAATTTTGTAATTTTCAGTAGATTGTATTAGATGTTGAACTCTTTTGGCATTCAATAAAAGTGCTTTTATTATTGAAATTGAAAGCGCGTACAAGAACTCGAATAACTTCGAGACAATTATATTAAAATAAAAAAACATAATCTTAAACTTGAGATCCCTTGAGTTGCCACAAATGCTCGATCAAATCATTTTGAAGTTGGTCGTGGGTTTCCCTGCTCCTTATCTGATGATGGTTCTGGATAAACTCCATCAGATGCACCGTGTGCTCGTGAGAAGCTTCTACAGTTGGCGTTACATCGGGGACATCAAAGTCGAGATCGTGGTGAAGATCTCGTTCATCTTCAACAATCATATTATGCATTATAATGCAGGCTGTCATAATGTCTATAAGCACATTCAGCTGCCAAAAACGTGTCGGTCCTCTTACTATCGCAAATCGGGCTTGCAACACTCCGAAAGCTCGCTCGACATCCTTCCGTGCCCCCTCTTGCTGTTGAGCAAAATACTTATTTTTGTTTCCTCGAGGTGCTGGGATGGTCTTCACTAGTGTTGACCATGAGGGGTAAATCCCATCGGCAAGATAGTATCCCATATTATAGTCATGGCCATTGATTGTAAAATTACATGGGGCAGCTCTTCCCTCTGCAAGTTACCTGAAGACCGGTGAACGATCGAGGACGTTGATATCATTGTGCGACCCTGGCAGCCCGAAGAAGGAGTGCCAGATCCATAGATTTTTGCTAGCTATAGCCTCTAAAATAATTGTTGGCTCATGAATATGGCCAGTGTACATACCTTGCCAGGCTGTTGGGCAGTTCTTCCACTTCCAGTGCATGCAATCAATGCTTCCGAGCATGCTTGGAAACCCTCGTTGTTCACCTTCTGCGAGGAGTCGTGCAACATCTTCGTTATTGGGTGAACGAAGATACTCCTTCCCAAAGACGTTGATGACCGCTCGAACAAACCTCTGTAAGCTCTCGATCGAAGTACTTTCTCCGATCCGAACGTAGTCATCCACGGAATCGGCGGATGCTCCATACGCGAGCATCCGCATAGCGGTGGTAGTCTTTTGAAGACTGGATAGTCATAATTTTTCAGTATTGTCCCTCTTTTGGACGAAGTAGTTGTCGTGGTCCACGATTGCATCGTGGATCCGCAGGAAGAGAGGACGACTCATCCTGAATCTCCGTCAGAACTGGTAAGGAAGATAAGTTGACTGATCGGAAAAGTAATCCTGGAATAGCCGATTAAGGCCTTCCAGTCTACTACGATCAAGCACGGCGTGGCCTGGTACAGAGCCGCGTCTTCTACGTCGGCGTGAACTTTCAGCTTGCTGCTCTTCCTCGCACGCGGTGGCTCCCAGAAGAAATAACATTCTACGGGTGGAGCTATCTTCGCTGCTTCTCGACGTGTTGTCGGTGGGGCTCAAACTGGACATGGTGTTTGGAGAGTGGATGGTTTGGACAAAGTTTGAATTTGTGATGGTGTGATAAGAGAAGCCTCATCTTTATATAGAAAAAATTCCAACGGATAGATATCTATCCGTTGTGGTAATGCGTGCCACCTCACATGTCGTGCCCAACGGATAGAAATCCATCAGTTTGGCTCTTGAAATGCGAGCCACCTCTCATGTCGTGCCCAACGGATAGAAATTTATATGTTTGTCCCTTGAAATACGTGTCATCTCGCAGATCGTGTCCAACAGATAGAAATCTATCTGTTCGGCTTTTGAAATGTGTGTCGATTCGTAGATCGTGCCCGACAGATAGAAATGAATTGTTTATGGTGGATATGTGAGCCGCGTTGCGGATCATATCCAATGGAAATAAATATAACCGTTAAAAGTATTATATATTTTTTAATAAGTTATTCATAATTTTTTTATAATTTTATCTATTTTTTTAATATTTAAATTGATGCGTGGAAAAAAAAATTAAGGTGGGTGGGGTTTGGAGTAAATTTGGAGAGTTTGGATAACTTGGAAATGGGTAGGGTGTTTGGTGCAAAATGCTCGGACATCCGGTTCGGAGGCCGTTGGAGCTGAACCTCTCACCGAATAGGCCTCCGATGAGGTGGCAGCAAAAGACGGGCCCCACTTGCTTCGGAGGTGCTCCGAGCTTCAGAACCGGTTGGAGATGCTCTTATAGCCATTTAGGTGTAGAGAAAGAAGTAATTTGAATAGGCAAAAGGAACAAGATTTCTCTTGATCCTCTTTATCTGAGTAAAGTGGAAGAATTTCCTCATTAGAAAGCTCAAGACATCACCCACCCACATAAAAATGGAAAAAGTGCGGAGGGTGGGTGGGTGTCTTTTCTTTGTGTATGTGTGTGTGTGGGGGGGGGGAGGTTTGCTTATGTCTTGTGTTGCATGAACATGGGTACCTAGGAAGCACTGATGCGGGTACGGGGATACGGGTACGACACGACACGGGTATGCCGACACGACAAATCCTAAAAAAAGAGGACACGGGTACGGCGGGGACACGGCAAAATAAATTAATATATTTTTTAATATTTTATGTGCAGTTATAATTCATATATATTTCAATAACAAAAAAATTAACTACTGTGGGCATCGAAATTAGCCCACGGGTCGAACCCGATTTGTACACGAAAAATAGGCCCGCACCCAACGGCCTTCGGGTCGAACCCGACTCGCCCATGCAAATTGGGCCCGCACACAAACGGCCCGCATGCAACTTGGCCCACACACAACGGCCCACATGCGGAATTGGGCCCGCACACAAACGGCCCGCATGCAACTGGGCCCGCACACAAACGGCCCGCATGCAACTTGGCCCACACACAACGGCCCGCATGCAACTTGGCACACACACAACGGCCCACATGCGAACCTTGGCCCATACACAACGGCCCGCATGCGGAATTGGGCCCGCACACAAACGGCCCGCATGCACACTCGGCCCGCGTGCAAGCTCAATCCGCGCACCATGGCCCAACTCGAAGCGAACGGGTCCCACCGGACCCGCGACTCGAACACAAAGAGGGGGGCCCACCGGCCCCCCTCTTGAAAACCGTGCCCCCTCCTCATGGAGAGGTGGGGCCGGCCATAAAAGAAAAAGAAAAAGAAAAATAAAAGAAAAAAAAAGAAAAGAAAAGAAAAAGAAAAAGAAATAAAAAAAAAACCGCCTCGATGCGGGGGGAGGTGGCGTGGACTTCTACGCAGCCGTAGATCCGCGACGATCCCTCGATCCAACGGACAAGATGACGTTGTGTCGCCATCCGATCCGAAAGTGCAACAAAAAAATAACAACTCGATCTTTAAAGATCGAGTCACATCGAACCCATAACCACCCCAACTAAAAAGGAGGGGATCGGGTTTGTTTCCTTGAATAAAGGAACAATATCTTGATGGTTATGGGGGGAGATATCGGATGAAACAAAAAGATTTCAGATTTATCTCCCCCAACCGCTCCCCTTTGCCTATAAATAGAGGGGGTGGGGGAAGGCAAATAGGGTCCGAAAGCCGAAGACGAAAGAGCTCCGCAAGAGAAGCTCCAACGCTCGAAGACCGAAGGCTTCACGAGGCACGGCAAGCACGTCCTACGGGAATCCTTGACCCTTCAAGTCCTCATCAACATGAAGACCTTGCACTCGGAGATCAAAGCTTCGACTCCTCGCACGAAGAAGAAAGCGTGGAGAAGAAGACCCGGAGCCGTCATCACCCGATTGCTCCAACGATCTTCATCAGCTCCGAAGACGCCATAAGCAAAGGCCGGAGAAGAAGATCGAAGCCGACAACACCCGTCGTCTTCAATCAAGGCATCGACTCCTCGCACGAAGAAGAAAGCCGGGAGAAGAAGGCCTGAAGCCGGTGCTACCCCTGCCGTCTTCGTCAACAAAAGCCGACGCTACAACCGTCGCACGGAGATCGGTGCTACCCCGCCTTCTTCATCAACAAAAGACGACGCTACAACCGTCGCACGGAAATCGGTGCTACCCCGCCGTCTTCATCAACAAAAGCCGACGCTACAACCGTCGCACGGAGATCGGTGCTACCCCCGCCGTCTTCATCAACAAAAGTCGACGCTACAACCGTCGCACGAAGATCGGTGCTACCCCCGCCGAAAAGCCAAGCCGACGCCACAACCGTCGAGGAAGCCGGAAGAATAAAGAAGCCTTGAAGAAGTAGCCATCGCCGTTTGAGAAGAAGATCAAGTCAAAGCTAAAGCCAAAGCCAACGCAAGAAGCCAAAGCAAACGCATCGGTAAAGCCCGCGCTAAAGCGACGCACGTGCCAAAGCCAAGCAACTACGACGGTCACGAGCAAAGCACCGCACGTTCTAGCCGATACGACGCGAAGTCCGGAAGAACTAAAGCATCGCAAGCCTCTACCCGCCTACGTTCAAGCGCAAGCGCCGAAGCAAAGCAAACGCCAGAGCCACGCCAAAGCTACGCCAAAGCCGAAAGCTAAAGCCAAAGCTGACGCCAAAAACACGATCGACGCCGCGAACCGACGATCAAGGACGCCGAGGTCGAGCAAGGATCGAGGAAGACACGAAGACCGAGGAACGAAGCTCAAAACCTCCCTAGCCGAGAAAGCGCGAAGCACGGACGGGACAAAATCAACGGCGGAAACTCCTTAGCCTCTCAAAAACCCTCATCCTGTAAAGACCTCTGTCCTGGGCAACCCCTTCAGAGCTCTCGCACAAATACCACGTGGAGACGCGGATCAAAGGGACCCTCCAGAGGATCTCTCCCACAATCTCCCGGCATCTGTAATCTCGTGTGATTCGCAATAAAGACGACCCGTATCTTTTTCCGCGTCCACAACTACAAACAGTGAATCAGTCCATAGTTTTTTTGTTTTTAAACGCATGACATGAATCAGTCAATGACTGATTCATGACTATGCATTAAAAAACAAAAATTTTTTAAAAAAAACATTCTTCAAAAAAAAAAAAACTCATTGTTTTATGTAGAAAAAAAAAATCCGCAGTTTTTTTATTTTTGAATGCAAAAACATGAATTAGTCATGAGTCATGACTGATTCATGTTCTTGCATTCAAAAACAAAAATTCTTTAAAAAAAAACATTCTTAAAAAAAAACTAACAATTTTTTTGTTTTTGAATGCATAAATAGGTGAGAAGGAAGGAGAAGAGGATGAAGTAGGAGCAGAGGATCAAGCAGGAGCAGAGGAACAAGAGGAAGAAGAGAAGAAAGAGAATCAGGAAAAAGAAAAAAAAAAGGAAGGAGAAGAGGATCAAGCAGGAGCAGAGGAACAAGAGGAAGGAGAAGAGGATCAAGCAGGAGCAGAGGAACAAGAGGAAGAAGAAAAGAAAGAGAATCAGGAAAAAGAAAAAAAAAAAGAGAAAGGAGAGGAAGAGAATCCAGTACCTGCAGTCGGCGACGAGGTCAGCGGTGAGGTCGGCGGCGAGTTCGGCGGCGAAGTCAGCGGCGAGGTCGGCGGTGAGGTCGGCGGTGAGATCGCCCGATCTCGAGCAGAGCAGAGGAGAGGGGATAGGGTTTCTCTTTCTCGCGCTGAAATGAAGGCCGGGCCGTCGGGGGGTGGGGTTTATTTAGTTAGGGTCGGGTCGGGTACAAAATTTAAAACAAACCGATTCGGTCCGTCCGTGTCCAACCCGAGTCCGGCCCGTGTCCGGCCCGAGTCCGAAGCCCAATTCGATTTAAAACCGTTCCGAGTCGTGTCGGGCCGTGTCGGACACGTGTCCGGGCCGTGTCGGAGCCGTGTCCGTGTCCGACACGTGTCGGACACGGGTACGGGTAGGCGGGTGAAGTGTCCGTGCTTCCTAGATGGGTACAAAAGATGGATATTGGCCATATTGTGGTGTCTGATTTGGCTAAAGAAAAAAAGTAAGATATGAAGATACATATTTCATTCTTAATAAAATATGGCCATTATTTACATATATTGTATGCTATCATGCGTGCTAGATACCCTCACACCTCAAAACCGGGTTGTAAGGGGAGATCCACAGAGGGTATATGAAGCGGCCAATGGGTGCCCTCCTTGCCGATGTGGGACTAAACCGGTGGACTTTCTCAACACTCCCCCTCAAGCGGAGCACGCGGAGCTAGGCACAATCGGTGGAGGCGCACTCGGAGCGGGAGCAGGAGCAGGAGACGGGCCTGCTCTGATACCATGTTAGATACCCTCACACCTCAAAACTCGGGTTATAACGGCGGATCCACAAAGGGTATATGAAGCGACCAATGAGTATATGTTAGATGCCATGTTAGATACCATGCTCTGATACCCTCACACCTCAAAACTCAGGTTGTAAGGGCGGATCCACTGAGGGTATATGAAGCGGCCAATGGGTGCCCTCCTTGCCGATGTGGGACTAAACCAGTGAATTTCTCAACAATGTGAATGCCATATGAATTCACAAGCAAATCATTAGACTTATCTGATGATGAGATCAAAGGAAAGACTGAAGATAGGGAGCACCAAGGTCATCAACGATCTATTATTTAATAGGAATCTTAAAGGAGACAATGGCTTGAAAGTTGAAATCGAAGTCATTTGAGATTTGAGGGTCACCAAGGTCCACTAAAAGCTACATGTGCTTTAAAAATAATGGAGAGAAGTCAGTTGCAGGTTTATTAGCAGCCAACATACATTCTTTGGAGAAAAACTAGGGGTGACTTGAATGTTAGTATCCCTCCCCCCCCTCGACGGTCTCTGAAGTCACCTCTAAGCTTTTCTAAAAGTTCTTTAAGCTTGATTCTATGAAAAAAAAGGGGTATTTATATATAGCCGATTGCCATTTAAGCCTGCCATAAAATAGGATTTTTTAATGGAAGGTGTTAATGTATATACCGGGTTGGGTTCTATGTACAGTCGGGTCGGGTTCTATGTACAGTCGGGTCGGGTTCTATGTGTATACATGTACTTATATATTGGGCTTCAGTCCCTCAATGAGAATCATTCTATTCTCTCCAAACCCTAGCCGTCATCTCCTAACATGGTATCAGAGCTCTAGGGTTTCTCGCGCGACGACGGCGACGACGGCAGCCACCTCCGGTCTCCCCATCCACGCGGCAGCCCACCTCCGGCCTCCCCCCTCCACCCGATCACCCACCTCCGGCCTCCCTTCCGCCCGATAGCCCCCCCCGGCCCCCCTCATCCGCCCGGCAGGTCCCTCGACCCCTCCCCTCCACCCGATCACCCCCCTCGGCCTCTTCCATCCACCCGATAATTCCCCCCGACCCCTCTCCTCCACCCGACCGGCCCCCTCGACCCCTCTCCTCCACCCGATCACCCCCCCAGCCCCTCCCCTCCACCCGATCACCCCCCCTGGCCCCTCCCCTCCACCCGACCCTCCCCTGTCCTCCACCCGACCGGCCCCCCCGATCCCTCTCCTCTGCCTGACAGCCCCCCCGACCCCTCCCATCCACCCGCAATCCCTCTCCCGGTTCCCCTCTCCTTTGCATCTCCTACATGATTGTGGGCATCGAAATTAGCCCACGGGTCAAACCTGACCCGCATGTGCGAACTCGGCCCACACATAACGGCCCGCATGCAAACTCGGCCCGCACACAACGGCCCGCATGCGAAACCTGGCCCACACACAACGGCCCGCATGCGAAATCGGCCCGCACACAACGGCCTGCATGCGAACATGGCCCATACACAACGGCCCGCATGCGAAACCTGGTTCGCACACAATGGCCCGTTCATAAAAAGGGCTGGCTCAAAGCGAATGGGTCCCACCGGACCCGCTACCCGAACCCAAAAAGGGGCCCACCGCCCCCCCCTTTCATGGAAAACCGTGCCCCCCCCCCATGGGGAGGTGTGGCCGGCCATAAAGGGAAGAAAAGAAAAAGAAAAAGAAAAGAAAAAGAAAAAGAAAAGAAAAGAAAAAAATCCTAACCGCCTCGATGCGGGGGGAGGTGGCGTGGACGTCTACACAACCGTAGATCCACGATGATCCCTCGATCCGACGGACAAGATAACGTCGTGTCGCCATGCGATCCGAAAGTGCAAAGATGACAACTCAATCTTTAAAGATCAAGTTACATCTTGCCCGTAACCACCCCAACCAAAAAGGAAGGGATCAAGGTTGTTCCCCTCAAATAAGGGAATAATATCTTGATGGTTATGGGGGGAGATATTGGATGAAACAAAAAGATTTCAGCCATATCTCTCCCAACCTCCCCCCTTTGCCTATAAATAGAAGGGGTGGGGGAAGGCATCAAGGGTCCGAAAAGCTGAAGATGAAAGGGCTCTGCAAGAGAAGCTCCAACGCTTGAAAACCGAAGACTTCACGAGGCACGGCAAGCACGTCCTACGGGAATCCTTGGCCCTTCAAGTCCTCATCAACGTGAAGACCTTGCACTCGAAGATCAAAGCTTCGACTCCTCGCACGAAGAAGAAAGCTTGGAGAAGAAGACCCGGAGTCGTCGTCATCCCGACTTCTCCAACGATCTTCATCAACTCCGAAGAAGCCATAAGCGATGGCCGGAGAAGAAGATCGAGGCCGACAACATCCGTCGTCTTCAACAAAGGCGTCGACTCCTCGCACGAAGAAGAAAGCTTGGAGAAGAAGGCCTGAAGTCGGTGCTACCCTGCCGTCTTCTTCAACAAAAGCCGACGCCATCACCGTCGTGCGGAGATCGGTGCTACCCCCGCCGTCTCCATCAACAAAAGCCGACGCTACAACCGTCGCACGGAGATCGGTGCTACCCCCGCCGTCTCCATCAACAAAAGCCGACGCTACAACCGTCGCACGAAGATCGGTGCTACCCCCGCCGAAAAGCCAAGCCGACGCCACAACCGTCGAGGAAGCCGGAAGAATAAAGAAGTCTTGAAGAAGTAGCCATCGCCGTTCGAGAAGAAGATCGAGTCAAATCTAAAGCCAAAGCCAACGCAAGAAGCCAAAGCAAACGCACCGGTAAAGCCCGCGCCAAAGCAACGCACGTGCCAAAGCCAAGCAACTACGACGGTCACGAGCAAAGCACCGCATGGTCTAACCGATACGACGCGAAGTCCGGAAGAACTAAAGCATCGCAAGCCTCTACCCGCCTACGTTTAAGTGCAAGCGCCAAAGCAAAGCAAAAGCCAGAGCCACGCCAAAGCAACGCCAAAGCCGAAAGCCAAAGCCAAAGCCGACGCCAAAAACACGATCGACGCTGTGAACCGACGATCAAGGACGCCGAGGTCGAGCAAGGATCGAGGAAGACACGAAGACCGAGGAACGAAGCCCAAAACCTCCCTAGCCGGGAAAGCGCGAAGCACGGATGGGACAAAATCAACGGCCGATATTCCTTAACCTCTCAGAAAACCCTCACCATGTAAAGACCTCTGTCCTGGGCAACCCCTTCAGAGCTCTCGCACGAATACCACGTGGAGACGCGGATCAAAGGGACCCTCCATAGGATCTCTCCCACAATCTCCTGATCAAATATTCGCCGCACCAGGACTCGCCACACCCGAGCCCCCGGGTCCCGACCGCTCTGTAATCTCGTGTGATTCGCAATAAAGATGACCCGTATCTTTTTCCGCGCTCACAGATTTCTGGCACGCCCGGTGGGACATCCTTTCCTTTCACCCGTACGTTTGAAGGAGTTGCTTTAAGTTCGCCATGGCCGGAACGAACGATGATACGTTTGCTCCAACAAGCCTCTCACCTATCGCCGAGTCTCCATTACTCTAACATGGCGATCCAGAAAATCCGGAGAACAACGTTCCCCCGGTAGTACGCGTCTACACTCGGCGTACTCAAACTCTTGCGGACTTCTTCACGCCAGAAACTGATGCCGAAGATGCTCGCCAAAGCGCCAATGAGGCCTTGGTGCATGAAGAAACAAGCCTCGATCCTGGAATTCAAGTCCAGAAATTTGGGGAGGTCCAGCCCCAACCCGGAGCCCGTTCGGGTTCTCCAGCAGATTTTGCACCTCCTTTGCAAGGGGCAAACGTCCGTCATCAAGCAGAAGCAAGTCGGCGCAACTACATCTCCGACAATGACGGCGACACTGCAGGCATGCAACGTCAAGACGTCTTGCGTCATCATCCTCCGTCCGCTCTCCAGCTCCAAGTCATGCAAATGGGTGAATATATGGCGCAAATCACCCGACTAATGGAGGAGAAGGATCATCACATCAACACCTTGCTTCAAAGGCTACGTGCAAGGGATGCTACGGCATTCAGCCAACCTCCTGCTTCTCCAGCAGCTGCTCCAACTCCCGCTCCTGCAGAAGTTGTTCCGACAATTCTAGCGACTACTCCCGCACTCTTCTCGGCTCCCGTGCCAGTCTCGGTGACCGTGCAACCTTCGATGGCAGCAACGATGACTGTCCAGCAAATACAAGTGCTGGTGGCCGACATGGTGCGCTCCCACGGCGGCAGTCTACCTCCAATCACAGCGGCATACTCAAAGCCTTACACCATAAGGATCCAACAGCTGCGCTTCCTTACCGGGTTCCAGCCACCAAAATTCCAGCACTTCGACGGGAAGGGCAATCCAAGGCAACACATTGCTCATTTTGTCGAAACTTGTAACAATGTCGGCACATACGACGACGAGATGGTGAAGCAGTTCGTTCGCACCCTCAAAGGTAATGCTTTTGACTGGTACGTTGATCTTCCTCCAGGGTCCATCGACAGCTGGGATCAAATGGAGAGGGCGTTCCTCAACCGCTTCTACAGCACTCGGCGCATCGTTAGCATGACCAAGCTTACTGCCACCAAGCAAAGGAAGGATGAGCCGGTGATCAACTACATCGATCGCTGGAGAAACCTTGCGCTAAACTCGCGAGATCGCTTGTCTGAAGACTCGGCTATCGAGTTGTGCACCCAAGGCATGCATTGGGGCTTGCTCTACATCCTCAAAGGGATCAAGCCTCGGCCCTTCGAAGAACTGGCGACTCGGGCTCACGACATGGAGCTCAGCTTAGCAAATCGCGGGGACTCAAAGGCCAAAGCCTTCCAGAAGGTGGAAGAGGAGGACGAACCGGCGGTATCAAAGCAAGTCAACGTCACCGACCTCGCTTCGACTTCCAAATCACTCAAGATCGGTGGCAAGTCGGACAAAGGCAAAGGAGCCGCCATACCACCTCCTCAGCCTCAACGGTCACCAAGGATGACTCTCGAGGAGCTTGAAGCTAAGGAGTATCCCTTCCCAGACTCGGAAGTTCCTCCATGTTCGATCAGTTGATGCAAGAAAAGATGATCGAGCTTCCGCCACCAAAAAGGCCGGAACAAGCACATCGAGTCAACGATCCGCTCTTCTGCAAGTACCACCGGATGGTCAGCCATCCCATCGAAAAGTGCTTTGTCTTCAAAGATAAGATCATGGCACTCGCCAAGCAAGGAATAATCGAGATCATCTCTGGTGATGTCGTCGAGTCAAATATGACGTCAATCACCTTCGACGCCTTCCCGCCAGCGCTGACTGCTCCACAACCCACTTCAGCAAGCCTACGCATCATCTGTCAAAAATCGATGGCGAAACCAGCTCCAAGAAGACAACGACGGTATGCTCCTGTAGTGCCCAGGGCCAAATCCTCACTGCCTTGGGGGCAACCGCCTCTCGTACAAATGCTCCCTCTTCTAAACAAAGCTACACCCCAGCATGTGCTCAAAGCAAGAAACGAGCAAAGAGACCCTGAAGTCAGCCTGCTAGGCCAGCCATCAGGTAAGTTCGACTTCTATGTCTTCTACTCCAAGCCTCCTTCGATTCCAATGAAAGAAATCAAGCCAACCGGCTGGGGATCAGAAAATGAGTTAGTAGAGCCTCCAAAAGAGCAAGTCCTTCCGATCAAAGAGGAGCATTCAGTCGCAACATCAATTCTTCACCCTAGCGAGGAAGATCTGACTAATGAAAACGCATGGGCTATAGTACCTCGAAGGAAAAGGCCACGACGATCAAGCTACAGGATAGCACGTCTGGCCAACCACGAGCAAGATCGGGCGACAAGAAAACTCCCCGAAAGAAAGACCTTCAAGGAAAAGAATAACGTTACAGAAAGAAAGACATCCAAAGTACCTCCAGCAAGTCCGAAAAATCTTCTCCAGCAAACTTGCCCAGAGCTGGTGACACTCCAGGAGTTCTTTCCCAGTCGTTTCCTTGAAGTTGATCAAAACCTCAAGGTCTCCGGCAGCATGAGGGAAGTTCACCAAGTGCTCCGGAAAGACAATAAAGAAAGCGACACCAACATCGAAAGCATGGGGAGAAGGATTGCTGCCAACAACAAGCCATTCAACGAGGCCAAAGCTTACCTTACTAACATCAGGTTCCACTAAGCCAAAGTCCTCATTGCGAAAGCGCCTTTAGCAAAAGCTCCACGAACCCAGAAAGTCAAAGCAGTCGCGAGGGACAAAACCTCTCCACTTGCAAAACCAATGGCATCCTCCGGCCAGACGGTACACAAAGACAAAGAAGCGCCAGCATCAAGATGGAAAATTCACATCAACTTCAGATCAGGCTCAATGCCACACGTTCCGTTACCTGCTCAAGCTGTAACAGTCCTGTGGCTCGCACCTCAATGGCTTCGCAAGCCAGGACGATCGTCTTCCACTCCAGCAGAAGAACCATCGTCATTATTCTCCGAGGCCAACTTCATCACTTTGCAAGAGATGACACTGCCGTTACATGGTCTGTTGCACGCCTCAAGCTTAACCGAGTCTTCCGAGTACACCAGCTCCGAGCGACTCACAATCAAGACAGAAAACACTCGGGGGCAAAACTCCACCGAGTTGATGTTCAAATCCAGCCGCAACAAAGAAAGCACGGTGCATATGGGTTCACTACCCTCAGCTGCAATACCATATCGCCTGACAAAGACTCAAGCCCGCCTCTTCAAACGCGGCGAACAAATCCTTCCAAATCGCCAAGGCATCAACTCCAGTCAAACTCTAGCAATCATCAAAACTCCAGTCAAGAAGATCTTCACTTCTAACTACATTGAAGCGAAGAAGGCGGATGACAACTGCGAACCAGCGGCGACTCTGCCTACCAGCGGCAAGTCCCTCAAAAGGTACTTTGCCTAGTGCAAGGTTACCCCCCTTGCCCAAAAAAAAAAAAAAAAAAGGAATAAAGGAACTACGTGTGACTTGATCCCTCTCAGTAGGGTACGTAGGCAGTCTGTGAAGGTTCAGTCCAAACAAAATAAAAAGCAAACCACCATTTCAGAAAAAAACGCCCAGAAAAGACGCAAGTCCAACTCCGTGAGTCGAGAAGCCGTCAGCCTCTGTCAAGCCACCAGCTCCCGGCGCTACCACAGCTCATCTCTCGGGGCACCCACGCAGTGCAACTTCGAAAGACAAGAAACCACCAGCTCTTGGCACTTCGTAAGCTCCCCCCGCTGCTTTGCAATCTCCGTTCCAGAAGTCTTTTCGATCACTCGAGCTTTCTTCAAACGGGATTCCAGCATCTGAAGCAACACGTGAATAGCAAGTCAAAGTCCTTGAGGCGCCGAAGCGGCTCGCCTCCCGCAGCTTACACGTGCTGCAACTCCAGGGGTAGAGAAGCCGTCAGCTTCCAACGCGTCGCCGGCTCTGCACGCTGCTTCGCAAGGTTCGCTCAAGAAGCCTTCTTGATCACCCTACCTGCTCAACGCGTCGCAAGCTCTACACGCTGCTTCGCAAGGTTCGCTCCAGAAGCCTTCTTGATCACCCTACCAGCTCAACGCGTCGCAAGCTCTGCACGCTGCTTCGCAAGGTTCGCTCTGAAAGTCTTCTCGATCGCTCAAGCTTTCTCCAAACAGGACTCCGATTTCTGAAGCGACGCGCGAATAATCTCCACCTTCTTCTGCACCCGAACCAAGTCTGCAGTAGCAAACGTGTGAAGTCCCTCCAGTCGACGTTTCTCTTCCTCGGCCTTTGCCAACGCCAAGGAAGCGTCCTCCTCTAGTGAAGCCCGTTGCAAGCAATGAGCCTAGCTATCCGCCAAACGGTTCACATATGCTCCTCAAACAAGGAGCCATCCACCAGGAAACCCACAAGCTACTCAAAGCGTCAAGACCCTTCTACGAGGTGCATTGCAGTCGTCGTCCTCGCGCTCCTGTCGCCTTGCCGCACTGGGACTCTGCGCAGCGGCCGCCGTTAATATTCGCGCCATCCTCGAAGCAAACGATGTCCGCGACAACAAGGAAGATGAACAAAACCTAGAAGAGGTCTTCGTCTCCAAGCCGCCAAAGCCCTTCGTCTCCCGCATTAGCAAAACGATGGGGGAAACGAAATGGCTGGGGTTCTTGTAAAGACCTAAATTCCGAGCAAACACGCAAGTCAAGTCCAAGCACTACGCGTTTCCCGCGGGCGCACTCGAACTTGAGGGGGCATTTGTGGGCATTGAAATTAGCCCACGGGTCAAACCCGACCCGCATGTGCGAACTCGGCCCACACACAACGGCCCGCATGCAAACTCGGCCCGCACACAACGGCCCGCATGCGAAACCTGGCCCACACACAACGGCCCGCACACAACGGCCCGCATGCGAACATGGCCCATACACAACGGCCCGCATGCGAAACCTGGTTCGCGCACAATTGCCCGTTCATAAAAAGGGCCTGGCTCAAAGCGAACGGGTCCCACCGGACCCACTACCCGAACCCAAAAAGGTGGAAAACCGTGCCCCCCCCCATGGGGAGGTGTGGCCGGCCATAAAGGGAAGAAAAGAAAAAGAAAAAGAAAAGAAAAAGAAAAAGAAAAAAAAAAGAAAAAAATCCTAACCGCCTCGATGCGGGGGAGGTGGCGTGGATGTCTACACAACTGTAGATCCACGATGATCCCTCGATCCGACGGACAAGATGACGTCGTGTCGCCATGCGATCCGAAAGTGCAAAGATGACAACTCAATATTTAACGATCAAGTCACATCTTGCCCGTAACCACCCCAACCAAAAAGGAAGGGATCAAGGTTGTTCCCCCCAAATAAGGGAATAATATCTTGATGGTTATGGGGGGAGATATTGGATGAAACAAAACGATTTCAGCCATATCTCTCCCAACCTCCCCCCTTTGCCTATAAATAGAAGGGGTGGGGGAAGGCATCAAGGGTCCGAAAAGCTGAAGACGAAAGGGCTCTGCAAGAGAAGCTCCAACGCTTGAAGACCGAAGGCTTCACGAGGCACGGCAAGCACGTCCTACGGGAATCCTTGGCCCTTCAAGTCCTCATCAACGTGAAGACCTTGCACTCGAAGATCAAAGCTTCGACTCCTCGCACGAAGAAGAAAGTTTGGAGAAGAAGACCCGGAGTCGTCGTCATCCCGACTTCTCCAACGATCTTCATCAACTCCGAAGAAGCCATAAGCGAAGGCCGGAGAAGAAGATCGAGGCCGACAACATCCGTCGTCTTCAACAAAGGCGTCGACTCCTCGCACGAAGAAGAAAGCTTGGAGAAAAAGGCCTGAAGTCGGTGCTACCCTGCCGTCTTCGTCAACAAAAGCCGACGCCATCACCGTCGTGCGGAGATCGGTGCTACCCCCGCCGTCTCCATCAACAAAAGCCGACGCTACAACCGTCGCACTGAGATCGGTGCTACCCCCGCCGTCTCTATCAACAAAAGCCGACGCTACAACCGTCGCACGAAGTTCGGTGCTACCCCCGCCGAAAAGCCAAGCCGACGCCACAACCGTCGAGGAAGCCGGAAGAATAAAGAAGTCTTGAAGAAGTAGCCATCGCCGTTCGAGAAGAAGATCGAGTCAAAGCTAAAGCCAAAGCCAACGCAAGAAGCCAAAGCAAACGCACCGGTAAAGCCCGCGCCAAGGCAACGCACGTGCCAAAGCCAAGCAACTACGACGGTCAAGAGCAAAGCCCCGCACGTTCTAGCCGATACGACGCGAAGTCCGGAAGAACTAAAGCATCGCAAGCCTCTACCCGCCTACGTTCAAGTGCAAGCGCCAAAGCAAAGCAAAAGCCAGAGCCACGCCAAAGCAACGCCAAAGCCGAAAGCCAAAGCCAAAGCCGACGCCAAAAACACGATCGACGCCGCGAACCGACGATCAAGGACGCCGAGGTCGAGCAAGGATCGAGGAAGACACGAAGACCGAGGAACGAAGCCCAAAACCTCCCTAGCCGAGAAAGCGCGAAGCACGGACGGGACAAAATCAACGGCCGATATTCCTTAGCCTCTCAGAAAACCCTCACCCTGTAAAGACCTCTGTCCTGGGCAACCCCTTCAGAGCTCTCGCACGAATACCACGTGGAGACGCGGATCAAAGGGACCCTCCAGAGGATCTCTCCCACAATCTCCTGATCAAATATTCGCCGCACACGGACTCGCCACACCCGAGCCCCCGGGTCCCGGCCACTCTGTAATCTCGTGTGATTCGCAATAAAGACGACCCGTATCTTTTTCCGCGCTCACAATGACATCTCCTACCGTGCCATCCGTCGTTGCGATATCTCCACCGCTGAAGGCGGTCACCTTTCAGTTGTCCTCGGCCAGCGACTGGCCTGATTGGTCGCTCACCGTCGAGGCCGCGCTCTCCAGTCGCGATCTTTAGGGTCACATCACCGGTGATGATCCTCCTCCAGCTGCCTCTTCCGGCTCCTCTGTCATCAGTAGCGCAGCCAACAGCGCCGTGTCCTCTGTTGCAACTGCTACCGTCACGACTACTACCACGGCTGCTGCTCTCACGTGGCGCCGCCACGATCAGGCCATCCGGGCTTATCTTCTGGACTCCGTTGCTCGTCCGCTCCTTGCTCCCATCGGTCGCCTTTCTACAGCGCGAGCTATGTGGAAGTATCTCCGGGACCAGTTTCTCCAGCGCGATGGCGCACGCTGGCATTAGCTTATCTGTGACTCGCAGTCTGCTCGGAGCGTACGATTCAGAACTTCTTCAGTCTGATGAGTGCCTACTGGCATGAGCTGGACTCTCTGATCCCGGAGCGGTGTGCTTGCCCACGCTCTAGGGATTTCCAGCGCTACCTTGATGAGGGCCACATGCACCAGTTCCTGGCAGAGCTTCGGCCGGACTTTGCTCTCATCGCTGTTCAGCTCCTGCACCGTGAGCCACTCTCTAGGCTAGAGGATGTCCTGCTCGTTTTGGTCGATGAGAAGACTCGCCTTCAGACTCAGGGTACTCGTCCTCCTCCACTTGCTCTTGGCTCAGACACCGTCCTGACGGCCGGGTTCTCCGATGAGTTTGTCTTCTTTCACTACTGCAAGGAGCCCGGACACATGAAGCGTGAATGTCCTACACGTTCTCCACGCAACCCCCACTGGGGTCTGGATGAGAAAGCATCACACTGGGCTCCTGCTTCTCGGGGCGATCGATGAGACGGTCGAGGTGGATGGAGCTGTGGACGTGGTCCGTCCTCCTTCCGCCACTTTGGTGGTACAACGACTACTGTAGAGCCCTCGACGCTCCCCACTGCTACCACTGCACCTTCTTCCGCGCCTGAGCCGGACCGTCTTCAGCGCTTCGAGGAGCTCCTCCTTCGCCACCTAGCCTCCATCGGCTCCGCGACTGCTCACGGCTTGTCTGCCACCTCTGGTACTACTGCTCTATGGATCTTCGATTTGGGTGCCTCCTGTCACCTCACCTTTGACTCCATTGTACTCACTGACTGTTCTTCTACTCCCACTCACCTAGAGGTCCACACAGTGGATGGGACTTTAGTCCCTATTCCGCAATGTGGATCCATCACTACTACCTCTGATCCTTCTGGTCGCCTGACCCTGCCCCATGTCCATCATGCCCCCCGTCTTAACATTAATCTGATTTCTATCAGCTCTCTTTGCGACTCTGGACTGACACCTTCACCCCTTCCGTTTGTGTTGTGCAGGATTCACGGACGGGTCAGAGGATTGGGCTGGGCCGTAGAGCAGGACGACTTTACCAGCTGGACCATCTACATGTGTCTTCTGTTCCTGTTGCGTCTGTCATGTCTATTACTTCTGATGCCGACCTGTGGCACAGAAGGTTAGGTCATATATCGAGTGATCGACTCAAAAGCGTTTTCCGTTCAGGCACTTTGGGTCGAGCGTCCTTCTCCCCTCTCTCTGTTTGTACGGGTTGTAGACTGGCAAAGCATCTAGCTCTTCCCTTCTCTGTTAGTGCTTCCCAATTTGATGCTTTATTTGATTTAGTACATTTTGACATTTGGGGTCCTGCACCTGTTGCATCTATTTTTGGTTTTATGTATTATGTGTGTTTTCTCGATGACTACTCTAGGTGCACCTGGGTTTATCTTATGCACCACCGGTCTGAAGTTCCTCACATCTTTAGGAGATTCACCACTATAATACATACTCAGTTTGGTCAGCACATCAAGACTTTTCGGTCTGATTGTGCCAAGGAGTATCTCTTCTCTGAGATGCGTGAGATTCTTCAATCTCACGGCACTCTTCACTAGCAGTCCTATCCCCACACCCATGAGCAGAACGGAGTTGCCGAATGCAAGCATCGTCATGTCCTTGAGACCGCACGAGCCTTGCTTCCCTCTGCGTCTGTTCCTCACTCCTACTGGGCTGAAGCTGTCATGACGGCTGTCCACCTCATCAATATCACTCTGTCGTCTGCTCTGCGCCTTCACTTCAGCCCACCTGACTACTTTCTTCTTCGCACGTTTGACTGCACGTGCTTCGTTCTTCTTCCTCCCCATGAGCGCACCAAACTCTCTGCGAGGTCTGTTAGGTGTGTTCACTTGGGGCTCAGTCGGGAGCACAAGGGGTATCGTTGTTACGATCCCTTGGCTCGCCGGATCCGTGTCTCCCGTCACGTTTCCTTTATTGAGGATGTCCTGTACTTTTCCCCTAAGTCTCGGGATCTTTCCTTGCTTCCTGTGTCATCATCCTCGCCCTCATCACTTCTCCACATCCCCATTCTACCTCCGTTTTCTGCTGCCCCACCTACGCCTCCTCTACCTCCATCTTCCCCGCCACTTCCACCACACCACCTCCTCCGTCTCCCTCGCCACCTCCACCACCACCTGTTACTCGTGTCTATGTTCGTCGGTCTGCAGCTCCTCCTCCAGAATCGGTTCACACTGGTACTCCCTCGCCTGATGCTGCTGCTCCCTCCTCCCCGGTCGTGGATCCTGCTCCTGTTCGGTGCTACCCGACGCGCAAACATCACCCTCCTGACAGATATGACTACTCTCCGGACAGGCTTGGCTCCTCTGCCTTTACCTCTGACTCTCCTGACTCCTCTGGCTACTCTGCCATTGCCTCCTATTCGCCATCTTATCAGGCTTTTCTTACTGCTCTTCACACCCACCGGGAGCCCCAATCGTACCGTGAGGCAGCTTTACATCTAGAGTAGCGGCAGGCCATGTCAGTTGAGCTTGAGGCTTTTCAGTGGACCCAGATATGGGATTTGGTGCCTTGTCCCTCAGGCGTGGTGCCTGTAAGCTGCAAGTGGATATTCAAGGTCAAGACTCGACCTGACGGATCTATTGAGCGGCACAAGGCCCGCCTCGTTGCTTGTGGCTTCTCCAGGAGTATGGAATTGATTACGAGGAAACGTTTGCTCCAGTTGCTCGAATGACTACTTTGCGCACCCTTTTAGCTGTGGCAGCTGCTCGAGGGTGGCCTCTTCATCAGATGAATGTCACCATTGCGTTCCTCCACGGTGACCTCTCCGAGGAAGTATACATGGCTCCTCCTCTGGGCGTTTCAGTCTCTCCAGGGCACGTTTGTCGTTTACGCTGTGTTATTTACGGGCTCAAACAAGCACCTCGGGCATGGTTTGAGCGCTTCCGCAGTGCAGTTCTGGCAGCTGGGTTTGTTGAGAGATACTCTGACTACGCTCTGTTCACCCTCTCCTCCAGTCAGGGTATTGCTGTGTTACTTCTGTATATGGATGATATGATTATCACCGGGGATGGCAGTGCTACCATAGCTTCCCTTCAGCGTCACCTCCAGAACCAGTTTGAGATGAAGGATCTCGGCCCTCTCCGGTACTTTCTTGGCCTTGAGATTGCCTGGTCAGCTCGGGGATTGTTGATCTCCCAACAGAAGTACATCTCTGATATTTTTGCCGAGGCTGTTCTTACTGATTCTCGTACTGTTGACACGCCTATGGAGCTTATCTTGAAGCTCCTCTCTACCGATGGTGAGTCTCTCCAGGATATCTTTCGTTATCAGCGGCTGGTTGGGATGCTCGTTTATCTCACCATGACTAGGCCTGACATTGCCCATGCCGTTGGTATTGTAAGTCAGTTCGTTCAGTCTCCTTGCTCGGTTCACTATGCAGCAGTCCTTCGGATTATTCGGTATCTCCGTGGCACTGTCACTCGATCGCTGTTGTTTCCCTCCACATCTCCACTGGTTTTGCGTGCTTACTCCGATGCCGATTGGGCTGGCGATGTTGCTATTCGTTGATCTACTACCGGCTACTGCGTGTTCCTTGGTGATTCTTTCATTTCTTGGCGCAGCAAGAAACAAGACTCTGTTGCACGCTCCAGCACCGAAGCCGAATACCGAGCTATGGCTTCCACCACTGCAGAGATTGTCTGGCTTCGACGTCTTCTACTCGACTTGGGAGTCAGGATTTCTGGGGCTACACCTCTGTTATGTGACAACCGGAGTGCCATTCAAATTGCTAGCAACCCGGTTTTTCATGAGCGGACCAAATACATCGAGGTCGACTGTCATTATGTTCGGCAGGAGTTTCTTGCAAACATCATCTACTTGCCATTCATTCCCTCGACGGAGCAGACTGCTGATTTTCTCACAAAGCTCATGACGATTGCTAGATTTCGTCATTTTATAAGCAAACTCTCGGTACATGATCCACCGTGAGTTTGAGGGGAGTGTTAATGTATATACCGGGTCGGGTTCTATGTACACTCGGGTCGGGTTCTATGTGTATACATGTACTTATATATTGGGCTTCAGTCCCTCAATGAGAATCATTCTATTCTCTCCAAACCCTAGCCGTCATCTCCTAACAGAAGGAAATAAAGGAGGTAACAACCGGCTATTTAAAAGAGACCTTGATAAAATTGGATAACTAATAAGGAAAGAAAAGAAGCAAATGGCAACTGAACATGAATACAAGGTCTGTCTTCATCCTTACCTCTTGAAGCCGAGGAAACCTAAGGTTTCGGCCACAACTTGGATCCCATAGTAAGACAAATGTCTTTTAATTTTCTGTTTTCTTTTTATTCTTTGTTGTAATAATACGAGTCAGAGTCCACTTATTTTTTTGGAGTAATAAAATCTATAAAGGAGACTCTTCTCTTGTCTGGTCCGGATCTGTTCTTACCATGGACTGATGCTTTGATAAATTCATAAAATCGAGGTATAATCCTCTAAAATCTTTAGTGTTGAATTAGAGGGTTCTAAGAGAACTTAAACCTAGAAGTTGAAATTTATTTGCTCTCATATTCTAACAGCCAATTGGCTAAAAAATTTACGTGAAAGTGGTTGAGACTAGAAATTTGAAGCATCATAGTTCACCGAACTATGTGAAAGTTAATTCCAGCAAGCTGTGAATTTAATTTTCGGACTGAAATTTCTGGGAAATCTCGATTTCCATGACTCAACCAGTTGTGATCAAGCTTAAGAATTGTCCTTGTGTGTGTTTTATTCTAACATGTAGAGTCAGATTATATAGTGTTCATATACTGACAATTGTAGATTTTGTAGACTTATCTTATGAAGAAATCATGATGTACCATCTATAATTGATTAAGCGGATTTCTCTTTGGAGTACCTTGACACTATATAACCCAATGGAAAATGAATAGAAACAATAGAATGCTATACAACCTCTTTTCCATCTCCGTCACCGTGCCATTATTGTAACTTTGTCCACACCATGCCATCATTGTAACTTTGTCCTCAATCCCTATCATCCTCACTTGTTCTTATGATGTTTTACTCTTGTTGCTCCTCTTGCTACTTGTATTTTATCTCAGATTTGCTTATTTGAAGAATCTGACACTTCACATAAAGAATTTGCACTAAGCTTGGAGGAGAATACAGAGGATACCTAGTTGGAGGCATGTAGTACATAATCAAAGCATTTGATGCATGTGGTCATGGGATGTATGTTGATACGAATTATTTTAAGGAGGCTCCCTCACCGTATGTCAAACTTCCAAGACTGGAAGAGGAAAAATAATCTGTTTTATACTCCCAATGCGGACCAAATTCACAATTAAGAAAGTCGAGGACAAGAAATTTGGACTCCTCAAATATGGCTATGGAAGGATGAAGCTTTTTTTCTCTGATTTAATGGCATAAAATGCTGGCATCTTGACTTGTTAATTTACTTTTCTACTATTGGTCACCAAACTAGATTTTTTTTAAAATTTTTTTTATTAGTATTGAAAATTCCGTACATTCTACTCAGGAATCTGACAGAAGTATTGATGACAGATTGAACCTCAACTTTTGTGTGGGAAAAATGTGATGATTGCTGCGCATGGGAATTCACTAAGGTCTATTATTATGTATCTGGACAAGCTGACTTCTCAAGAGGTGATGAATGGATGCTCATTGCATCAGAAAATTCCCTATTTCAAGCATCTCGTTTTTTGACGCATTGGTTTGCAAATCTGGAATATAAAATTGTTCTCCCACAGGTAATCAGCCTTGAGCTCTCTACTGGAATTCCTATGCTCTATATATTCAAAGGAGGAAAATTCATCAGGAGAGGGAGTCCAGTAGGACCTTCGGAGGCTAGTGTTTATGCTTATACTAGGGTATGGAACTCTTTCATCATTTAAATTTCGTTTCATACTTATGTTCATTAACCTTTGTGCAGTTGGTTACAATGTTATGGGCATCATATGGGCCATATGGCCATTAGATTGAAAAAAGAAGTTCTAATTATGTACTTATGCATACCATGCATGGTCAATCCTATGCATGGTATAGGATGTTATAGGCATGCAAGGCATCTATAGTTGTCTTACCGATATGTGCATGGGTATCTCATTTATCATCGGTAAGGTGGCAATAAGGGGGTTTGTGATGGGTCCAACAGTGCTACAAATGTTGGTGGTGAAGGATGCAAATAAATAAGGGGGTTTGTGATGATGACGGCAACTTAGTGACGTCGAGGATCACCTTGTCGGAACTCGAAACAGAGTCCGTAAGGAAAAGCTCTGATACCAAATTGATGTGGGACAATCGAGGATCCCGCAAAATTTCATTGATCGTTCACCGAGGTTGGAGAGTTGAGAGGGAAATAAAGAGAAAGGAAGATATAAAGAGATGATTACTAGGGCATCTCACCCTACGACGTCTCATTGCCGGCCTCTCGCCGAGTATCCACAGGCCTCTCGCCGCCGGGAGGAAGAACCATTGCGGAAACATCTAGCTTCAACTAATTGTTATTCAT
The DNA here is from genome assembly GCA_947650365.1 of Chamaelirium japonicum. Lineage (NCBI taxonomy): Eukaryota > Viridiplantae > Streptophyta > Magnoliopsida > Liliales > Melanthiaceae > Chamaelirium > Chamaelirium japonicum. Next base: position 89,668,794 of record OX393549.1, on the reverse strand, counting down.
GAGTAATCCATGAAAAATCTGCCCTAAGGTGTTTTTATAGCCTCTAGGGACTACATGACTCATTAGAACTCATATAACCCTTAATACAACCTTTATGCGAATTGGTTTACATGGGGCATAATTTAATCCTAAAAATAACTCCAAAAATAGCAAAATAAAAACTAAGAACAACAAATAAAAGCCCAATGGGCTCCAAAAAAGTCGGCCATCAAATCTGGGATGGGCCTGGCCCTCGAAATTAGTGCAGACAAAACCTAATTCCCATCAACGGTCTTTTGAAATTCCATTGTTTGCTCTCTATCTGGCTTATCATCCTCCATCTGAAGATCTAGTAACTTTGTTGTCTTCCCTGTTTTTTCCTTGATCCTCTATGTTGAATTAGTTCTCCAATTTTTTCCCGAGCTCATTTGCAACCTTCCATTTTTTTAAGATGTAGTAGTATGATTGGTGAAGAGCATTGAGAATGTGACTCTTGCAGAGGTACATCTTCCTCCCACTTCTCCCAAGTTATCATTGTTTTCTAGTTTGAGTTTAGAGATGACACAAAATAGTTTGGTGGCCTTGAGGCAAAACCGAAGCTTTTGTTTCCATCTCTGAAAGTCAGATTCCATGAAGATCTCATAATTAGGGTTCTTAGAAAGTGTTTTCAGATTTGTATATGAAGAAGGCATGATGATAGAAGGGATTGTCAAAGAATAATAGGCAAAAGTGAATTTCATTTATGATTATTGGTCATATTAAAGGAAACTAAATAAGTAGCCAAAATAATAAATTAAAATGATGAAAACTTCATTCCAAGATGTGGAGATAGCCGCGATAAATTAATTGACCTTAAGTGAATTTGACGCCAACGATACACTATCCTACAACTGACAACGATTTGAATTCACCACAAAATGGACTTCTGCTTAAGGTGCAAGCTATCGGGAGATTACTCAAAGCTGTTGAAGACCCTCGCTACAGATGCCAAGCAAAAAGATAATGAGAAAGTGGCAAGAGACCTAATTGAATCTAGAGTGCCTTAATGTCTCTTTGATTACAAGAGAGACCAAGCACTGATTATTGTTTCTTTGTGAATTCTGTTGTGTTAGACACTCGGACAAGGGATTGGGCCCAATGAATGGGTGTGTACTTGCATTCATTGCCCAGTGAACATGTACATACTAACCCCTTGGCCAGAACGAACAATTGGATCAGCACCCTGTGGGCCCTTTGAACCAGTGCTGCAGTGCAAATTGCTCGCAGCGGTTCAGGTTTGAACTGTCGGTCGATTCAGCCCAAGCCCAACACAAAAATGAGTCCGCAGCCTACAAATGTCCACAACTTGGTCCAGATAGCGCTAGTCGGACCCAGCCCGCTGGGCATGTGCTCGCACTCGAGTCTGTAACTCGAATGAGCATGATAGGGCGTTCAATACAAACCCCTCCCCTTGGATATCTGTGAGATATGGGACTAAATACCCTGAATTAACAGTGAAGGTGAGCAGTCTCTGAAGCACTGCATTAATATTTATATTTTTTATATTTCTTATGTGTTATTTTGTAAATATCTAACAAGGGTTCCTACTACCACAAAATTTATTGATGAATTTGGATTTCTACTATTCCAAGATTCCTACGTGAGATATGATTCCTACATAATTTAGGATTCCTTAATGAAATTTGTTTAATGGGTCTAGATTTGTTCGGAACTCTTATTTTATCATAATTCTCAAATCTAATTTTTTGGTCAAATTTAAAGGGAGTTTGGAAGTCATATATGAGTAGAAAAGTATTTGAAAGAGTCCTGATATGTCTAGTATATATTTTAGTTTTAGGAAAGTCTCAAGTCTATTATGACTGAGTTTGGAGTTGGTTTGAGGGTTCATATGTATATATAAAGGGGGCAACAAAAAAACCTTTATTTGTGAGGTGATGAATTAACCTTTTTTTTTAGTATAGATTATATTTTGCTGCTACTACATTGTGATCACTCCATAACTGAAGTGATGATTCCTTCAACCTGCATGCTGATTCCTATGCATTGTACAATGGTGTTGGTTCCATAATAGTTATCTTTTACTCTCTTTTTTTTAATATTGGTTCATCTTTTTTCCCCTAAATCTCTTACCTAAAACTTAAGAGATAGCTACTTTAGACTTCTAAATCCCAGCCTTAATCTTTATCTTTCATTTGTTATGGCACATTCATAGCTCTCTTTGACCCACATGTCAGATCTGCAGAAAAAATTCCACCAAAGCCTAAAATATGTTTTGTTTTTTACCTTTAAACCCATGAATCGTAATATGACTTAAGAGCCTTCATCTCTACATCCAAACACATCATCACTGTACAACTACCTCAGAGGCTCAAATACATCACACTATCACAATTCAACTTAACCCAAAATCAGGTATATCCACTAAATTTTAGTAACCCACCTCATGCCTAGACCTGTCTAAACTTTTGCCAAATCCTAAAAAACTGTCTAGCATAAGTGTCCTGCATAATTATCTAGCTCAATTACAAGACAAACTATCTGAGACTCCACCACACACGTTAGGATTGTATCGGACTCATTGTACTCTGTATAAAAATCATTTTTGCACATGTAAATGTATACACCATACCGCTGCTCTAAAATCTCTCTTATATGTTCACACTTCCTCCGCATGAACATGTTAGGATTATTTCTTACCATCACTATCATTGCCATCAATTAGAGAAGTGCATCATTGAGAGGGCTTTGATTATCTATCAGCAACAAAATTCAAGTTTATTGTCCTCGACTTGCCACATGAGCACAAATTATAGGTTGCGACAACGGAAGTAAACACCAAGGTCGACGATCGAAGCATGTCGATCACACCACAGAGGAGTCTAACCCAGTGTTTTCAGAGGAGCCTGAGGTGTAAGCCTCGAGGCGCACCTCAGGGTGAGGCATAGGTAAAATACCCCAAAGGCACTGGTTGACGCTGGGGGTGTTCATCGGTTCGGGTTGACCCGCCAAACCGAACCGAACCGAACTAGCCTATTTGGTTCGGTTTGGATCGGGTATTTTTGACCATTCGGTTTGGTTCGGTTCCCAAAATAAAAAAACGCGCTATGGTCGGTTCGGTTCTGGGTTGTGAGTTTTTTAACCCGAACCATTGGTACTATATCCTCAGTAGTTACTACTGTACAGTGTACAGTCTCACTACTATTGTACATTACATGGTGGTGACCCCAATTACCACCATTCGGTGCATTCAAAACTTTCAAGTGTTCAACAGTGTGATGAAACTGAAAAGTGAAGGGTGTTGCTATTTGCACCCACATAATTACTAGCACCCCCAAATCCCAACTTATGAAATATCTCAAAGTGAAAAATTAAGGATGTTGCTAGTAATTCTATAGGGGCAAATAACAGCACCCAAAGTTAAAGGCTTAAAAATAAAATCTGAACCAACTTAGCAGCTCAACCATTCATGCCTCACGGTGTGATGCCGAGCGATTTGAAAGACCCGCCGAACCGAACCGAACTTTTCCGGTTTGGTTTGGTTCGGTTTTTACCAAGGAATGGTTTGGTTCGGTTCCATTTTCTAGGGAACCTATCAACTTTGGTTTGGTTCCAAATTTATCAAAAAACCAAACCAGGGGCCAAGGCCGGCCCTGAGGTTTTGGGGGCCCTAGGCAAACTCCAAAAGTTGGGCTCCCTATATATATTAATACAAGAAAAAAAATTTAAGTACCAATAAATTTTTTTTACAAGTATCAATACAAAATTTGCTTTTATTGGAAAATGCCCTCTTTGATTCTTGGTGTTTGTCGTTTGGACTTGGCTGTTGGGCCCCCCTTCTTTAGTGTTTGGGTTTGACTGTGGGGCCCCCATTAGTATAAATTAATTGGGGGCCCTAGGCAACTGTCTTGCCCGCCTACCCTCAGGGCCGACCCTGAACCGAACCAACCCGAACCATGAACACCCCTAGTTGATGCGTACAAATACATGGGCTTACGCCTCAGAGTGAGGCGTACGCTTCAAGTCTGAGGCGTACGCCTTAGATGTGTCTTATTTTGGTAAATTTTTAAAAAATAAAAATATTATTTTTCTTGGTCCCAAGGATTAGGTAGCTATAAGTATTATAAAAATATAGTTTTGTGGGTCCATTTGGCTTGGAACTTAGAATTTTATAATTATTGTCTCAAGTATTGTACAATTTAGGTGTAATGGTATTGTTGAACGTTAGTCTCACATCGAAAACGGGAGCGAGGTGACCTCTCTTAATATACATGCTGTGCTCTCCTCATTTCAAGAGGTCGGCGTTTTGGAGCACTCGGGTGTTGTCACATGGTATTAGATCTGGGCCCGTTCCAGGAGCATCTCCCGAGTGAACCCGTTGCACCTGCTAACATTGAAATGCACTCTGCGTACGTGGTGGTGTTGAATGGTTAGTCCCACATCGGTAAAGGAACGGGGTGGCCTCTCTTAATATACTCGATGTGCTCTCCTCCCTTTAAGAGGTCGGTCTTGTCCTCATCCTTCACATCTTAACCAACATTCAACAGTTATGAGATCAACTGATTAAAGGCACTCAGATACTCGTTAGTCCCTATACGTTCTTCCATCTGCAATGTGAACAACTTTTGCTTCAGGTACAACCTATTAGTGAGTGACCATGTCATGTAGAAACTCTCCAGCTTTGCCTAAAGTTTCATTGTTGAAACTTCACTTGCCACGTTTGACAAGTCGCACTTTGCAAGACATCTGTTTTTCACTTGCCGCCCTAAATTCCTCCCAATCGTCGTCGTTCAGGTTCATTGGTCCCGAACCCTTTAGTGTCTTGTGCAACCCTGATTGGATCAGTGCATCCCTTACTTGAATTTACCACAAGTCAAAATTGATCTTCCCGTTGAGCTTCTCTATCTCGAACTTTATGTTCGACAAATTCGTCATCTCTGGTATCGTATCGAAGCTCTGACCATGTCACCAAACAAAGCGCCAATACCACTTGTTGCGACAGTGGAAGCAAACACCAAGATGTCGACGGTCGGAGTATGCCGATCACACCACAAGAAATCCAACCCATATAACTACAAACACAAGCACACCAAATATCAACAACAACGATATAAAAATTCACTATTATGAGAGTTTACAAGGCTGCATTACTTTTAACCTCACCACCCTCACATAAAACCAACAACCAACAGAGAAAACCTTAAGATCGAAAGATTACCGAGAGATTGCCACAGGAACCGGCATCGAGAGAATCCGACAGAAGAAAGACCCGAAAAAGAAATACCAGAGGACCCTGAGATCCGGTGGGAAACTCTGGCGAGAAGGCCACTGAACTTCCTCTTCTCCTCTCTCCTCTTCTTCCTCTCTCTTTCTTCCCATCTCTCTCTCCCCTTCTCTTTTCCTCTCTGTTGTAGGTTCTGAATCGCACCTCCGAGCGGCTGCCTTATAAAAGAGGAGGGGGCGTTTGATATGGGTTGGGAGTCGGCTCCCTCCCCCCGTCTCCCATCTCTATCTCAAGTGGGGCCCTCTCTTTTAAAAGCAACAAGACATTGCTTATTGAGTAGTGATAATGTCCCGTGCCGTAAGGTGGTGGGACCGATGCATCGAGCACCATCAGCCTGGGGTGAGTGACATTCACCTGTCGGGTTGCCTACATCAGACAGCTCTGACGCACGAGGCCGCCATGGATCATTTCTCTTGATTATTTACTGCTGCTTTTAAATACTACTACTACTACTACTTTGGGTTACATACCATATTTGACTAAGTAGGAGTTGGTGACTGCTGCCTGATATTACTACTCTTTTCTCAATGCAGAGCTTGGCTTTATACAGACAGAAGCTAGATGAGATGTTACACTGATATCTGCAGACAGGTGACCTCTGTCTTTTGTTCTGCAACTTAGTTCTCACCACCCCCAACAATAGGTCTCATGTTTTTTTATCTCTATGTTTTGCAGGCATTTGCAAGTTCTATACAATCTTGGTTCCCTTTGTGTTATGGTTGTGGTTAGAGGAATCTACATGAAAGCAAGTCAGAGATTTTTCTTTTTCCTTTTTTGATTTACAAGTTATGGGCAACTGGCAATGCCTTGTGTTTGATTTACAATATGTCACATTCCAACAGGTGACATATAATATAGGGTTTTTTGCAAATCGATCCCTACAAACTATTCTAATTGGGTTTTAACCCCTTATATTTGCATATTGATCCTTGAGAACATTTAAAGTTGTCATATTCGACCCTTGGTTACTATTCGTCAACAGAATGTGACTAAACCACGGTGAGCTTCTAACATGGCGTCTAATCAACCATTTTATCCATGGTCAAAGGGTGACCTACCACTTTGACCGATCAATTTCACTTCTTTTCAGTGCGAGTAACCCAACCCTACCTCCACTCTGGTCTCCCCTCCATACTTGTCCAGCCCGCCATGCTCGTCCTGCAGGTACGACAGCCCTCAACGTTTACACTTTACTGTCAACAAGGGAATGTTCTGTGTATATTCGTTTTTCCGGTCTGGTGGCTAACCTGAATGTTCACAACTTCATAAGTTTTGGAGGGTCGATTTGCAATTATAAAGTTCTCATGGGTTAATACAAAATCGGACTAGTTTGTAGGGGTCGATTTGCAAAAAAACCCTATTATGAGACAGCCATTGGGATAGCTGTTGTGGCTCAGACAGTTTGTAAGAGCTGAAGAGACTCTGGGTTAGGGTTTTAGTTCAACCCTGCTTGTCTATCATCCTTATGTGATTTTGTGGTAGAGGTTGGTAGGTTCAAAGAATTACAGGAAATGAAATCTGACATTTGAGTGAGGTGCCACTGATGCCATGAATCCCTCATTGGGTTCTTGATAATCTTGAAACACTTCGAGACGAGTTGGCAAACAATTTCATCTGAAACATTGATTTTTTACTTCTCATGTTACAAAATGGCGGATACATAGCATTGTATCTGACTACAGGAACGACCCATAACATCATAGTGGTGGGAGCATCATTCTAGGGGCCATGGGACGACCCTAGGTGGATGCCCAAGATCCACCATACGGCCATCGGATGGTCCTCATGATTTTCGGTAGAGAAATGTGATTCAGCCCGAAGGTTTGTCCCAAATTCGCCGGCCCGAAAGATGTGGCAGCTTGCTACCGGTGGCTGAAACCCACTAGTGATTTAAAAATCTTTAACATCACCAGTTGCACGCTACCACGTCTTTTGGGCCAGCATTGCTCTTTTCGGTATGGTACGGTACGGGAGTGGGTACCATAGAATTTCTCCACTAATTATCATTAAAAAAATTTAAAAAATATTTTTCAAAAAAATAAAAAATCAAAAGCCGTTCTCAAACTAGATTTTTATTTTTTTATTTTTGGAATGGAGCTCTGGGGCTTGGTTTAGATATTCAAGGCATCAGTACATAGGGATTCTCCGACTCTAGGAGGAGCAGAGCGCAAGCGGCTGAAGAAGGGCCGATGGCAGCATCAGCGTTGAATCGGAAAGATGTGCAATTCCTGGTCACGATAGGAGGAATGGTGACGATAGGAGGGATGAGTTTCCTCTCGAATAACCTGGTGCACCTGGCTTTCCAAATAAACCATGAAGCAGTGGCATACAATGTCTAATTCCTGGTCACGGTATCCCATCTGCGATAGGAATAGAAATCGCTCGAGAGTCGAGGCTAGTGGTGATCCAAACCAAACCGATGGATGCGTAGTAGAGTTGGCAATTCTGGACCCGACACGAAGTTAGCAGGTCTGGGTTTGGGTTAAATGAGTTCAGGTCGTAAACGGGTCGTAAACGGTAGACCCGTTTAATAAACGGATCGGATCCGGGTTTAGGGTCTAGGTAGACCCAGGAAGACCCTTTTAAAATTCAACGGATCGTGTCGGGTCGGGTCGGGTCGGGTCTATCCGCAATCCGATACTATAGTATTTAGTAACAGTGGGTCTTATCTGGTCAGGTCGGGTCGATTGGGTCGGATCGTGTCAACTGAATACACACGTGTGATAAACAGGTTTTATCGGGTCTACCTGTTTATAAACGGTCAGGTACGGGTTTAGAGTCTACACAATTAATTAAACGGGTCGGGTCCGGGTCTTGGGGTTTTGGACACGAGAAACTAGACACGACACCAACCATTGCCAGTTTGCCACCCCGAGGGACAATGAAAGAATGCAATTTTGAACACGTGGCTTGTTGGTATTGGCCCAAGTGCATGATGCTACGCAATCTGATCTTTCCTAGTGAACTAATACGAGACGGATCACAGCCACCCATTTTACTTGATTCGGCAATCAAACGGCCGGTGGCCATGCTAAACAACCCGGGCGGGCCGGCGGCCCAACCGGCGGTGAACCCAAACCGCCAGAAAGGACCGGGTCTCCCTCCCCCTCTCACACATCGGAGGCCTTTGTCCCGCTGGCGGGAGAGTTCGTTATCCAAACAAGAGCCAACGGCACAAAAAGGAAGCCTTAACGGTAAACGGAAATGTAGGGCCAGGCAAGCCGCCTCCTGTCCCCCTCCCCCCCTCTTTCCATATCAAGCTCTGCCTCTCTTTCTTTCTCCTAAATCCCTCCCAACCATCTAATCCTTTTCTCCCTCTTCTCACAATCCTATTCGCTCTCCGCCGTCGGGCGATTAGGGCATTGTGACAATTCGACATCCCCTCCCCCCTTCTCGAATGAATGTCAAAGCCCGATCCATCTCCCGATATGACCAAACCCGGTACCCCCGATGCTTCCGTCAAGAAAAAAAAGGTATGTTTTCTTCTTTCGATTATTGTTTCCCCTCTTGCATGGAGATCGAAAACATTCCCCTCCGAAACAGTCACAAAGTTCTCCGAATTTCGGTGAAAAATCGTCGAATTTTTGGCACTAAGGGCCTACCAAATAAACTGGCGATAAATCTTTTGATTCGCCAGTTCGCCCCCCAAAAAATAATGTATAATCCTGAAAATTTGTGAATTTTTGGAAAAAAAATAAAAAATTTCTGAAACTCCACCTTCTAAAAAAATCCTAAAAACTGCTGATTTTTTTCAATTTTTCTCTAAATATGTCAAAAATTTATCCGAATTGACCCCTCAATCAAATTAGTGCTGAATCCGAACTTTGTCACTATGCTTTGAAGCATTAGCTTTACAATGTTAGCTAAACTCTTCCTATGTCTTTTGGTGCTTTAGTCCATTATTCCGAACATCTTCAGTAAAAAAGGGCGGAACGGGAGGAGTTCGGACGAAGACATATTCCCCAGAAGGGATATTGTTCTTGGTAAGTATTTTTCTCATGTTTAATTGTCATTGATGGCGCATACACTCCTTTATTATTCCTTTTTTTTTGAGTTAAATATTGGACAAAAAGCATGGTACAAGTGATTAAAAACTCCTTTATCACACGACTCCTCTTCCGTGGATTTATCCTCTTTTTTTTCACAGCGCTGACTTCTATTTATCGAGATTATGTTGAATTTAAATTATAAAACTATCTAAATTCTTTGATAGATTTCGATTGGGGGTATACGACACGGAGTTTCTTGGATGCATCTCCGGTGATCCGCAAAAGCTTTTCAGGTGGCTCGCAGAATCCGTATCATTTTACGTTGCAATAGTGGTTTTTAATTTGTTTTCGATAGGGGGGGGGGGGAGGGGTAGAGAGTAGTTGGGTTGAACATATCAGTTCACGGGGATTTATTTTGATTTAATTCTCTTCAGATAGACACAAAAGTATTCGAATCGAAGGTCTGAACCTATGCAGCTTAGAATGGCCGATGAGGCAGGTGGTCGAAGTGCAGGAGTTCCGGTATGATGTGACGCGATATCGCTCTTGATGAACTAACCCCGATCTGAAATTTTGTGATCAAGATATTGATGTGCTCGATTTCGCAGAATATTTGTTTCAACATGGAATGTAGGGGGTAAGGCTCCCAACAATGGCCTCAAACTAGAAGATTTCCTACAAGTAGAAGGATCTTCAGACATCTATGTATTAGGGTAAGGAAGATCCAATTCATGTTCTCTCCTCTTTTATTTTTTCATTCTATTATGTTTGGAGATGTAATAAGGATGCGAACAAGTTCCATTTTTACCTTAGTTTTCTGTATGGGTGTGCGTCGGTTTGAAACCAACCTATTTAGGCAAAACCCAAACCGATCCAAACTTGGTCTGTTTTGAAGATTTTCAATCCGATCCAAACCGAAATGAGGTTGGAATCCAATCCAATCTGATTCAATTAAAGTCGGTTTGGATTGGATTGGATGGTCGGTTTAGGCTTTGGCCCATATTCTTTTTGGGCTTTTTTTCTCTCCTATTAGGACTTCGTTTCAACTAAAAAATAATAATTGTTATCAAATCATTAAGCCTAAATAAGGTTTTTAACTAATTTTGAGTTATCCTACAATATTGCAAAGTTGTTGGTAGCAGAGGTATATACGAACATATGATATACTTAATAAAATACTAGATGTATATACATATGTTGGTTCGATTCAGTTTAGATCGGTTATAGATTTACAAATCCATCAATCGATTCAATCATGTCAGTTTTAAAAAACCCAATCCAATCCGATCCATTGAGTGTGTCGAAACTGATCAAAATAGGTCGGTTTGATTTGGATCCTGCACACCCTTAGGTCCCTATACAAGGAAAAAAGCAAGTCAGATTGAATGTAAAAAGAGTATTTGTAAGATGCACCTGTCGTGGTTGTGTAGAAAAAAATCCTTCCATGCACAGTAAGGAACGGTAAGAGATAATTAGCATTAATGGCAAACATTAACAGTCCTTAACCTTAAACGAAACTTGTTATAGGGACTGATCGCTAATTTCCCCAATAAAGAATGTGTAGCATGGTGGTGGGCACTCCTCTCACAGAGGAGGTCCTGGATTCGAGCCTCGGCAGACTCAGAAAAAATGTTGATTGGTAGGGATCCACCAAAACCCATCGCTGTCTAATGCGCTGAGGGATTAAAAAAAAAGTGATTCGAACTTCGCCGCTCTTCTAAAATCCACACTTGAATTTTCATGATGCTTCTTTCATGCGAAGACAAGTAACACACTTCAGCAGATTCAAGAACTTAGTACAGCATTACCAAATACCAGAGAAAGGTCAAGAATACTCAAATTAGGCTTTGAGTTTCAACATCTCCTTCCCCTCTTAAACATTATCTTCAATGATGTACAGAACAAGCGAGAACTCTCCTAGCCGTTGATCTTCCCAAACAAATCAATCGGTCGCCAAATATCTTGAAGCTTCATGTCCTTCTTGTTGGCCTGTGGTAAGAAGCAACACAAATAAGCGCTTCAGCGCATGCACCTGCTCACACCAAACACATGGAGCTCAACTTTCATTAAAAATCAAAACTAGCCATCGATCTTGCGCAAAAATCGTAGGCAATTATGATCACAAAACTCAAGAAAGCCGCATGCATCATTCAAGAAAGACCTCACAAGGTTGAATCGGATGTAACATAATTAATTACATATCAGTCCCTAAGCATCATATCAAAGATCTTAAAGATGCTGAAGAGTTGGAAGAAGTGATACAAACACATATCATCACACATTGTAAACGAGGAGTTCCAGTAAGTACGAAGCAATACGAAGTATTAGTAGAAGGTGGAGGGTCCAGCATTGATTTCTAAGTCTGACATGTTACCTAAATAATCAGGAATTGAAGTTCAGCTCTTTTGTATCAGTGATTCATTTCATTTCCACGAAGATAGGCACTCCACAGAATGTGGGGGAAAAACTCATTTGAGCCTATTCTTTGTTAAATCTTTTCCTAGCTAGTAATACTAATACTATTTATTTCATGTGTGTTGATTTTCTCCTCTGCTATTCTCTCCAGGTTTCAGGAAATCGTTCCCTTAAATGCGGGGAATGTGCTGGTCGTTGAAGACAACGAGCCAGCCGCAAAATGGCTCCACCTCATAAGCCAAGCCCTCAACAAGCCCCGAGATCGGTCCTCCAAGGATGACTACAACAGCTCAAGATATAGTCTCAACCCTAAGGATGCCAAGCCGTCAAGTGGCCTCCACTTTTTCCACAAACCCTCCCTCAAACTCCTCAGTAAGAACTACGGTGTTGATAGCTCCCTAGTGAAGACCTGCAATTGCTCGCTCGAGTCCTCCACTACATGCCGCAGGGTGAGGGAGCTCAGGGAGTTCATGCATAGATTCAACTCGTGCTCCAAAGAGGATTGCTCGACCACACAGTTCATGGGATCAGAGGCTCAAAGAAATATGAACTACTGCCTCGTTTCGAGCAAGCAAATGGTGGGCCTCTTCCTGTCGGTGTGGGTTAGGAGTGACCTTGTTCAGGATATCAGCCACCTTAGGGTCTCCTCTGTGGGAAGAGGGATCATGGGCTGCGGAAACAAGGTTATACCATTGTTTACCTTCAAAGCCTCTCTTGAAGGCAGATATGTTTTTCAAACCCATTGTTCTTAGTCAATACTCCGTAGTTCACTCGTAATTATGGTCATCCTGCAGGGATGCATCGCAATGAGCATGTCGCTGCACCAGACAAGCTTCTGCTTCGTGTGCAGCCACTTGGCTTCAGGCGAGAAGGAGGGCGATGAGTTAAAGAGGAACTCAGACGTCGCCGAGATCCTCAAGAACACACAATTCTCTAGGATATGCAAGAATCCTAGTCGTCGGGTCCCTGAAAAGATTCTCGAGCATGAGTAAGTGCCTACAAGCCAAATCTCTTCAGATCTGATTTGATACTATTCGACTTCTGAATCTGTTCTACTTCTATGTAACACAGTCGTGTGATTTGGCTTGGTGATTTAAACTACCGAGTCACGTCGAGCTACGCTGAAACGAGGACACTGCTCGAGGACAATGACTGGGATGCTCTCCTAGAGAAGGATCAGGTATGGGATTCATGCATATTCTCATAATTTAGATCTGTATAGACATTATTACTACATTTTGGGAATGATTTGCTAGGTTATGTGTTGCTTTCACTTTCCTACCATGAATCTATTTTCTGCTAAATAGTTTCAATTTCGCACCATGAAGAACAATATGACATGGTTTCTTCAATGAATCATTTCATACAGCTCGTTGCTTGATATTACACTCAATTTACTGGGTTGTCGTGATAAAATGATAATGTGTTTTTGATTCCTTTTCATAATATTTCTTCACAGTTGAAGATTGAGAAAGGAGCAGGAAGAGTATTTAATGGGTGGAAGGAGGGAAAGATCTTCTTTGCACCTACTTACAAATACTCGCACAACTCCGATTGCTATGCCGGAGAAACCGGAAAATCTAAAAAGAAGCGAAGAACCCCCGCATGGTAATTCAACACTGTACATCAAGATGAAGTTTCCAATGCTACAACAACTAAGGAATGAATTAATGAACCGCTTCCGATTTTAATTTAGGTGCGATCGTATTTTATGGCATGGAGATGACATCGAACAACTACAATATATCAGAGGGGAGTCGAGATTCTCGGATCATAGGCCCGTGTGCGCCGTCTTCATCGCTCGGGTAGAGATGAGCAATAGTAGCAGATACAGGAGGGGTTTTTCCAGTATCGGTGCAAGGATCCCTTTCGAAGAGGTGATACCTCCGAGGCACAGCTTCTATGAGTTCTGAAGGGAGTTTCAGGAGTGGGAAGTGTACATTATATGGATGAGGAAGGTTGTATGATGTCACTAGGTTGCTTATAGCTCCTGTTCAGTACTTCCCCTATATGTATCATCTCCAAGAAAACAAAGGTGGGTTTTGACTTGTATAACATGTAATATAGTGGTTAGAGTTCTTTTGGTAATGAGCCAGGACATGTAAAAAACGTCCACCTCTATATATTTCGAAAACTTTTTTATAAGATAAACCCATCAGCAATTCTTACTACAAACACCTGTACTATTGTAAACCTACTTACCATGTTTCATGAACTTATTTATACCAGTAAGAATGATAACATGACAACTTGACCCCTAGCGTGCAACGGGTTACAAGCAAAGTTTGTATTCAGGATATAGCTAAGCCGTTCACATGTGGGCACGCACTTGGAATACACTGGAGCACCAACTCTAAAGACCTATTCCCCAATCCGGTCTGCGATCTATTCATGGGTAATTTTAGAAAACAATTTTCATAAATGGTTTCCTATTTGGATTTTGCCAAAATAAAACCAAAAATATATTGGAGGCCTGACCATTACGAGATAAGCAATCACGGTCCTCTGACTGGACTCTGGAGGATACCCACCTACTCCAAGGTGAATGGACAATCTACAGGAGAGTGAGATTGATACCCATTCCTTTGAATTTGGGTCACGGTCCACATCCTTGGGATTCATGTACTTGTAATTACCTCAAGATTCACACCATGAATCTAGCATAGTTTTCCTTGGGAAATAAGGTCTCAATGTGAGGTAGGCCAAGCTTCAGCCTACATGGACAAAGTTCTGAGTTGGGATAAGGGGAGTGTCCATTAGAGAGTTTTTCTTTTTCATCTCTAGAACAAAAGAATAGAGAGCTTTCACTCTCTAGAAAAGAAACCACAGAGTGTGTGCACTAGTGAATGGTATTTAACACAATCATGAAAAAGCAAGCTTTGCAAGCTTTCTGTTATGGGCAATAGTATTCATGAGTGTACATAGAGATCAGCACATGGGCCTAAGGCTGACCTGTGCCCCCTTAGGTGTCACAGTGTCATAACTCATGAGACTCATGGGCTAAATGTTTGCATGTTTCCCTCCAAATGCCATCATGCATGGAGCTCATGGGCCAAATGTTGACACGTGTCCCTCTAGGTGTCATCATGCATGAACTCAGAGGACAAATGTCAACACATGCCCCCTTTCTGTCACAGTGTCACTTAATGAATTTAAATCAAAATGTAGATATTATTTTATAACAGTTGTGAGAAATTATAAAAAAACAATAATGAATGTATATGAAAAACATATATTTTCTAGGTATATGAAGAGACACATATTTGCATATCCATATATGCATAATGCATGTACTGCATGTAGGTTCTTTTACGTGAATATGCATTTTTTCCCTTTTTCAAGAAGGTAATTATACTGCATAAAACAGTCGAGGGAGCAGGCTTAGAATAAGCATCTGAAAGCAAGCTGTGCAATCCAGACTGAGATCTGGTGTACAGTGTTATCAGAAAGCCTGTATAATATAGAGACCCATTTGGCGGATGGACAATTCATAGGAAGCCCATAATCTGTTACAAGCTACAAGGACGAAAAGACCATCACTAGACTTTTAGAACATAGGGTGTCCAGTAAGCACAAAGGATCAAGGGTACGATTTTGTTCCAACCTCCTTAAAGAGGTTGGATGTTCCCGGTCTCTCTCATTGGTCCATATCGAGGGCTTTTGGTCATTTCACCATGATAAACAGTATGAAATGACAAACATACCCTTGGAATGGACGAATGAGAGAGACCGGGAACATCCAACCTCTTTAAAGAGGTTGGAACAAAATCGTACTCAAGGATCAAAGAGGGAGAGGTGGTAGTCTGTGTACATGTTGAGCTACCATTTAAATATGCATCTATGTGAACATGCATGTATTAATGTATAAAGATGTTTTGGTAGAAAAACAAAGGAACCAAATTTTCATAATCGAATCCTAATGTCAAAGTTCTCTTAGAAAATACGGCAATTTGCGTAATTAATCAGTTTATGAATCTCAAGTAGAAAAGGCAAAGGGATTTTTATAATAAATTTTTAAAACAAAATGCACTCACAAAAAAGAAACTTTTAGGATTTTAAGATGGAATTGACAAGATGATAGATGCATTTATGTTATGGCCCCTCAAATAACAAAATTTATACACGTCAAACCCCAAATCCTGCCAAGTTAAACATCCCAGACCCTATCTTACTCCCTTTTAATAAAAATTGAATGACAAAAAACAAACATCATACAAACCAAAAACTTCAATAGTAATCTTGACTCACAAAATGACTTATCAGTGTTTTCTTCAAAATTGAGTTCGCATTTAGTACACAGTCATCAAACCTCAATCGATCTAATTAACACATATTTAAGCTTTTTATGCCAACCTGGTGAAGTAAATAGACTACGTCTACATCATGTTCTTTGAGCAGTATATATAGTTCCAAATTTATCAAAGAAAACTATAATCCATACACATAGTTTAACCTTCCAAAGCAGAAATGACAGAAATTTGGGTATTCTTCGGAGATTAGAAATTCTATTTCAATGAATGCTCGGTGAGAAATAAAATTGCATCAAGATGATAAGAATGAAGTGAAGATCTGCAAAAAAGAAGAAAAAAAAAAACTAGGGTAAGCGTGATCAATATCGAACCTTGGATTGAACTATTGCCCATGATTCTTCTCCCTTTGGACTGGTTGTTCGTCTGTTGTGCCACTTGCATTGCCATTTGCCTCCATGAAACTATCCTCGAGCAAACATTTTGACACAATCTTACTTGGAGACGATTCATCATCAAGCTCCTCATTGGACTTGTCAGAATCTGATTCTGAGTTACCAGCATTAAGACCAGCCATGATCAATGGTTCAGAAGAAGATACCGCTGCATTTCCTTGGCTCCAAAACAAGGGCATCCTTTTGTCATCTTCCCTCATCCTTTCGGCGAAATCGGTTATGTTGAAACCCACCAAATTATTCCCTCCAAATGCGTGCTCAAGTTCATCCATGTTAAAAAGATCTTCCATAATCTTCTTGGTGCCATGGTCATCGGAGTATACAAATTTAACTTTCTTGTAAGTCTTCGGCTCCAGAAATGGTTTCACCACCTGCAAAATACATTCATAAAGCTCATACAAATGCTCGAAGAAAGCCAATCATGCAACTAGACATCAGGGAATATATTTTCCAAAACCATTGTTAGATCCCTCAATCCCCAAAACCCGGGTCGTAAGGGGAGGTCCACAGAGGGTATATAAAGTGGGCGTTAGGTGCCCCCTTAACCGATGTGGGACTAACCGGTGGACTTCCTCAACACCCCCTCTCAAGCGGAGCACGTGGAGCGAGGCACAATCGGAAGGGGACGCACCCGGAGAGAGACGGTGAACCCAGCTCTGATACCATTTTACATACCCCCACGCCCCAAAACCCGGGTCATAAGGGGAGATCCACATAGGGTATATAAAGCGGGTGTTAGGTGCCTCCTTAACCAATGTGGAACTAACCGGTGGACTTCCTCAACAACCATATGTATCAATGATAACCACAACCATCAAGTTTTGCCCCATTTAAGTGCATGTACTTCCCACATTTACAGAATTTATTTTTATTAGTTCAGATGGACCCCTAAGCCCACGCCACATCTGAAAAACCAGCATTTAAGATTCTCTATCTGCAGTTCATGTCAAGAGCTTAAAAAGGATAGGATATTTTAAAACTTTACTGGATATTATCGGGCACAGGTAACTTATAATGGGCCACCAATGTAAACTGTGCATACCTGGGGATCTATGAGTATAATAGTCAAAAAGTTGGATCAAGAGTCACAATCTTTCAAGGATTTCCTGTTTCAGTGGAACTTGGAGAAACTTCATGAAAAATCAGATTTAAATGGAAGAACGGAGATATGTTTCAAAGAAAATTGGATACATCTTTGATGAACAAGCACAAATTAACAGAAAATTTAGGATTTAAAATAATTTGAGATAAATTCAAATATCTTTCAAGAAGTTAATTGTTTAAAAAATTGATTGTTCACTTTCTGATGCAATTGGAGATTCTATACCAGAGTTCGCGGTGGCATATGATCTAGTGATAGCAAATACTTATTTCAAAAAGAGAGATGAACATTTAATTACTTACAAGAGCGGATCAAACTTGTCACAAATAGATTATTTTCTATTAAGAAAAAATGAGAAATCCAAATGCAAAGATTGTAAGGTGATACCAGGATAATGTTTGGCAACACAACGTAGGCTAGTAGTTTTGGATGTGTATATTAATAGCAAGAAAAAAAGAAAGAAGTTAAAATAGGCCCAAGAATAAGGTGGTGGAATTTAAAAGGGAATGATAAGACATCCTTTAAAGAGTAAAGGAGGGGAATTGGGTCTTGAAAAATACACCAACTATGACGTGGGATCAAATGGCAAACTGTATTTGGAGAATCTAGAGGATATCAGTGTGGGGATAAAGATACCTGGTGTTGGAATGATGAGATTCAACAGGCAATTAAGGAAAAGAAAATATGCTTTAAAGAATGATAGAAAACAAATGACATTGAGGACTTGGAAAGGTATAAAAAAACTAACAAGGATGCTAAAAAGCTAGTTAGTAAGGTTAAGTTTGCAGCTTTTGATTACTTGTATGATAAACTAGGCTCCAAAGAATGTGAGAAAGACATATACAAATTAGTTAGAATGAGAGAAAGGAAAACAAGAGATATATATCAAGTTAGGCGCATCAAAAGTGAAAACAATACTATCTTGGTGAAGGAAGATAGGATTAAAGACAGATGAAAAGTCTACTTTCAAAAACAAATGAATGAAAATCCAACTGGATGAGTGCATTTAGAACAATCACAATCCAGGGATTGGCATGTTTACTATCGTTCAATTAAAATAGCTGAAGTTGATGAGGCTTTGAAAATAATGCATAAAGGTAAAGCACTGGGTATAGATGGGATACTGATTGAAGTTTGACAAATTTTAGGAAGAACTAGATTAATTTGGTTAATTGGTTTGTTGAATAAAATCTTGAAATCAATAAAGATGCCAAATAATTGGAGAAATATTATGGTACCAATATATAAGAATAAAGGCGACACTCAAAATTGTTCTAATTATTACAGAATTAAGCTTATGAGCCATTAAATAATGGGAGATGATTGAACAAAAGTTAAGAAACATGACAAGAATTTTGGAGATTTACCAACCGTTCATAAAAACCGTTAATTTGATTATCAAATTTGATGCCCCTAGAGGTTTTAGAATTTGATGAAATTTTGTGAGGATGATCAACTTGACATAGGTAGCATGCCTACCAAGTTTCATCAAATTTTGAAACCTCTAGGTTGGTTTCGCACAAGGTTTCGCAAATAAGAGGTTTCTCACTGGATCGGCCCTCTCTCTCTCTCTCTCTCTATATATATATATATATATATATAAATATATATATATATATATATATATACATATATATATATAAATATATATATATATATATATACATATATATATATATATATATATATATATATATATCTATATACATATATATATATATATATACATATATATATATATATATATATATATATATATATATATAGGGTCGGGATCGGCTGACCCAGCAAATTTTGACCCAGCAATAACCCAGCACCTTTTGATGAACCTAGACGTTTTAGAATTTGATGAAAATTGGTAGGCATGCTCTTTATGGTATGTTGATCATCCTCACAAAAATTCAGCCAATTCTAAAACCTCTAGGTGCATCAAATGCGCACTTCAAATCAACGGTTTTACACTGTCAATTTTAACCGTTGATTTGAAGAGCACCCTTTGATGCACCTAGAGGTTTTAGAATGGGTTGATTTTTTGTGAGGATGATCAACATACCATAGACAACATCCCTACAAAAAATCAGCCCATTCTATAACCTCTAGGTGCATCAAAAGGTGCTGGGTTATTGCTGGGTCAAAATTTTGCTGGGTCATCCGATCCTGACCCATATATATATATATATATATATATATATATATATATATATATATATATATATATATATATATATATATATATATAGAGAGAGAGAGAGAGAGAGAGAGAGAGAGAGAGAGAAATGCTATAATGCGGTAAGTGCGGCACCGCACCGCAGCCGTCTGATGCACCGCTGCATTCATCAGACGGCTGCGGTGCAGTGCCGCACATACCGCATGCCACATTATAGCATGCCCCAATATATATATATATATATATATATATATATATATATATAGAGAGAGAGAGAGAGAGAGAGAGAGGAATGTTACAGTGAGCTGTGAGCTGCCATTTCAGAAAGTGAGCTGCGGGTATTTTGACCCCCCTAGAAGTTTTGGAATTTGATGAAATTTTGTGAGGGTGTTGTCCAAGGTAAGATGATTTTGCATCTACCATTTGATGACCCTAGAAGTTTTGGAATTTGATAAAAATTGGTGAGGATGATCATCTTAGCCTAGACAACATCCTCACAAAATTTCATCAAATTCCAAAACTTCTAGGGGGGTCAAATCAATCGCAGCTCATTTTCTCCCCTAGTAGCTCACAGCTCAACGTAACAGCTCTCTCTCTCTCTCTCTCTCTCTCTCTCTCTCTATATATATATATATATATATATATATATATATATATATATATATATATATATATATATATATATATATATATATATATATATATATATGAGAAATGTTAAAATGTGGCGTGCGGTGTCACACCGCAGCCGTCTGATGCACCGCTGCGTGCATCGCACGCACCGCAGTGGTGCATTAGACGGCTGCGGTGCGACGCCGCACGCACCCTCACGCCGCATCCTAGCACGCCTCATATATATATATATATATGGAAAAGAGAGCCTAGACCTGAGGTGTAGCAACGTTGCTGCACCTCAGGCATTGTTTGTCATCCTAGAAGTTTTACAATTTAGTGATTTTTGGTGGATGTGTTCTCTAGGGTAAGGTGATCATCCTCATAAAAAATCAGTAAATTCTAAAATTTTTAAGGTCATCAAATGTTAGAAAATTCGATCGTTCACTGTAACCATTAATTTTGCCGAGCTCATTTGATGACCCTAGAAGTTCTAGAATTTGCTGATTTTTGGTAAGGATGATCACCTTACCCTAGAAAACAAACCCACCAAAAATCATCAAATTCTAAAACTTCCTGGGAGGGTAACCAAGCGAGAGGTGCAGCAACAATGCTACACCTCAGGTGCAGGCTCCTTGGCCTCACACACACACACACACACACACACATTAGAAAAAGGACATGCAAGGCTTCATGCAAACCAAAGGATTGGGTTTAGTATTCAATTCAATCTACTTTAGAACCATCACTTTTTACTACAGAATTTTACTTGGCATAATAAAATGATGACCTACCGTCCAGAAAGATTCAAAGAACTTCGGTGGGTTATACAGAATTGCTAGACCCAGCCTTTCCGGGTAGTGATTTTGTAGAACATGAGCGGTTTCTTTTGTTACTTTCACTGATATATTCGACATGTGGAACCCATGGAAATCAATGAGCCAGACCATCTGTTCCTGGTCTGGTGGCAAATTTAAGATGGCATTCTCCATACAGTATACCAAATACTTAATCTGTCCCTCGGTTGACTTTGTATTCTGCAGGAAATGAGGAAAATTATATCCAAGTATAGAACCAGCATCCAATAACACATGACTACTACTGGGAACCAAATTCTAGTACATGCGATATATAAATACATTGACATGGACTTTGTGAGACAGGTATGAGGCCTAAAATTAGAACGAACCTGGCACCCAGGTCTCATGACAAGAACACTCCTCTCATACTTGTCAACGAAATTTGATCTGTAAATTTTTCCTGTCTCAGCTTCATTGGCTACGTCCTCCTACAAAGCTAATAGAATAAGAAAAGCAAGAAAGAGAAGGAGATACTTATGACAAGTTTCACCAAACAACTTTGTGATTAAGTTTCGTGATTGTGACACCTTTGCATATTATATTCATGCTAGTTTTCCAAAAGATGACTGCAGTTGAAGGATCAAAAATCTCATCACATGCTACAGGTGATGCACAAATTGAATCATTAACAAACATACTACTCTGTACAGTTGAGGTAAATTGTTAATGTTGCTCGTTAGCTTGGACTATATAAATGAAAGCCTGACCTACCTTAGTGTAACACACAGCAAACATTTAGGGAGGTGGACCGTGCTATATTTTTTACCAAACTCACTGCTTCATCAAAAACTAATAAAACTAATAACATAACGTTCCCATATAAAAGAACTTAATTTCTACATGAGATTATTAGATACACAGATTGTCACAGCATATGCAACACACAAGAAGCTCAGAAGTCATGTAAAGTATGAATACTCACATAGGAGCTGACTTACCCAGCGAATTTCTTCTGGCTTGTAGTTGAGGCGCCATTTCAAGGTTTCTTTTAGCATTTTAGTTGCCTTCTTAACATTCCAGTTTCTTGCCGTTAAATATCTTGAGATTGATGCATCAGAACAATAAAGTAACAACTTGCCCACCAATGGTCCCAACAATGCTCTTACCTCATTAATCTGGAATGAAATCAAATAGCACACTAAAATGCCAAGAAAAGATAAAGGATAGCAAGGATAATTAGGTTTCCTTAATATCCAACCAAAAGAGACTGTGGAAGTGTGCAACCTTCTCACGAAGCTCCCCAACTTAAAAAGAAAAACTAATAAACAGGAGAAGAGGTGTCGTCAATCAGGACTACCTTAGTCCTATGCTCCTCACTCAATGCTTGTTTTTCAGAACCTTTTGATGCAGAGCTATTTGAAGTCATACTTTTATAAGATTTGCTGAAGAAAGCAAATTAAAAGCATGTAAGTTGCAGGTAGTGAAGTCTTTATACCTGAAAAATCAGGTAAGCATTTACCACTGAACAAAAGGAATAGAACTAGAAACCAATCCTTTATATGCAATTTATGAAAGAAATGACAAACTGACTTATAATGTTGCTCTAATATGTTGTAGTAGAAATACAATCGCTAGACATGCTCTGACTTAGGCATTAGAGCATTGTGTATTTATAAAGCTGGCACAGCAGCCAGTGAGGGATGTAAGCTGGGATAATTAGCCTACCGTTAAAATACCTTCTACCTTAATTCCACGCGTTAAGGTGGAATTCCTTGAAAACACAAGTCTAAAGAGATTTAGTCAGAGAAAAATCTTGCAATTCAGAATAAAATTGATTGAAAAGACTAGATCATTACTATAGCTTCCAACAAAAGATTTTATAGTGTGTATGGATCCACCATTCCATAATATCACCCCTAACCTTTAATCTCAACATAGAAAACTTACAACATATTTCGACTAGACAACTTCCTCAAATTAAAATGACTCTTTCTTAAACCAACAGCTAAAGAGGGTGAACTAAATCCTTACCATTATAAAAGTCACTTGAGTTTCTCTCATTACGAAATTAACCACATTCTTCGGTTCGGAATGCCCTCCTTGTACTGGTTGACAATTATGGAGGACTACTTCAAGTGGTATGGCATGAATGGTGAGAGGCGATTCTGATTCGTGAAGGTGAACTTCAATGAGTCGTGCACTCGTGCATATATAGTAGAGAAGCATTGAGGAGTGCTTTGAAAGACAAAGTAAACATCCTACCCAACAATCAGACGAGGTGAAGGCATGCTTGAAAGAGAAGTATCTTCCCCAGATTATGAGGAAGAACTTTTTGATCAACTTGTGATCTTGCATAAAGGTCGCATGGCAGTTGAGGAAGAAATGGAGAAATTCAGTGAACTCATCTTCTGGTATGATATCCTGGAGGACGACAAGCACATTCTCTCAAGATTCAGACACTCAAAGCTCAGACCCAATGGAATGGACCACTGATGCCGGATGGCACATCGTCGCCATTGTTAAGAGAGAAGAGGAGAGGGGGAGTTTGGATTCACCACCAAAAAGAGAGAAGAGATGAGACAGAGGTGTTTCACGCACAGACGAGGGGAGGAAGAAGCTGAACGTTTCTCATGCAGATGAACAAAAGGGGAGAAGGGGCAGGGATTCCCATCACAAAAAACAATAAATTTTCATTCATTCATCCATCCCATTACAATTGTACACATGGCTTTTTATAAGCCTCTAAAACAACCCACTTCACATAACTAAAAAACAACAAAACTACCCACTAACACATAACTACATAACCACCCACAAATACATAACTAAACACAACTACATAAATTAAGTAAATAATTAATCCAAAAATATAAAATAATTATAGATAATTCGGACGGGCCTCCAAATTTTAAATGGGTCACCGGATGCATCATCCTCCTCCGTTGAAGTCCGTGCATGCGTGTGATGTCCCCATCAATTCTCCCGGGGTGGGGATAACTCGATCCTGTCGAGTGTAGATCAATGTGGACTTCGGCAAAGGGGGACGACGGGCGAGCAGCGGCAAGGGAACAAGGAGCGGGAGATGGTGATGCGAGGACCGCCTGACGGGATAGAACTCGCTGAAACATGGCTCTGATACCAAATTAATACCGAACGGCATGTCGTCACCGTTGTTGAGAGAGAGAGGAGAAGGAGAGTTCGGATTCACTACTAAAAAAAGAGAAGAGATGAGGGAGAGGTGCTTCACGCACAGATGAAGGAAAGGAAAAGCCGAGTGTTTCTCACGCATATGAACAAAGGGAGTAGATGAACAAAGGGGAAGAAGGGGCAGGGATTCCAATAAGAGGAAACAACAAATTTTTATTCATCCATCCATCCCATTATAACTATACACATGGCTTTTTATAAGCATTTGAAACAACCCACTTCACATAACTAAATATTAAATAACCACATAACTACCCACTAACACATAACTACATAACCACGCACTAACACATAACTAAACATAACTACAGAAATTAAGCAAATAATTAATCATAAAATACAAAATAATTACAGATAATTCGGGCGGGCCTCCAAATTTTAAGTTGGCTAAGTGGGTCTGATTCAAGGGGACACCGGATGCGTCATCCTCCTCCGTCGAAGTTCGTACATGCGTGTGATGTCCCCATCATTTTAGAAACATTCTTTGCAGTTTGTACTCCACGCATTCCAATGCACAACCTTACTTTTAGCTCTAGACTAGAAATTCTAATTTCTTATGGGTTTTCTTATGAATAAAATTACATCACTTAATTCAGGAAAAGCTTCTCTTGTCCTTTTCTAGACTCAAGGTTACGACATAAAAAACTCGTCTTGCAACCAAGGTCTTTGAATGGAGTGAGGATCCCTACTCCTATGCTTGGGGAGAAGAGGTCAATGATTCTTCATGCTTCTTCCATTGATGCTGAAGTGCTTGGAGCAAGTGAGAAATTGTTAGAGTTATGACCGAGTGCAATTTATCAGGTCAATTACGATTGCTCTGAACTCAATTGTTCGGTATAGTCAATTAATTTGTGGTTTTCATTAAAACTTCAAATCAGTCTTGCTGTCATAAAAAGATACGGATATGGGGTCCTATTAAGATGGCGTGATCGGTCCCATGTGATCTTTGTCCAATTCTAAAGCGGTTGGGTTGGTGATTGTGGGCTTTGGTGCGGTTCCTCTTGACCTTTGGATCCTCTTGGTGGGGAAGGATTGGCATCATGGTTTGCCTATATTCAAAGGGATTCGTCACTCATCCCACTAATGTCATCTTGAACCCCATCGTACCGGTACTGAGACCAAACGCGAAAAGCCATCCCCAATGCCGAGTGATCAATACCCCGTATGATTCTGCACTTTGATTAATTGTTTGATACAGATTGGGTGTTCTTGACACAAAAAACACCATCTTGAGGGGAGGGTTTAGGATTCAATCAGCTGCGATTTGAACTTCCCACAAACAAATATAATTGGGAAGATCCCATCTTTTTAATCAAGGTTCATGTTGTAATCAGATCTACAGCTCATGCCTACATAATTCTACTTAGAGCTATATTCTGCAGCATTAAGTCAACCCAGAGTGGGTCATAACCACAATCATCAGAAGAATCCAGCATCACACATCAAACTATTCACTTCAGTCTAAGCACTAACAGCAAGGAATCAAAGATGGAGTCGGGACTGAGCCCTCGATTTCTAAACCCTAAAGTTAGGGTTTTATGTGCCACCCTAAAGGAAAAGCCATGAATCCATAGTCAGCTCCACACATTCTCGCGGTTGAATCACACGGAAAGTGAAGCAAACAGCAAGATTAGGGTGCTGAGTTGATCGGCGGTCTTACCTCCGGCGGCTCCGGCGGATGGATCCGACGGAAGAGGCGGTCAAATCACCGGGAATCGGCCACGACGAAAGGTCAGCTGCCCCTCCTGAGAAACGGGAAGGGGCTTTGGCCTGCAGGCGAGAAGCACGAGGGGAATCCGTTGGGGCCTCGGAGGGAACATGGGAGGGGGCTCAGCCCATCGAACGGTCAGGATTTATTTAGAAAACGTCAGATACGGCGGATGGGAAGGAATATCCGCGTGGGTTGGGGCCCACCGGGGGACAGGTGGAGAAAAGGACGCCTTTGTTTGTACTGAAACGGACGCTTCAGAGTCCAGACTGCTTTGAGTGCGAGTCTTGCACAGGATATTCTGCGATGTGGACTTTAAGAGAGACCGTCCGATCATAATCAATCAGTTTCTATAAGGGGTGGATCTGTTGCGGAGTTGGACGCGAACCGGAAGTAGCAACGAACCATGGAGAGCAAACCAAGCCACTCATTTGGGGGAGACCAATCGATTTGGGGGAGACCTATCGATTTTGAGTAGTGATAGGGAGCCCCATTCTATAGGTCCTATCATAAACCCCATGAGATGGAAACCATCCAATGATTTAATAATTTAATATAAAAAACAAACCAAAGTTCAAATATCTGATTCGTCCTTAAGAGCTGAATATGCTCTTAATAGTATTTTTTGGGAGTTGTGTTTTTCACTTTAAAAAATCCATAACTTCTTATAAACATATCAAAATTTTATAAATTTTGTATTTTTAGAATCTGCTCATGGAGATTTACAAAACTAAACCCATTTGCCTATAAAATACAATATATATATATATATATATATATATATATATATATATATATATATATATATATATATATATATATATATATATATATATATATATATATATATATATATAGTAGTGATACATTGCGGCGGGTATCATGCGGGCTTAACGTGCGGCACCCCCTTCGGGGGTATTTTCGGGATTTTTTTTTTTTTTGGGAATTGATCACCCACCCTTGGATTGGACACACAAAAAATGTCAGCCCGATCCAAGACCTATAGGCCGTCCAAATGTGTTGATCAAAATGGCGAAAGAATTGAACGACCGATAAAAGATCAACACATTTGGACGGCCTACAAGTCTTGGATTGGGCTGAAATTTTTTGTGTGTCCAATCCAAGGGTGGGTGATTAATCCCCAAAAAAAAAAAATCCCGAAAATACCCCCGAAGGGGGTGGCCGCACGTTAAGCCCGCATGATACCCGCCGTAATGTATCACTACTCTATATATATATATATATATATATATATATATATATATATATATATATATATATATATATATATATATATATATATATATATATATATATATATATATATATATATATATATATATATATATATATATATATATATATATATATATATATATATATATATATATATATATATATATATATATATATATATATATATATATATATATATATATAGGGGCATGCTATGCTGCGGCATGCGGTGCGTGCGGCATCGCACCGCAGCCGTGTGATGCACTGCTGCGTGCATCACACGGCTGCGGTGCGATGCCGCACGCACCGCATGCCGCATTCAAGCATTTCTCATATATATATATATATATATATATATATATATATATATATATATATATATATATATATATATATATATATATATATATATATATATATATATATATATATATATATATATATATATATATATATATATATATATATATATATATATATATATATATATATATATATATATATATATATATATATATATAGAGAGAGAGAGAGAGAGAGAGAGAGAGAGAGAGAGGAATGGGATGCTGCCTATCAAAACAGCATTTTTGCTGCTTTGAGACATTGTTTGACCATCCTAGAAGTTTTGGAATTTGATGAAATTTGGTGAGGGTGTTGTCTAGGGTAAGATGATCATCCTCACAAATTTTCATCAAATTCCAAAACTTCTAAGATGGTCAAATGGTCGAAGCAAAATGCTGCAGATTTTAACGGTGACTGCAGACGACTGATTTTGCTTCGACTATTTGAACCCCCTAGAAGTTTTAGAATTTGATGAAAATTTGTGAGGATGATCATCTTACCCTATACAACACCCTCACCAAATTTCATCAAATTCCAAAACTTCTAGGATGGTCAAACAATGTCTCAAAGCAGCAAAAACGCTGCTTTGATAGGCAGCATCCCATTCCTCTCTCTCTCTCTCTCTCTCTCTCTCTCTCTCTATATATATATATATATATATATATATATATATATATATATATATAGAGAGAGAGAGAGAGAGAGAGAGAGAGAGGAATGGGATGCTGCCTATCAAAGCAGCGTTTTTGCTGCTTTGAGACATTGTTTGACCATCCTAGAAGTTTTGGAATTTGATGAAATTTGGTGAGGGTGTTTTCTAGGGTAAGATGATCATCCTCACAAATTTTCATCAAATTCCAAAACTTCTAAGAGGGTCAAATGGTCGAAGCAAAATGCTGCAGATTTTAACGGTGACTGCAGACGACTGATTTTGCTTCGACCATTTGAACGCCCTAGAAGTTTTGGAATTTGATGAAAATTTGTGAGGATGATCATCTTACCCTAGACAACACCCTCACCAAATTTCATCAAATTCCAAAACTTCTAGGATGGTCAAACAATGTCTCAAAGCAGCAAAAAATGCTGCTTTGATAGACAGCATCCCATTCCTCATATATATATATATATATATATATATATATATATATATATATATATATATATATATATATATATATATATATATATATATATATATATAGAGAGAGAGAGAGAGAGAGAGGAATGGGATGCTGCCTATCAAAACAGCATTTTCGCTGCTTTGAGACATTGTTTGACCATCTTAGAAGTTTTGGAATTTGATGAAATTTGGTGAGGGTGTTTTCTAGGGTAATATGATCATCCTCACAAATTTTCATCAAATTCCAAAACTTCTAAGAGGGTCAAATGGTCGAAGCAAAATGCTGCAGATTTTAACGGTGACTGCAGACGACTGATTTTGCTTCGACCATTTGAACCCCCTAGAAGTTTTGGAATTTGATGAAAATTTGTGAGGATGATCATCTTACCCTAGACAACACCCTCACCAAATTTCATCAAATTCCAAAACTTCTAGGATGGTCAAACAATATCTCAAAGCAGCAAAAAATGCTGTTTTGATAGGCAGCATCTCATTCCTCATATATATATATATATAAGACTACCCTAGGGGTGTAAACAAAGTCCATCTGTCCAAACCCTGCCAAATCAAACCCAACCCGGTTAACGGCCCGGCCCGAACACACCATGGGTCGGGCTCGAGCTGCCACCTTGAGCCCGCAGCCATTTGAAGTAAAAATATCGCTTTTGAAATCTTGGTTTTACATTAACTAACTAAATGTCACAGAAGCAAATGTCACGTAAAACTGACAGTTGCAAAATCGAGAGATACTTTATCGGACACAAACCGCCGATATAAGTCTTTTAATTTTACAACTGTCACAAACTAAAAATATCACTTTCGAAATTTTGGTTTCAAATTAATTGACTAAATATCACTTACAAAAACAAATGTCATGTAAAACTGACAGTTGCAAAATCAAGAGACACTAATGGGACACAAACTGTCGACAAAAGTGTCTCTTAATTTTACAACTATCAAAAACTCAAATGTCACTTTCGAATCTTGGATTCACGTTAACTGACCAAATGTTACTTACAGAAGCAAATATCACGTAAAACTGACACTTATAAAATCAAGAGACATTTTATCGAACACAAACTGGAGATAAAATGTCTCTTAATTTACTCAAGAGATCAATTACGAATAAAGTGTTTCTCAATTTAGTCAAGAGACAAATTGCCGATAAAGTATCTCTTAATCTAGTCAATAGACCAACTACCAGAAAAGTAATATTTAGTCAAGAGACACTTTATTTTTTGGGCCGGATCGGGCCAAGCTGCAGGCTGTGCTTCGGGCCGGGTCGGGTCGGGCTGCAAGCCCAAGGTGGCAGCTCGAGCCCGGCCCATGGTGTGTTCGGGCGGGGTTGGGTCGGGCCGTTGACCAGACTGGGCCGGGTTCGGACCGATGGGCTTTGTTTACACCCCTAGGGAAGTCTTATATCCTTTTTTTTTTTGAAATTTCATAGGCAATATGTGTCTAGTTTTGTAGAGCTCCATGAGTATATTCCAAAAATACAAATTTTATAAAATTTCGATGTTCCTACAAGAAGTTATGTATTTTTTAAAGGGAAAATCACTACTCCCAAAAAAATTATTTTAAAATCCGCAAGTAAATGAGAGCCGCTGTTTAGCACGTGTAAAGCCTGCTCTTGAGGACAAATAAGACTTTTTCACTTTTGCCACATCATGGGGCTTCTTTGGGGCCTATAGAAGGTGAGATCTAAATCATTTCTCATCGATTTTTCTTGGGATCATTAACTTAGCTCCTTAAAAAGGTTTCCATTTTACGTTAAGGGTATGTAAAGTTTGAACCTAATGTTAAGCCCCTGTAGAGCTAACACAAGTTTTTTTTTTCTTGCACATGTAATAATAACAAAAATTAAATAACAATTTTATCCCTACAGAATCCCTACGGCCCTCCATGCATGGCGTCGGACCTATCCAGTTGGTATGGGCGGCGCTACATATGGGTGAGTTGGGTCAATTCATCGATTCATATCTATTAAAATTTTATTTTTATCATAATTTATTTAGTTTTAACTGTTGATTTTGTCATGCCCCAGAAATCTGGAACCGATCCCTGGGGTGTGAGGTAAGAAAAACCAAGGGTTTTAGGGTTTAGTCAAAAAATACACCAATTAGGATTTCTCACAGGGCTACGAATCTCTCATAATTGAAGAATGAGGGAGAAACAAAGAACATTTTAAAACTTGATTTTTGTGAAAATATTTTTATTTTTAAAAAAAATAGAGAAATAAAATTTTATCGACAGAACGATAGCCACGCTCGACCTTCAACTGGGATATCCTCTCAGTATGTGCGACCTAGCGATGTCACTACATACTGATAGAAGATCCTCAGAAGAAGCGCGAGGCTCAAGCCTCTGGCGGCGAGCCAAGTATCTCACCCGCTCCCTAACACTCGGTGCTTCGGTCTGGACGTCCTATCTACTGGGCTTGTCAAATTAGGTCAATTCTTCTTCTTATATTTTCATTGTGATCTAATCTAGGCTTGGAGCCTTGAGGAGAGGCATACCAAGAAGATTCAGCTGGATCATCACCACTAACAATCATAGATACTAAACTAGACCAAATTTTTTTTTTATAAACTCTTATTCCAAACCAGGTCAATTATATCGAATGAAAAAGTACTCCTACAAACATTGACATACTAGAACGAAAGGCAAGCTAAGACTCCAACTCTGCCTCTGGACTACCATTGCTACTCTGGTCCTGAGCCTCTAAACCTGCATAAGAGTCTACTCGTGGAAAAGAGTAGCCCCCAATGGGAAATTGGAAGATTAGCCAATTTAATGGCTAGTGACATCCTAATAGTCTTTAATAATATGAGATAACATATTTAATTAAATTAAATTACAATAGCAGTCTAAGTATTAATAAAGTTTACAGAAGATTAGCCTAAGCCTACCAGTAGTCTATGTTTACATGCAAATCCTACTATCACTAGGTTATCTATCACACAGTCCATTCTATATTCTATCGTGCTTAATTATGAATCAAATAAGATTACAATATGAGTCATCTATCCTAAAGTGAACCCCGAATTTTTTGTTCATCCTGCCCCCGGTCAGGCATTACTATAGGGCTTTTTATTTCGACTCTCTCGTCGTGCACCCACCAACACCGTGCACAAATCATCCATATGATCATAAGGGATTTCCCGTCTTTCACAGTGGAACCCTACCGCCCAACTTGCGTTACTTTGGGAGCTTCAACTACCCCGGGACAGGGTTGCTAGGCCAATCCCTACTAGAAGGCTACTCCTATCGGCTTTACCACAACCCTTGACCGTGACCCCCTAGCCTACTGATCTTCAGCTATGCACGCAAGGTGGTTCATGGCCCTTGTGCGCACGGGGTCCAAATCTTTCCACATGATAGAATATCACATAGTTGTAATACTATAATAGCTTCGACGTTTTATCCCGGGATTCGCACCGCACTCACAACCCTTGTATCAAAATAAGCAAAATGAATTCCTCTTGCCCATATTCCTGCATGCCAGGGTCTCCATACTCCACTCAGGAGGGTGGACCCCGATAATTAGTATTTAATTATTAATTTTTATAATTTAAGGGATTTCCTACTTACGGTGTCCAAGCAATCAGCAGAATAATTATTATTTAATTATTAATATTTTTAAGCATGTGTCGCCGGACTCACGACTCCGTATGCAAGGAGGGTCCACTTGACCACATATGGCGATGTCCGGCGGGACCCACATGCAGCGTTATGGATACCTACCCTTAGTCATTCTCATTTCCCACTATTAAAGACCATGCAAGAGTAGTAGATGTCACTTGGTTGATGCGTGCAGACTCCCGGTAATTCACCTCTGCTCTGTCTCCATTGGATCATCATGAACAAAGTCTGGCAAAGCAAGTAATTGTATTACCAATTTATTATTTTAAGGGCATCTAAGTCAGGGTTCAAATAAAAGGAATGTTCAGTTCGACTTTCACCCGCAATAGACACGGCTCAAGTCAAGGTCTGGGGCTTGATTTGTCATACGCCAGAGTTACCTCGAGTTTATATAGGGTACGAGTTTACATGCACAATTATAAATAATAAGTTTTATCGGCCCTGATGCTCGAAAAAAACAATAACCTCGCTTGGTCGAATCCGGGGTCGGTTACTATTGGAGCAAGTTCAAAATTGTCGTGCCAAATAAGACGATGGCTTTGCTCATGATGAGGTAATCGGCGCAGGATTATACACAAGACCAATAGTCGTTAAAGCCTTATGGATGGTCACTATGGTTTGATCCTATGGCTAAGTACAGCCGGGGTCGTATTAGTAATTGAATCGGTTCATTATGGTTGCTGGAGTGCTAAACCTAGTAGACGTACTGACTCGGTGGGGTGTACTATAGCTTAAAGGTATAACTGCACCACGACAAGGAGCACCACCTTTCTCATTAAGAAATCAAGCCTATCAGCTGGGGATCGGAAGACGAGCTAGTAGAGACTCCGGAAGAACAGGTGTCTCCAAGAGAACCAGTCGCTGCTGCCGGTCATCATCTTAGCGGAGGAGAATCCACCGACGAAGAGGCATGGGTCATGCTACCTCGGCGACGAAGGCCACGACAAGAAAGGCAGCACAAGCAAGACCGCGTGATAAGGAGGTTTCTCGAGCGAAGGACCTACAAGAAGAAAAGCAAGACTCCAGGAAGGAAGGCATTCAAAGTGCCGCCAGCAAACTGAGACGATCTCCTCCAGCAGAGCCTTCCAGAACCAGCAACCTTGCAAGAATTCTTCTCCGATCACTTCCTCCCAGTCGATCAGCACATCAGGGTGTCTTGTTGCATGATCGAAGTTCATAAGGCGTCGGAAGGAAAAGACGAAGTCGAAACATCTGAAGAGGGCGACTACATTGATGAGGGAGACGATTCCGACAAAGGGGGCACCGCCTCTCATGACGAAGCAATCCTGCACTTGCCGCTCGTAGAAGCTTTGCATCTTCCGAAGAAGGCTCGCCTGGCGATGGCTACGGCCTTGGCCGACCCGGATAGCTACAAGAGGAAAAGGAAGGACGACAAGAAGGGCAAAGCTGTGGCCTCGTGTGATGCGACGATAACCTTTTCGGATGAGGACTTGCAACTCGAGACACGGTTGCACAACTGGCATGTCTATGTTTCGGGATACATCAAGGAGAAGCCAGTGAATCGAATCCTGTTGGACTGTGGCTCTGCCGTCAATATCATGCCCATCCAGACGATACGGCAACTCAGCATCACCAACGACCAGCTCTTGCCCAGCCAATTGGTCATTCAAGGGTTCAACCAGGGCGAACAGTCCACTATCGGAATCATCCGCCTGAATCTTTCAATCGGCCTGCTAGATATAACGGTCCTCTTCCACATCATCGATTGCCAGACGTCATATCGCCTCCTGTTAGGAAGGCCATGGCTACACGAGAATGGCATCGTAGTGTCCACCTGGCACCAGTGCCTCAAGTACTATGAAGAAGGCATGGAGAGGTGCATAGTTACTGATGACAAGCCGTTCAATGAGGCCGAGGCACATTTGGCCGACGCCAAGTTCTACCAAGCAAAGGACCTAGTCGCGGAAGTCCTTCCAGCTAAAGCCCCTCGAGCCCAGAAGGCTGATGAAGTAAAACAGGGCGAGGCTCCTCCACCTGCAAAACCGGTGCAACCTTCCGACAAGGTGAAACTCCAGGTCCAAGAAGTACCAGGATCAAGGCAAAGGATGCGCATCAGTTCCGAGTCAAGAGCAATGCAACATACTCTGTTGCCCGTCCAAGCGACGCCAGTCCTGCGTTTTGTATCTCAATGGCTCCGTAAATCCGAGCAATCGCCTTCTATTATGACAAGGAAGCTGGCCCCGCCATTATCGCAAGCCAACGTCGTCACTCTTCAAGAAATAACATTGCCATTACCTAGTCTGACGCAAGCTCCGAACCCAAGCAGACCTGTCGAATCAGTCGACCCCAATTAACTTGGATTCAAGCCGAAAGGGAGTTGGGGGCAAAACGCTGCCAAGTTGCTGTTCAAAGCCGGCTACGACAAAGAAAGCGCCATGGGCACACTTCCCCCAGCAGCAACGCCACATGGGATGACGAGGACTCAAGCTCGGTTGTTTCAAAACGGCGAACAAATTCTCCCAAACAACCAAGGCATTGGCTCCAGTCAAACTCCAATGGTCGTTAGGATTGCAGTAAAAAAGACCTTCACTTCCAACTACATCGGGGCGAAGATGGTAGACGAAGCAACTGAAGGATCGACAATCTCCGATGCACACTCTGCCTACGCCAGCCGTCCCGACAGCAAAAGAAGACGGCGACGGGCTCGATGCCAAGCCTTGCTTCAGAAGCAAAACAAAAGCGATCAAAGCCGGTCGAATCTAAAGCACACATCCGTGTTCGAAAGGCTCGGGCCAGTCAAGCAATCAAAGAAGAAGTCGGTGTTCGATCGTTTGGGAATGCCAGTCGAGGACCTCGTTTCAACACCCACCCACCCACCCATGGCAGCCGTCAATCACATCTCCGTTATTGAAACTGACAACGGTGATTCTTCTACTTCGGACGACGAGTTGCCAGATGCCCCGCCGGTCCTCGAAGAAGGGAGGCAGTCCACCGTTGATGATTTGAAGGAAATCAATTTGGGCACAGAAACGGAGCCCCGGCCTACATTCGTCAGCACATTCTTGACTCCTGAAGAAGAAGCTGCATACGTCAAACTGCTCCAAGAATATAGAGACATCTTCGTATGGTCCTACAAGGAGATGTCAGGACTCGATCCCAGAATTGCAGTGCACCAGCTCAGCGTCAAACACGGAGCCAGTGCTATCAAGCAAGGACAAAGACGCTACCGGCCGGAACTGGTACCCTAAATAGAAGGCGAAGTGAACAAACTAATTAAAGTCGGCTTCATCTGAGAGGTCAAATACCCGACATGGATCTCTAGCGTCGTCCCAGTTAAAAAGAAGAATGGCCAAATCCGAGTGTGCGTGGATTTCAGAGACCTAAACAACGCATGTCCGAAGGATGACTTCCCCTTGCCAATCACGGAGCTAATGGTGGATGCCACGACAGGCCACGAGGTGCTAACTTTCATGGACGGATCCTCAGGCTACAATCAGATTCAGATGGCACCCAAGGATGAAGAGCTCACAGTATTCCTCACACTGAAAGGAATCTACTGCTACAAAGTTATGCCGTTCGGCTTGAAGAATGCAGGAGCCACCTACCAGCGAGCTATGCAGAGAATCTTCGACGACATGCTTCATCAAAATATGGAGTGCTACATCGACGACCTCGTAGTGAAATCCAAGAAGAAGTCGGCACATTTACAAGATCTCGAGCTAATCTTCAAACGGCTTCGAAGGTACCAACTCCACATGAATCCACTCAAGTGCGCATTCGGAGTCTCCTCAGGCAAGTTCCTCGGCTTCGTCATACGACATCGAGGTATTGAGATAGATCAATCCAAAATTGATGCTATCGTCAATATGCCCGCGCCAAAGATAGTGCGAGACCTCAGAGGCCTCCAAGGGCACTTGACGTATATCCGAAGATTCATCGCCAACCTAGCTGGGAAATGCTGCCCGTTTAATCGTCTCATGAAAAAAGGAGCGCCATTCAAATGGGACAACGCTTGCCAAGAGGCACTCCAAAGCATTAAAGCTTATCTCCTGAAGCCGCCAGTTCTATCGGCGCCAGTTCAAGGAAGGCCGTTAATCCTCTACATTAGTGCCCAGGAGCAATCCTTGGGGGCACTCTTGGCTCAGAATAATGAGCTTGGCAAAGAGATGGCTTGCTACTAAATTATTCCCTGATCGAGAAGTTCTGCTTAGCACTCATCTTCGCCACGAAAAAGCTGCGACATTATATGCTGGCTCACACCGTCAGACTAGTCTCGAAGGCCGACCCCCTCAAGTACATCATGTCAAGACCAGTGCTCTCCGGACGTCTGGCAAAGTGGGCACTGCTTCTCCTCGAATTTGATATCACCTTCGTACCGCAGAAAGCGGTTAAAGGGCAAGCTCTCGTGAACTTCCTCCCAGAATATCCCCTCCCGGCAGAATGAGAGTTATTAGAAGATCTCCCAAACGAGGAAGTATTCTCCATCGACATCGCCCCCTCTTGGAAAATATTCTTTGACGGCGCAGCAAGACAAGACGTAGCGGGAGCCGGAGTCATCTTCGTCACTCCAGACAACGAAATACTCCCCTTCTTATTCATGCTGACGGAATCATGTTCCAATAATATGGCAGAGTATCAAGCTCTACTCATCGGTCTCGAACTTGCCAACGAAATGAAGCTACAAGGACTTGAGATTTTTGGTGACTCTCAACTCATTATCCAGCAAGTCTTGGGGGCATACGAACTCAACAAAGAAGACCTGGTGCCGTTGCACGCGCGAGCTTTGGAGCTCCTTGGCAAACTAGAGACCGCTTTTATTCAACACGTCTCCAGAAGTCTCAACCAGCAGGCTGACGCACTCACGAATCTAGCGGCCACACTCTCATTTCCAGAAGAACGTCAACTCATTGTCCCCGTCTGCAGAAGAATAGTGATCACCAAAGAAGAAGGTTCGATCGAAATTCCAGTTCGAACCAACGCGGTGCACGTCCTCGAAATTGAAGAGCAAGATTGGAGACAGCCTTTTGTGGATTATCTCGTCCATGGTAAACTCCCCAAAGATCCGAAGCGCAAAGTCGACATCCGGCGACGATCTCTGAAGTTCTACCACTTCAACAACGAGTTGTACCGACGAAGCTACGATGGCACACTCCTGAGATGCCTCACGAAAGAAGAGGCAGAAGCGGCACTAGAAGAAGTACACGCTGGAATCTGCGGATCGCACAAGTCCAGTTTGAAGCTTCACTTTCGCATCAGAAGGATGGGCTATTACTGGCCCACCATGGTCAAGGACAACTTGGAGTTCGCAAAAAAATGTCACGCTTGCCAGCTACACGGAGACTACATCCGTCAACCGCCGGAGCCTTTGCACCCAACAATCGCGTCTTGGCCCTTCGACGGATGGGGACTCGATATTGTCGGCCCCTTGCCCAAGTCATCCAAGCAACATCTTTACATTCTGGCAGCAACAGACTACTTCTCCAAGTGGGCTGAAGCAACACCTCTACGGGAAGTTACAAGGCACTCCGTCATTAGCTTCATCCAGAATGACATCATCTTCCGGTACAGAGTCCCTCGATACATCGTAACGGATAACGAAAAGCAGTTCAAGAATGCTGCTGTCAGCCAGTTCTGCGCCAGATACGACATTAAGCAGAAGTGTTTGACGATGTACAACGCTCTGGCCAACGGTCTGGCGGAGGCCTTCAACAAGACTCTTTGCAAGCTGCTGGAGAAAACTGTCTCGAAGACCAAGAAGGACTGGCATGAACGCATGGGCGAAGCGCTGTGGGCCTACTGAACGTTCTTTCGCACTCCGACGCAAGCAACTCCGTACTCCCTCGTCTATGGTGTCGAAGCCGTTCTTCCGCTCGAGCTCCAGATCCCATCGCTCAGAATAGCAATCCAGGAAGGCCTCACCAGCAACGATAACGACCAGCTCCGCTTAGCAAAATTAGAAGAATTGGATGAGAGATGCCTCGAAGCTCAGTAATGTCTGGAGTGTTATCAGGCCAGACTCTCTCATGCCTTCAACAAGAAGATCCGTCCTCGATCATTCCAAACAGGGGAACTGGTGCTGGCAGTCAAACGCCCTATCATTCTCTCGCATCGAGGAGGGAAGAAATTTGATGCTAAGTAGGATGGCCCGCACTCCGTCAAGGAAGTCTACTCCAACGGCGCCTATCTCCTCACCACGCCAGAAGGGCTGACACTCGGCCCTATCAACGACAAGTACCTCAAAAGGTACTATGCCTAAAGCAAGGCCACACCCCTTGAGCACAAAAAAAAAGGAACTACGTGCGACTTAATCCCCCTTAGGGGGGTACGTAGGTAGCCTGAGAAGTTACTTCAGGTTCAGTCCGACCATAAGAAAAAGCCAACAAGGAGCCATGCATAGATACAGCAAAACAAAGCAATATTATTAGATATTCAAGAAAAAGGCAGTACATGGCATAAAAGAAAGCTATAATGCAAAACGACTAGACGAGAAGCAGCTAAAAGAAGGCATCCAGAGCTCGAAGGCGGCGCATCAACTCCTCTCTAGTAGCCTCCACTCGCTGAAGTTCCACGGGACGTGAGGCCAAAAGCTCACGGTGGGCTGTCAAGTCTGACTGCTGCTTCAAATAGCTTGCCTTCAAAGCACTCTCTGCGGTCTCAGCTCGCTCCAGACGAGACTCTGCCTTCCGAAGTGAGGCGCGCACCGATTCTATCTTCTTTTGAGCCTTCGACAGGCTGGAAGTGGGCTCCGCAAGCTGGTGCTCTGACTGACACAAGCTCGCCTCGGCGGCCGCCAGCTCAGAAGGAGTACTCCCCTCTAGTAAAGCTCGCCGGGAGCGATAAGCCTCGCTATCATTTACAAGCAGGTTCATCTGGGCAACAAAAGAAGAACTGTCGACCTTGAACTCCTCCAGGCTTGCGCAAAACTCTGCACCGTCGGTAGACCACCAGTCCTGGAGGGCGCCAAAGCCCGCATCTTGAAAGGGCTCCAGCGTTGACTTGATATACTGCCGGCAACTCGCAAGAAGAAACTCTGAAACTCTGCTCCTCGGCCTTAAGCTTGGGCGAGGTGCCTCAGAGTAGGTAGGCAAAACCTTCCCTCCCGCTGCAGTCGCTACGGTAACCGCCTTCGCCAACGAGGTCGGCAAAACTGGAGAAACCGCCGCCACTGTCGCGACAACCGTCTCCTCCAACAGGCCTGGAAGCACAGCAACCGGAGAACATCGCTTGTCGACACTTGAAACTTTGGCCTCCTCATGGAAAGACAGAGCGTCAACGTCAATGCCGTCCAAGTCAATATCGCCGCTAGGAAAGTTCTCCCCGCAAACCCTGAGGAGGTCCAGATCATCCGGAGGAACATCTAGTCCGCACTCCCCGGACACTTCCTGCGCGGCCCCAATAGACGAATGCCCGAGAGATGCCTTCGGAGAGTTCGCCCCACGCTCCACCACTATAACTGAATCTGCCCAAAAGAAATATGCTACTCAGCACAATGGAACCTCCCGAGCATGGGAAAGAAGTAATATGAGGAGAAATTCATACCTGCAAGATCAGACGAAACCGCCCCAGACGGAGGGATCATCTCGTCTTTTAGAAGGCCGGGCTCCTCGACATCCTCAACCAGACATGGAACCCTCGAAGTCATCCCGCACGGAATGCACACTTTTCATTTTTTGGGCGGGGCACCCTCAACGGCGGCCTTCGAAAGAAAGGATAGCCCACGGGCACTAGCGAGGTCGGCTTCTAACACGGGAGCCGAAGAAGGGACACGACAAGCACTAGAAAGACGGCTGCAACTCTTCTGGGCCCTCTGAAGCCCCAATCAAAGGCGACGATCTTCCACTCCCGCAGCAGAATCAAAACGAAAGTTTCTAAACTCGCTGCTTGCCAAAACATCAACCGGGAGACTCGCAAGAAAGGGGGAAACTCGTTCTTC
Source organism: Chamaelirium japonicum (assembly GCA_947650365.1). Classification (NCBI taxonomy): domain Eukaryota; kingdom Viridiplantae; phylum Streptophyta; class Magnoliopsida; order Liliales; family Melanthiaceae; genus Chamaelirium; species Chamaelirium japonicum. The sequence goes on along the minus strand of OX393549.1, from coordinate 89,628,598 downwards.
AATCCACTTGCAATATTCCGGAGTGGCGGTATCCCGAGACCCCGACTTGGTCCCAGGGAGCAAGCTGCCGCCAGTTAATCGAGCATAGAGAGAAGCCCAGAGGCGGTAGCCTTCCTACGGACTGATGCGCCCCTGCAACTGCTGAGGCATACCGGGAACTTCCTGCCGAAATCCTTGTTGACAAGCGAAGCGATGAGGGGAGTACTGCTCCACCTCCACCACATCCCCCTTGCGCCAAACCAAGTAGCTAGGGCGGCAACTGACCATATTCCAATATAAGCTGTCCGAGAGCTCCTCGTTGTCATGAACAGTCGACCTCTCCAAAGGTAGCACCGAGTGCTCTGACAGAAACTCAAAGTCGGCGCCTCCCATCCTCCGCAAAAGAGTGCGAGCACACTCCCTCGGGCGCTCCCAACTGATAAAAGCATTTAACATCCCTCCTATCCCGGGCAGGAACGGCAGGTCGGCTGGATGCCCGTGTCTGGAGAAGATCCCTTTTGGAAAGTGGAGAGTTATCCAGCCATATAGGTAGTGCAGAGGTCCGAACGCAGTGGACCGGCCAAGCTCCCCCTTGGCATTATCCGAGCTGGACAAGTCCCAGTAAGTCCCACTGAGCCCCCGATACAAGACGCATAAGATTGCCGGAGCTAGATTGAAAAGCTCCTCCCTCACCATCCTGGAAGCTACAAGAAAGGTCCCCGGATGGATAACCTCGCCGGAACAGGGGAGCACGAACCGGCAAAGAAAGATGACCAGCCCGGTGGCTCGATAAACTGCCCGCTATTCCTCGCTGTCACGCCTCAGACCTAGGATCTCCCAGGGACACTGTTTTCCCTTCATTGAGTGCCTCTCTCGAGCCAAGGACTCGATAGGTCTCACAAAAGAACGAAGCGGAGGCCTCTTCATTTGAGCGACCTTCCACATTGGGTGAGACGAAGGTACCGGGGACCTATACTCGCCTCAGAACCAAAAATCAACCCAGGAAAAGGGACGCACTCGGTCTGACTGATCCTGCACCGCAATAACGGCATATGCCTTGAACAAAAGAAGGCAGGAGCTCGGAGCAAAGCTACTGTCCAATAGGTCCTTCAAAACTGGCACCTCCTCCTAGTAGTAGTTCCGCACTTCAGGGCATCCGGAAATAATGTGGACGTCGCGAAGTGAGATCCCTATCTCTCCCGCTCCAGTAAGAAAAGTGTTGCTGGCCGGACACCATAGTTCACAAAGAGCGCGATACATCCCCTCGAGACAGCTGTATTCTCGACGAGCCGGCGCTAGAAACTTGGCCAATGAACTCATATCGGGTTCCGCCCCAAAGACCTCGTAGAGCTCGCTTATCCATTTGCGAAAACCGCAAAGATATTGGACATCTCCCTGAGGCCAAGAGTCGGTACCCCATCGGGACAATCGGGAGCAGATCTTTGAAGCAACTACCGGAGTGGGCACGAAATCTTGATCACTATGGTGGAAAGGGGTACTCAAGCTTGGGCAGAGGAGCTTCATGGAGATCCCTTCGTCGATGTAGATTTTCTCGCTCAGCTTTAGCATCCCACAAGTCGCGTCGGCAACTCCATCTTCTATGATGCGCTCGTGGATAAAAACACAGAGCAATGATAGAAGGTCTTCCCGCCTCGAGTTGCGGTAACGGTACACCCGCGTAAGGGGGAAGCGAAGGCACCTCCTCCCATCGGAGAAGTCCTTAGCTATCCACCCCGGCGAAGTCAAGTTCTCGAAGACGCGAATCCTGAAGAACCATGAAAGGAAGCAAGTCAAGACAAGCGGGGCGCAAAAAAAAAAAGGGCCCTCAGCCTCCCTGTCAGAAGGGCTGCCCGAGCAACGTCGCCCTCGCACCGCACTCCCGAGGTCCGCGTGCTACCCGCAACGACACCAGCGATGACCCCCTCCGCTGCGCACTCGGCCTCAACTAAGGTCACGATTCTCGCCATTACTGAGATGGCGTAAAAAAAAAAAAAAAATCCTACAGCAGCAGCAGCAGAAAATGGGGGGGGGGCCCGCAGCCCCTCTCCCCAATCAGTGCCCGACAAAGGAGAAAAGGTGTGGGGGGGGGGGGCGCTGCCCCCCTTTCTCCTCCGATCCGGTCGGGACCGAACCCGACCTGCACGCTGCCACCTCCGCCCGACCCGCACGCTGCCGCCGCCGCCCGCGCACGCGCGCATGCCGCCCCGCGCGCTGCCTCCGCCCGCGTGCCGCCGCATGCCGCCCCGCGCGCTGCCTCCGCCCGCACGCAGCCCCACGCGGCCCCCGCGCACAGCCCCGTGCCACCTCCACGCAGCCGGCCCCTGCGCGCAGCCCCGCGCCGCCTCTGCCCGTGCGCCGCCCGCATGCAGTCCTGCGCGCCGCCGCCTGCCGCTGCTGCTCCCACGGCCCAGAACCAAAGAAGAAGAAGAAGAAGAAAGAGGAAGGAAGAGGCGGCGAAGGCGACTCGTACCTCAGCCGCGCTCCTCCATCCTCCTCGCCTCGGTCCTCGTCGCATCGTCGCTTCGAGCCCGTCTTCGCAACGACCTTCAAATCGCGCACCATTGTCGCCGCCGCCGACGACGAAAGAGGCGACACCGGAAAGACGGAGCAAGTCGCGTGCAACCTCAGGCAGCTCTCTTTCGATGGCGGTCTCCAAAAGCCAGCGAAACCTTCGCAAGAGTAGAATATTGGATGAAGGGGGTAGGGGTCCTTAAATAGACCCCCAACCCCACCCACAAAAGGAATCAAGGACAAGTGCTCTACGATTCCTACGTGTCCAAACCCTACACGTTCGCACCATCGCACTCATCCTTGAGGGGGCACTTGTAGACACATAAATTGTGTCTAACCCGAACCCGACTTGCGTGCACGTACGCGGATGCAAACCCGACGCGCATTCCGACTCGGACCCGACTTGCACGTACCAATGCGGACCCGGACCCGACTCGCGCCCAACAAGGGGGCCGGGCGGGCCCACACTCAAGTGGGGCCCACCCGGCCGACCCCTACTAGGGATTCGAACCCCCATGGGGCCGGCCGGCCTTGCAAGGAAAAAGAAAAGAAAAGGAAAGAAAGAAAAGGAAAGAAAAGAAAAGGAAAGAAAGGAAAGGAAAGAAAAGAAGGAAAAGGAAAGAAATACCGCAATGCGCGGGGGGAGGTTGCGCATGACGTCTACTCACGCGTGGATCTGTGCCGATCTCTCGATCCGACGGACAAGAAGAAGAGTCGGGTCGCCATCGATTTTTATGTGCAAGATTCGAGATAAATCTAAAAATGATTGAACCATAATTGCCCCGCCAGAAAAGAAAAGCAAATAAATGCTTATTCCTCTCTTCAATTGAAGAATAAATCTCGGGCAATTATGGGGGAGATATTAAAGGGATTTAAAATTAAAACTTCCCATATCTCTCCCCCCCCTTTGCCTATAAATAGAGGGGGAGGGAGAAGGCTCAAGGGGTCGAAGAAATAGCAAGCTGAAGACGAAGCGAGGGAGCTCTTCAGGAGAGGAGACGCTTCTTCATCGACCCAAGGCTTCACGAGGCACGGGCAAGCCTATCCCTTCGGGACCGGCTTAGTCCACTGAAAGCCCTCATCAACGTGAAGATCCTTGCACAAGAAGATCAAGCCTTCGACTCCGTGCACGAAGAAGAAAGCTCGGAGAAGAAGACCCTTCGACTCCGAAGACGCCAGAAGTAAAGGCCGGAGAAGAAGCTCGGAGCGGCACTACCCCGTCTGCTCCAACAAACCTTCAACTTCGATCAAGCCCAAAAGCCCGGAGAAGAAGACCGAAGCGTCATCACCCCACCTTTGCAAACGCCCGCTCCATCCACGAAGAAGAAAGCTTGGAGAGGACACCCGAAGCGTCGCTACACCCATCGCCTTCGAAGCGAAGCCGGTGCTACAACCGCCGCAAGGAGATCGGTGCTACCCCCGTTATCTTCAAGAGTACCCTTCGACTCCGATCAAGCCAAAGAAGCCCGGAGAAGAAGCAAAGTCTAGCCGACACCTAAACCGTCAAGAAAGCCAGAAGCATTGAAGAAGTAGCCTACGTCGTTCGAGAAGAAGACCGAGTTGACTCTGAAGCCAAAGCCCACACAAGAAGCCAAAGCAAAAGCCCCGGTAAAGCCCGCGCCAAAGCAACGCAAGTGCCAAAGCCAAGCGACTACGCCGGTCTCAAGCAAAAGCACCACACGTTCTAGCCAATACGACGCGAAGTCCGGAAGAACGAAAGCATCGCAAGTCTCCCTCGTCTACGTCCAAGCGCAAGCGCCAAAGCAAAGCAAAAGCCAGAGCCACGCCCAAGCCAAGTTAAAAGCCGAAAGCCAAAGCCGACGCTAAAGCACGATCGACGCCGCGAACCGACGATCAAGGACGTCGAGGTCAAGCAAGGAGCGAGGAAGACACGAAGACCGAGGAACGAAGCCAAAAACCCCCCTAGCCGAGAAAGCGCGAAGCACGGAAGGGACAAAGCAACGGCAGATACTCCTTAACCTCTCAAAAACCCTCACCCTGTAAAGACCTCTGTCCTGGGCAACCCCTTCAGAGCTCTCACACGAATACCACGTGGAGACGCGGATCAAAGGGACCCTCCAGAGGATCTCTCCCATAATCTCCTGATCAACACTCGCCGCACCCGGACTCGCCACACCCGAGCCCCCAGTCCCGGCCACTTTTGTAATCTCGTGTGTTCGCAATAAAGACGACCCGTACCTTTTTCTGCGCATACACTATCATAGAGGTTTCAGAATTTAATGAAACTTGCTGGAGATGCTATCTATGGCAAGTTGATCGTCCTCACCAAAAATCATCAAATTCTATAACCTCTAGGGGCATCAAATGTTAGAAGCTTTATCGACCGTTCATTTTAACCGTTAATTTGGATAGCATACTTGATGCCCCTAGAGTATATAGAATTTGATGATCTTTGTTGAGGATGATCAACTTGCCATAAATAGCTTCCCCACCAAGTTTCATCAAATTCTAAAACCTTTAGGGTAGGTAAAAGACGGTATGTAATTGCATATGTAAGATTTCATAAGTAAAAGTATCTCTCCCCAGAGGGTTGTTACGTTGCGCTGGGAGCTACCGAGCGAGAAAATGAGCTGCGATTGATTTGACCCCCCTAGAAGTTTTAGAATTTGATGAAATTTTGTGAGGATGTTGTTTAGGGTAAGATGATCATCCTCACAAATTTTCATCAAATTTCAAAACTTCTAGGGTCATCAAATAGTAGACTCAAAATCTGCAAAGTTAATTGTAACTGTGGACGGTTGATTTTGCATCTACCATTTGATGAACCTAGAACTTTTGGAATTTGATGAAAATAGGTGAGGATGATTTTCTTACCCTAGACAATACCCTCACCAAATTTCATCAAATTCCAAACTTCTAGAAGGGTCAAAATACTCGCAGCTCACTTTTTGAAATGGCGGCTCATAGTTCACTGTAACATTCCTCTCTCTCTCTCTCTCTCTCTCTCTCTATATATATATATATATATATATATATATATATATATATATATATATATAGGGGAGGGATACTCTTACTCATGACCTCTTACTCATATAGTTACCTATGATCCGGGCCGTCCATTAGATTCCGACGTACGGTTCGGATTAGATGGGGAGTTAAAGCAATGGTGTCCGCATTAAATACGAGCTTTTAATACGGGCATTTAATGCGGACACCATTGCTTTTACTCCATATTTAATCCGAACCGTACGTCGAGATCTAATGGACGTTCCGGATCATAGGTAACTTTATGAGTAAGAGGCCATGAGTAAGAGTATCCCTGCCCATATATATATATATATATATATATATATATATATATATATATATATATATATATATATATATATATATATATATATATGAGGAAACGGGAAATGAGCTGCCAGCCCATTTTGACAAAATGGGCAGCCATCAATTTGAAGCCCTTAGGAGTTTTAGAATGTGCTGAATTTTTGTGAGCATAAGCACCTTATCGTAGATAGAACACCCACAAAAAATCAGCACATTCTAGGACTCCTAGGGGCTTCAAATGTTAAGAGTTTTATCGAACGTCCATTGTTACCGTTAATCTGAAATGTAACATTTGATGCCCCTAAAAGTTTTAGAATGTGCTGATTTTTTGTGGGTGTACTATCTATGCTAAGATGCATATCCTCACAAAAAATCAGCACATTCTAAGACTCCAAAGGGTGTCAAATGGGCGGCTGCCCATTTCGTCGAAATAGGCCGCCAGCCTATACCCCGTATCCTCTATATATATATATAGGGGCATGCTATAATGCGGCATGTGGTAAGTGCAGCACCACATAGTTACCGTCTGATGCACCACTGCGTGCATCGCATGCACGCAACGCGTGCATCAGACGGTTGCGGTGCAATGCCGCACGTACCGCATGCTGCATTATAGCATGCCCCTATATATATATATATATATATATATATATATATATATATATATATATATATATATATATATATATATAGAGAGAGAGAGAGAGAGAGAGAGAGAGAGAGAGGAGTGTTACGTTGCGCTGTGCGCTGCCGGCAGTATAAATGAGCTGCGGTTCCCCTGGCCGTCCGATCACGCGGATCGGCTGCGATATGCGGCTGAAATCCCCTCCTGTCCCCCGCCCCGTCTGATCATCTGCACGGACCGTCTGATCCCGTACAAGCACAGCCGCCGGTGTTCGGTTTGATTGGTTGTTCGATTCCCATCCGTTGGATCGATGGGAATCGAACGGACCAAACAAAATTCGCTGTTACTGTAGTGGCTACAATAACAGTGAAAAACGTTTTCGTCCGTTAGATTCCCATCGATCCAACGGATGGGAATCAAAAAAACATACAATTGGTCCGGATGATTCCCATTCGTTAGATCGATGGGAATCAAACGGACGAAAATGTTTTCGCTGTTACTGTAGCCGCTACAGTAACAGTGAATTTTGTTTGGTCCGTTCGATTCCCATCGATCCAACGGATGGGAATCGAACAACCAATCAAACCGAACACCGGCGGCTGTGCTTGCACGGGATCAGACGGTCCGTGCAGATGATCAGACGGGCGGGGGACGGGAGGGGATTTTCAGCCGCGGATCGCAGCCGATCCGCGTGATCGGACGGCCAGGAGAACCGCAGCTCATTTATACTGCCGGCAGCGCACAGCGCAACGTAACACTCCTCTCTCTCTCTCTCTCTCTCTCTCTCTCTCTCTATATATATATATATATATATATATATATATATATATATATATATATATATATATATATATATATATATATATATATATATATATATATATATATATATATATATATATATATATATATATATATATATATATATATATATATATATATATAGAGAGAGAGAGAGAGAGAGAGAGAGAGAGAGGGGGGGGGGGGGGGGGGGGGAACGAGAAATAAGATGCCAGTCTATTTCAATTAAATGGGCAACCACCCATTTGTAACCCTTAGGAGTTTTAGAATGTACTTATTTTTTGTAAGCATAAGCTCCTTATCTTAGATAGAACACCTACAAAAAAATTAGCACATTCTAAAGCTCCTAATACGCTAGGTTTTTCTCTTTTAATTCAAACAAAAACCAACTCCCATCAATTCGCCATGTCTAAATATAATTGGGATGGTATTGGGATTTCTCCTCCAAATGGGACGGTATTGGAATTTCTTCTCCAAATCTAAGATGGGTTTGGGATAGGTTTGGAACAAGGTATTCCTCAACGAGACGGGTTCAGGATAGGACCGACCAGTCTCAAACCCGACCCTTCGCTATATCCAATGGTGGCTATGTTGTCTAATACAACCTATCTGATTCTAATGGATTTGAACCTTTATGATTCGAGTGGATTTGTCCCTTGACCCAATCAGTTGTGCCGATTTGGACTTTTGATCCGATTCCTGTTGGCGCCCAAAAACTAGGGGTGGCAATGGGTCGTGTCGGGTCAGGTTCGTGTCATGTCTAGTTTCGGGTCGTGTCCAAAACCCTTAGACCCGGACCCGACCTGTTTAACTAATCGTGTCTAGATTCTAAATCCGTATCCGACCCATTTATTAACGGGTAGACCCAATAAGACCCTTTAGACCCGTTTACCACACGGGTTTATTCAGTTGACCTGATCCGACTCAACCCGACATTACCCGATAGACCCGCTGATACTATATATTATAGTATCAGATTGCGGGTAGACCCGACCCGACCCGACACGACCCGGTGAGTTTTAAACGAGTCTTCCTGGGTCTACCGTGTCCAGACCCTAAACCCGGACCCTACCCGTTTATTAAATGGGTCTATCGTGTCGACCCGTTTACGACCGAACCCGTTTAGTCCTGACCCAAGCCCGCTAACTTCATGTCGGGTCGGGTCGGGTCTGCCGTGTCGGGTCCGAAATTGCCAGCCCTACCTAAAACCCCGGACCTTGTGCACCATGTCAGCCAAGAGTTCTTCCGGTGATTAGTTGGCATCTCTTGACCTTCTATCTTTTCCACACAATCGGATTTGTCGGCTCAGTATGGAGCCAAATTTTTTTTTTTTTGCTCCCAAAGGAGTCAATTCTTGACTCTAAAACTCTATTTTTGGGCCTCCATTTTAGAGCAGGCTTTATTATGGAGCCCAAAAGCTGGGTGCACAGAAAACCGGTGGAACCGGTGAACCGAACCAAACCGATCCGATCCGTACGGTTTGGTTCGGTTTCTAGCAGGATCGGTTCGGTTCGGGTTCCCAAAGTGCAGAACCGTAGAGGATCGGTTCAAGTTTCAGTTATCCAAACCGAACCAAACCGGTTCATGTACATTCATAATGCATTCATGGGTCGGGTAATATGAGTGATACAGGTAAGGTCATTATGTAACGGGCCCTACTGATCTCCACAACAGTATCACGTATCTGGCTTTGGGATTGCTTGTTGTATCCTCTGGTTTTTTAATATATTTTTTTTTATTTCTATATGCTCCAAAGATGGACCTATGCTAACTTTTAGTGGTGCATAGAAAACTAGAGGAACCGGAGAACCTATTAGTCTTGGGTTTGGCTTCCATTGCTGATCTGCTGTTACGGAGCTGATTTGTTGTTGCTGATCTGCTGTTACGGAGCTGATTTGCTGTTGCTGATCTGCTGTTACGGAGCTGATTTGTTGTTGCTGATCTGCTGTTACAGAACTGATTTGCTGTTGCTGATCAGCTGATTTCTGTTGCCGCTGATCAGCTGATTTCTGTTGCCGACCCACTATGTATTTGTACCCCCAAAAGACTAATGAAAGAACAACAAAACCTTTGCAGTGTGGACGTAGGCTTTTTTGCCGAACCACGATAAAACATTTCTCTTCTTCTTCTTTTCCAAAATTTATCATGGTATCAGAGCGTGGTTTTTTAAAAACTTGGTGATTGATTACGGGTCGATGGTCAGGCCGGAGATCCCATCTCTCATCAAATTTTTATAACCAAGCTCAATCTTTTTTTTTTACTCATCTTTCATCAACTGATCCACCATGGGCGATCATGGAAAGGAAACCGCTTCTACTAATACCAATGTTGATTCACCCTACTTTCTTCATTCTTCTGACAATCCCGGAATCTCCATTGTCACTCAAATTTTGACTGGAGAAAATTATGCGACATGGTCGCGCGCTATTTGTATGGCACTTCTTGCCAAAAACAAGTTTGGTTTCATCGATGGCACCATCGTGAAACCAATTTCGTCAGATTCCAAATCTTCTCAATGGGAGGGATGCAACAAGATGGTTTACTCCTGGATCCTTAATTCTGTCCAAGCCGACATCGCCAACAGCTTGATGTATGCAGAGACTGCATCGGAGGTGTGGGTAGAACTCAGCGAGCGCTTCTCTCAACAGAACGCTCCTCGTATATTTCAATTATCCCGTACCATTGCTACTCATGTGCAAGGTACGTCCTTCCTTGCATCCTATTATACTGGACTTAAGGCGTTGTGGGATGAACTCTCCTCTTACAATGCCATCCCACCTTGTACTTGTGGTTCTTCCAAGGAATTACTGAATATCCATCAAAGGAAAAAGGTAATGCAGTTTCTAATGGGTTTAAATGAAAGCTTTAATGCCATACGTAGTCAGATTCTCCTGATGGATCATCTGCCTACCGTCAGTCGTGCTTATTCTCTCCTTCTCCAAGAAGAGAGACATCGGGACCTGCATGTCATGGCTCCTTCTCACAAAGCTGCGGCCCTCTCCATCAATCGTTCAGGATTTTTCGATAAGCCACCTCTGCATTGTGATCACTGCAAGAGGGACAATCATACGATTGACCGTTGCTTTCTTCTTCACGGTTTTCCACCCAAAAATAATCGTCGCCAACAAGGGAAATTCAAAGGCAGTCCTTCAAATAATAATCAACGGAATAGAGGCCCACCTGCAGCAGCGGGATCAGTCAATAGTGCAGAAGGAAACAAGCAAACTCCAGCCATTTCTCATGACCAGTACCAACAATTGATGGCCTTACTTTCCGCGGCCATGCCCACCAGCTCCTCGTCGTCAGGTGCCACTTTCTCCGGTAATATCGCTTGCCTTACTGCCTCCCATTCTATTGATTGGATTTTAGATACAGGAGCTACGCATCATATGGCTTGCTCTAAGTCTTTATTCACGTTCCTTACACCTCAATCTAATATTTCTCCAGTTACTCTTCCGAATGGTCAATCAGCCACTATCTCTTTTACAGGATCTGTGGTTCTTCCTAATGGACTGCATTTGAATAATGTTCTCTATGTCCCTTCTTTCAAACTTAATCTTCTGTCCATTCCTCAGTTAACCAAGGATATGTCATGTCTTGCTGTTTTTCATGATGATCATTGTCTAATCCAGGACCTTCAGTCGAGGAAGACGATTTGACTGGGTAAACTGCGTGGAGGTCTCTATATCCTGGACTCACTTCAAGTCAACGCTGTTGTTACTCAGCCTGTACCTGCCTCTGATCATTGGCACAAGCGTCTGGGACACCCCTCATCAGAACGTTTAAAGCTTCTTTCCAGATCCATTTCTAGCATTTCTTTCTCGAAAAATGATATTTGTAATGTCTGCCCCTTGGCCAAACAAACAAGGCTACCCTTTCCCAGTAGCTCTATTTCTAGTAAATATGTTTTTAGTTTGATCCATGTTGATATCTGGGGAGGATATCAAGTTGCTTCTTTATCAGGTGCTCACTATTTTTTAACTATAGTTGATGATTTTTCCCGTGCTACTTGGGTGTTTCTTATGCGTCAAAAATCTGAGGCCCAACAGCTTCTCCGAAATTTCATCCTATATGTCAAAACTCAGTTCAATGCCCCGGTCCAAACTGTGCGTACTGACAATGGGCAAGAATTTCTAGCCATTGACCTTCAAAAAATTTTCCTTGATCATGGCATTCATCACCAGCGCACATGTATTCATACCAGCAAGCAAAACGGGGTCGTCGAGCGAAAACACCGCCACTTGCTTGACGTAACTCGTGCACTTCATTTCCAAGCGCATCTGCCTCTTATTTTTTGGGGGGACTGTGTCTTGACCGCCGCTTACCTCATTAACAAAATTCCTACAAAACTATTGTCTAGAAAAAGTCCCCATGAAGTCCTTCTAGGATCCTTGCCCTCTTATCACCACCTCAGGGTTTTTGGGTGCCTCTGCTATGCCCGCAATCCCTACATCAGTCACAAGTTTGATTCTTGTGCTCTTCCCGGTGTCTTCATTGGATATCCCATTGGTCAGAAAGGTTATCGAGTGTATGACCTTGCATCCAAGAAGGTTTTTGTTAGCCGCGATGTCATTTTCCACGAAACCATATTTCCTTTTGGCACTTCAACTCCAGAGTCTACTCAAGCCGTGCCATTGCCACTAGTTGACACTCATGACTCCTTTGCTATGGATCTCCCTGTTCCAAAGCCAACAACGCCCGCACATACTACAGCACCTGATGTGTTGAATGAGCCCGCAACACCAAGCATCACTGGCTCATCTATTGAACCATCAACCGTTGAACCCGATCAACCTGCACCCGGCTCACCTGATAACTTGGACTCCGCTACCGGCTTGCATGACAGCCCGGCCCAACCAAGCAACATAGCGCCTATGCCTACTCCAACACCGCGACACTCTAGTCGCATTTCCAAACCACCTGCCTATTTGGCAGACTTTGATACTTCCAGCACACATGTGGCTCAGCTTTCTACAGCTCACCCCATCTCTTCTTGTCTTAGTTACACTCGCTTTTCTTCCAATTATCGCTCTTATCTTGCAGCCATCTCCTCCACAGATACGCCTACTACATTTGCTCAAGCTAATCAATTTCCGAACTGGCGCCTAGCTATGACAAATGAACTGCATGCTCTTAAAGTTAATAAGACTTGGCAGCTCACCTCCCTACCTCCCGGGAAACATACTATCGGCTGTAAATGGGTCTACAAAATCAAATACAAACCTGACGGGTCTGTCGAACGCTACAAGGCACGCCTTGTCGCCAAGGGCTATACCCAACTTGAAGGTTTGGACTACCATGAAACCTTTGTACCCGTCGCCAAGTTGGTCACTGTTCGTTGTCTCTTGGCAATTGCCTCCATTAAGCACTGGCCCTTGTATCAATTGGACGTCAACAACGCGTTCCTTCATAGTGATTTAGATGAAGAAGTTTACATGCGACCCCCCCTGGCCTTTCCATTCCATCAACCAACCTAGTTTGTCGATTACAAAAATCCCTATACGGCTTAAAGCAAGCCTATCGCAACTGGTTTTCCAAGCTTTCTGCTGTTTTGATTTCCCGCGGATTCATTTCCTCTAAGGCTGACTACTCGTTGTTCAGCAAGTTTACTTCGGCGGGATGCGTCCATGTTTTGATTTATGTCGATGACATCGTCCTTACTGGGGATGACCCTACTGAAATATCTGCTCTAAAGGAATGCCTTCATTCCAGTTTCCATATCAAGGACTTGGGGCCACTCAAATACTTTCTTGGCATAGAGTTCACCCGTTCTTCTAAAGGGATTTTCCTCAACCAACGCAAATATGTCCTTGATCTTCTTCATGACACTGGTCTCCTGGGTACCAAGCCTGCAGGTTTTCCGATGGAACAACACCTCAAACTATCAGACATTGATGGCGTACCTTTGGAAAATCCCTCTGTTTATCGTCGGCTTATTGGACGACTAATCTATTTGACGATCACTCGTCCCGACATCACTTACTCGGTCCATATTCTCAGCCAGTTCATGCATAAACCTCTTCAACCACATTACCTTGCTGCCCTTCGACTTCTCAGATATCTCAAAGGTACACCAGGAAAAGGCATTCTTTTACCTTCCACTGGTTCTCTCCACCTTACTGGTTACTGCGATTCTGATTGGGCCAGTTACCCGATGACACGTCGTTCTACTAGCGGGTATTGTACCATGCTTGGGTCCTCTCCCATCTCCTGGAAAACGAAGAAACAAGCGACTGTCGCTCGATCTTCTTGTGAAGCTGAGTATCGCTCCATGGCGCTCCGTTGTTGTGAGTTGGTTTGGCTGAAATCACTTCTACGTGATCTCCGTATTTCTCATCCTGCTCCAATTACTCTTCATTGCGATAACAAAGCCGCACTTCACATAGCTGCTAACCCCGTTTTTCATGAGAGAACCAAACACATTGAATTGGATTGCCACTTTGTTCATGACAAAATCGCTGAAGGCCTCATCAAACCTTCCTTTTTATCTACCAATATTCAGCTGGCAGACATGTTCACCAAAGCCCTCGGAAGAGATCGTTTACTTCTCCTACTTCACAAGCTGGGCATGGCTGATCTCCATGCTCCACCTTGAGGGGGGGTATTAGTCTTGGGTTTGGCTTCCATTACTGATCTGCTGTTACGGAACTGATTTGCTGTTGCTGATCTGCTGTTACGGAGTTGATTTGCTGTTGCTGATCTGCTGTTACGGAACTGATTTGCTGTTGCTGATCTGCTGTTACGGAGCTGATTTGCTGTTGCTGATCTGCTGTTACGGAACTGATTTGCTGTTGCTGATCAGCTGATTTCTGTTGCCGCTGATCAGCTGATTTCTGTTGCCGACCCACTATGTATTTGTACCCCCAAAAGACTAATGAAAGAACAACAAAACCTTTGCAGTGTGGACGTAGGCTTCTTTGCCGAACCACGATAAAACATTTCTCTTCTTCTTCTTTTCCAAAATTTATCAGAACCGAACCGATTTTATATGGTTCGGTCCGGTCCGGTTCCATGCTCCCTACGGTTCGGTTCTGGTTCCAAATATTTGAGAATCGTTGGGAACGATTCAGATCCTGGTTCATCCTGGAACCTGTCCAAACCGAACCGTGTGCACCCCTAACCACTGTAGCTCAATTGTCTTGTTTGGTTTTTATTCTTTTGTCATTTGTATCCTCAACTTAATTGAATAGGATTGAATAAGACAAATATCAAAATAATACAAGAACAATATATAAAATACTGAAAATTTTTGTTTTAGAGCCCTCATGTTGGAGTGATGGGGCTCTATATACTATTTTATGAATTAAAAAGAGGATATGGGGCTCTAAAATAGAGCCCCCTCTTAGTTTCTGGCAGTAGTCTCTCTCCCTTCTTTTATCTCTTGCAGGTTAATGGGTGTTTCTCTCTCTTGTAGGTTGAGAATAGGGATAATGTGTGAGAGGTCCTCAACAACTTATCGTTTCGGTGAACAGGACCCGCGTAAATTTCGTTTAACCTAAGGTCCCAGAATATTTTTTGTAAACCCAAAATTACCCTTACGTCTCTCCATTCTCCCATCTCTCTCGAGCTGCCACAGCGATGACGAAGACCGATACAAGCACCGGAGGTGGCGACTGTGGTAGCAGCTAGCATAGGCAGCGGCAAGTAGCTAAGGCGAGAAGCTCCAGCGGAGGAGGGATTAGGTTTAGGTTCAGCTAGGGTTACAATTTTAGGTCTAAGGTTCATCCCATGGTCTAGAAATATAGGTTTTAGGGTTCGATTTAGGATTTCTAGATCTAGGTTCGGCGGCAGCAAGATAGCAGCGAAGGCGAGAAGCTCTGGTAACGGCTTACGTTCGGTTAGGTTTCAGAAACTAGTGTCATCAAATGAAAATTTAGAATGTTGTGGGGGAGCATTTCCATCCACATGGCTTGTTTGTCCATTAGCTGAACGGATCCGATGTCGGAGACCGCTCACCAAAATAAAACTTAAATTCCGACAGAAAATTAAATTTAAAGAAATAAAGAATTAACATTTCTTTATTGATGTTACTATGAAGTCTGTGTTGTTACAAAAGAAGGGTGACACCCTGTTCGCTTCGAATCAGCATTAGCTTTGATACTATATCCAGGTTCCTATACAAAATGTTGATCATCCTTCGAGGCTACTGTTTGATCAGAATCACCCTTCGGGCAGCCCGATAGTTAATAAGCCGCTACAGATTCAAGCCCGAGGATTTCCCCTCTTTTCGGAACCTATGTTTCTGCACCAGAAACAGACCGGTCCGAAAGCTTCATGGCTAGCAAGAGGGCCCTGAAGTCTCTGACTGAGGTGTGTGGCATCTGGAGCACTTTGTCCATTCACAAGCTTATAAGTACCATCTCTCTAACTTCATTGTCTCTCTCTAGCTTCATTACCTGAGCTTTGAAAATAACATATTTTAAGATATTCATCATAGAAAGTCAACCAGGATCCAGTCCTTGTTCCAACCATCCAGGAGCCCCGAGATTCGATTCCCGGAGATTTGGTTTCCTGGCTGCCTCTTCAAACATCCCCGAAGCTGTAGCTCGTTTCAGGCTCATTCATCCAGTCCTCCGGCCATTTAAGCATTCAAGAAGGCCCTTCTGAACTGCAGCGAATGTCTGCGGGTATCGCAAAACACCCTCATTCCATCTCACCCAGAAACCCCGGAAGTGCTTCTGCTCCCTGGCACCCTTGTGCTGCGAGGCGTCTACTGTCGGCGGTTTCCCCGGATCGAGTGGCTTTAAACTTCCTACAGCTGCCGTTCCTGGAGAAGGAATGTGTATTCTAATCCTCTTTCTCAGATGTTTCCCAGACTCGGGCACCGGAACCGTGTCTTAAAATTTCAGTCTTGGCCCGCCAGTTCTCGAAGTCCTCACGTTATTAGAAGAATTTTTTCCTGGAGGGTAATTTGAACCTTTAGGAACCAAGAACTCTTTAGGGATACTGTCCATATCTGTGAAACATTTCCTCGATTTGGCATCCGTAATCAGTGCAGCCCAGTCGTCTGACTGCATTAGTGCATTGGCATTGCCCACAACCTGGAATTAAACCAATATTAGAACCACATCAATTTCACATTTTCCACCTTATATTGGTGCATCTAGGGGCGCGCATGCGCGCGCGCGCGCGCGCGCGCGAGAGAGAGAGAGAGAGAGAGAGATACCCATAACGCCCTCCTTGCCCGTGTAAGAGCAACGTTCATGCGGCGGATATCAGCAACAAATCCCACGCCATGGCTCGATGCACGTACACAGGACATGATTATGACATCACGCTCCTGGCCCTGGAAAGCGTCAACAGTGTTGATATAGAGATCCTTCCCGTCTTCCGAGTTCAAAACTTCCTCAAACTCCCGTTGAAGGCACTTCAGCTGCAGCTTATATGGTGTAATTATGCCGACGGTGATTTTTTTCCCAACACTGGGTTTGGATAACTTCTGAAGGTGCTCATACAGCCGGAGAGAGAACTGCGCCTCATGGATATTCTGGTACGAGACAGATCCACCTCTGTGCGACTCCCGACCATGGGTAATATCGTAAAATATGTAAGGCTGCAATAAGGGATCCTTGTAGTAAATTTCATCGGGTAGATTGGCAACACTATCGCTGTCGGTCAGGCGCCCTTGATAGAAGTACCTCGATGGAAAATCACGAATTTTAGGATGCATCCTGTATTGCACAGTCAGCAACATAGTAGGGCAGCCAGCTTGTTGAAACCTCTCAAAGAGGCTTCTACTGTATAACAAAGTTCCGGCAGCTTTACTGATGACAGTGGCAGGAAGTTGTTGAGGGTCACCAACCAGAACACATCTTGCGGCACCAAGAGAGAGGGGAGGAAGGACTGCTACTTCACTGGCCTGGGCCGCCTCATCAATAACCACCATATCGAAGCCGTGGGTGAGGCGTGAGAATAACTTGCGGCCGCTGCTTGACAACGTCGTGAAAACAATCTCGGCTTCATTGGCAAAGCTGGCTTCAAGGCTTGCACGAGCATCTTCCAAATTAAAGCTACTCCCGGCACGAAATCTACTTTCTAAGATAAGGAGGCGGGACATCTCAACCAAGACCTTATCTCTTCCCTCCACAGCCTCGGCAAGCCTTTGCAGAAATAAATCACGATTTTGATCCCGTAAGACAAGAACATCAGGATCAACACCAACTGACCCTTGGGACCGACCAGCTGCAGCCGCAACATTGAGATCCCTCTGAAGAAGAGATATTTGTTGAGAGAACTGAGATTCGCGAGATCTCAACTGATGCATCCAACCAATAATTTCATCACGGCCCTTTATCAACAGTTGCTCAGTTCTTCGCTCGACAGAAACCGCCTGAGCTGCACGGGTTTGCGTGTCAACCCCAACCCGAGCAACATCCGGACGATAAACCTTCATTTCCCCATCAATGAACCCGCGGTCGAGAACGCGCGACAGTAGCTCGTCCGTTGCGGCGTTTGATGGAGCGCACACGAGCATTCTAGGCTTGGGACAAAGTTTGGGCAAAGTACGGAAGAGGTTCTGGTCCATACTCTGCAAGACTTCGTCAATTGATCCCGTACCCACACACTCAGAATTGGTATCGCTGGCTTGCTTGTAACTCTCTGGTGCAAGTTTCTTAAGGAGGGCAGCGTAATAGTGCTGATACTGAACAAGATGAATGACATTCAACATTCCCCACACTGTGTGTGTCTTTCCTGTACCTGGGGGACCTTGAACAAGTGTAAAGGGCCAAGGTTCTTGCTTTTTCGTTGCTCCACCACTTGTCCCTGCAGCTGTATGCATAGCAGCCCACTGAATCGCGGCCAACTGTGGACCATTAAACGTCCTATGAAGATGATCGACAAAATTTGGAGTAAAACATTCAGGCATAGCAGGAGGTTGCTCTTCATACTTGGGGAAGTGTTCCGGACTAGGCTTCAGAATTGCAGTTTGCATCTATATATGCCCACAAGTAATCATCAATGATGTTGGTACTAGAAAATTCAAGACGGAACATCAGGTCATTAAGTAGGAAAAAACGGGTCACCTGCAAGTTAAAACGGCGAAATGCATGCAGACCAATGTATTCACGTTGAGTAGTCGCAAGAGTTCCAAGGACGGTCAGATACCAAACGCTCTTGGGATGGAACTTCCTCAGGACATGATCATCATCCACCTTGCTGAAAGTTTTAGATTTTAACATAAAATTAACTCACCAGTCCTCGATGATTTCATGCATCACCAAGATCAATTAATTCATTTAACTAACAGATTTGTATGTGGAATCTACATCTACATTTTGCATCACTACAAAACTAAAACCACAAACTTACCTCCATATGCAGTGATTTTTGGCATGTGTTCTATCTAAGATAAGGTTATTATCCTCAATAAAGAATCACTTTCTTTAGAGTCTCATGGGTTACTGCATATAGAGGTAAGTTTCCCTACGAACGTCATGAGGCTCCATTTTCCATATATATAGATATGTGGAAAATGGAGCATCCATATGCATGGAGGGAAACTTACCTCTAGGGGTGGCAATGGGTCGAGTCGGGTTGAGACATAGGTATAAGAGCAAAACACCCAACCCGAATCCGACCTGTTTAATAAACGGGTCAAAAATTTTAACCCAAACCCGACCTGCCTAATAAACGGGCTGACCCGATAGAACACATGCCAAAAATCAGCACATTTGAATTAATGGTTACAATAAACGATCGATAAAGCTTCTAACATTTGATGTCCCTAAAAGTTTCCAAATGTGCTGATTTTTGGCATGTGTTCTATCTAAGATAAGGTGATTATCCTCGAAAAAAAATTACCATGTTTATTGGAGTTTCCCTCCATGCATATAAAGTCTCCCTTTTCCATATATATATATATATATATATATATATATATATATATATATATATATATATATATATATATATATATATATATATATACACACACACACACACACACACAGAGAGAGTAGTGATAGGATGTGGTGTGTGGTGTCGGAGAATAAGTGCGATGTGAAAGAGGGCCGTCCAATCGGTTGGATCCAACGAATGGGATTTACTCCGGAAAACTTATTCGTTGTTATTGTAGCAGCTACAGTAACAATGATTTGAATGGTCCGGATGAATCCCATCCGTCGGATCCAATCAATCGAACGACCCAAAAAAAATTAACTGTTACTGTAGCGGCTACAGTAACAGCGAAAAGTTTTTAGACCATCTGATCGGATGGATCCAATGGATGGCGATTCACCCGGATTCATTCAAATCGTCATCCATTGGATCCATCCGATCGGACGACCCAAAAACTTTTCGTTATTACTGTAGCCTCTACAATAACAACGAAATTTTTTTGGGTCGTCCGATCAGTTGGATCCAACGGATGGGATTCACCCGGACCATTCAAATCGATGTTACTGTAGCCGCTACAGTAACAACGAATAAGTGGTCCGGAGTGAATCCCATCCGTTGGATCCAATCGATCGGACGACCCTCTTTCACACGGCACTTATTCCCTGACACCGCACACCGCATCCTATTCACTACTCTCTCTCTCTCTCTCTCTCTCTCTCTCTCTATATATATATATATATATATATATATATATATATATATATATATATATATAACCTGCACCTGAGGTGTAGCATCATTGCTGCACCTTTCGCTTGTTTACCCTCCCTAGAAATTTTAGAATTTGATGATTTTTTATGGGTGAGTTGTCTAGGGTAAGGTGATCATCCTCACAAAAAATCAGCAAATTCTAGAACTTCTAGGGACATCAAATGAGCTTGGCAAAATTAACGTTTACAATGAACGGTCGAAAATGTTTCGAACATTTGATGACTCTAGAAGTTTTAGAATTTACTGATTTTTTGTGAGGAAGATTATTTTACCCTAGAGAACACATCCATCAAAAATCACCAAATTCTAAAACTTCTAGGATGACAAACAATTCTGAGGTGCAGCAACGACGCTACACCTCAGGTCTAGGCTCCCTTTTCCCATATATATATATATATATATATATATATATATATATATATATATATATATATATATATATATATATATATATATATATATATATATATATATATATATATATATATATATATATATATATATGGCTGTACAGTTGAGCTTTGAGCTGCGGTAGGAGAAAATGAGCTGCGTGTATTTTGAACCCCTTAGAAGTTTTGGAATTTGATGAAATTTCGTGAGGGTGTTGTCTAGGGTAAGATGATCGTCCTCACCAATTTTCATCAAATTCCAAAGCTTTTAGGTGGGTCAAATGGTCGAAGTAAAATCTGCAGATTTTAACGTTGACTGCGGACAACAGATTTTGCTTCGACCATTTGACCCCCCTAGAAGGTTTGGAATTTGATGAAAATTGGTGAGGATGATCATCTTACCCTAGACAACACCATCACCAAATTTCATCAAATTTCAAAACTCCTAGGGGGGGCAAAATACCCGCAGCTCACTTTCTAAATCGGCAACTCATAGCTCACTGTAACATTCCTCCCTCCCTCTCTCTCTCTCTCTCTCTCTCTCTCTCTCTCTCTATATATATATATATATATATATATATATATATATATATATATATATATATATATATATATATATATATATATATATGGGGTAGTGATACAGTGCGGCCGTTTAACGTGCGACACCCCCTTGGGGGTTTTTTCAAACTTTTTTTTTTTGGAGGTTGATCACCTCTATTTTGATAGTACACACAAAAAATTTCAGCCGATTCTAAGACCAATAGGTCTATCAAATGTACTCATCAAATTGATGGTAAAAATGAACGACCGATAAAAGTTGAGCACATTTGAAGACCTATAGGTCTTAGAATGAGCTGAAATTTTTTGTGTGTGCTATCAGAGGAGAGGTGATCAACCTCCAAAAACAAATTTTGTAGAAAAAATCCCCTAGGGAGGTGGTTGCATGTTAAACCACACGATAAGCGGCCACAATTTATCACAATTATATATATATATATATATATATATATATATATACAGAATTGATCACATATGAGACGTCCGGCACTGGGATTTTGCGGGATAGTTCTGAGCCGTCCGATTGGTAGGATCCAACGGGAGGGATTCATCTCGGACGAATTCTCGCTGTTACTGTGGCGGCCACAGTAACAACGATTTTTTGGTCCGGATGAATCCCATCCATTGAATCATACTGATCCAACGGTTTAAAAAAATTTCACGGTTACTGTAACCGCTATAGTAACCGCGAAATTGTTTTGAACCGTCCGATCGGTATGATCCAATGGATGGGATTCATTTGGCATTCATTTGGCCGTCCGAGTGAATCCCATCCGTTGGATTCATCCGATCGGACGGCGCAAAACAATTTCGCGGTTACTGTAAACACTATAGTAACTGCAAAATTTTTTTGAACCGTTGGATCAGTATGATCCAATGAATGGGATTCATTTGGACCAAAAACTCGTTACTGTGGCCGCCACGGTAATAGCGAGAATTCGTCGGGGATAAATCCCTCCCGTTGGATCATACCGATCGGACGGCTCAGAACTGTCCCGCAAAATCCCGGGGCGGGACGTCCTGTAGGTGATCAATTCTGTATATATATATATATATATATATATATATATATATATATATATATATATATATATATATATATATATAGGGGGCGGGGAGCCTGCACCCGAGGTGCAGCAAGAACGCTGCACCTCTCGCTTGTTTACCTACCTATAAGTTTTGGAATTTGATGAAATTTGGTGAGCGTGTTGTCTAGGATAAGATGATCATCCTCACAAATTTTCATCAAATTCCAAAACTTCTAGGGGGGTCAAATGGTCGAAGCAAAATCTGCAGATTTTAACGATGACTGCGGACGACTGATTTTGCTTCGACCATTTGACCCCCCTAGAAGTTTTGGAATTTGATGAAAATTTGTGAGGATGATCATCTTACCCTAGACAACACCCTCACCAAATTTCATCAAATTCCAAAACTTCTAGGTAGGTAAAACAATGCCTGAGGTGCAGCGTTCTTGCTGCACCTCAGGTCCAGCATCCCCGCCCCCATATATATATATATATATATATATATATATATATATATATATATATATATATATATATATATATATATATATATATATATATATATATATATATAAGCGTGATTTGGTTCAATCGAGTGGCATCGCAACCGTCCATGCATTGCACGAGATTAGTACTAGTTAATACAATAACTGAACCCAACTCCTTGTCGGAAAATCGAGCAGGTACCTACCCAAAAATATACAGCTATGGAGTGTATATGTCGGTACAAATGTGCAAATGTACAGAATGATAAAACCTAAATATTACCTACTAGAATCGTATGAGTCACCAACATAGAAATGAAGAATAGCTCCAAGGGGATCGCGGGTGTCAATAGGAGTATGTCGCCGAACAGTACCAGCAACCCGCCCAGTTACCTCGGGTTCCACTTCCTCTTCACTTACGCCGGCAATGATGTTTCTCTTATTAGATCTGGCCGCTAATCATATGTAGAATCAACCCATTTAAAATATTTAAGTTAACCAATAGAAATAAGACAAGTAGGCTCAAGAAAAATTATAAGTATAAACAAGAAAACAGCACATAATGACTCAAATCCAAACCTGCACCAGGCCTTGGGGATGAAAGAACTGCAACATCTCCCTCTTTAAAAGTCCACTTGCACTCATGCACCGGAATGACTACGACATCAAACCAACCTAGAATTGAAAGGTTAAAAGACATTAAATAACAGAACATGGCAGTATCCCAATACATTTATAAAAAAAGGCCAGAAAATGGCGGCCTAAGCTTTTTTTCAGATCCCTAATCTGACCATCGACACCAACGCAAAGAACCCCAGATGCTCCATCCGAGAAATAGCAAACTATTAACTTCAAACATTATCTAGCAGCAGATTCCTAACATTAGCAGCTCTACCAAGTTGATCAACTATAACTGGTTCTACTACTTCACTATCACATTCCCTTTCAGATATCCTACCTATTTCTCCCAAATCATACAACTTATTTCCAAGTTATGCTTATATTTTTCTTCTGTCTTCTTTCCTTAAGGTGTTCAGAATGAATTCAAAAGCCCACCCACCAAGAAAAACAAGGAATAGTAAATCACATTTAGCAAACCATTAGATAACAGATTTAGAGGTGTGACACTGAAAATACAACTTCGATATACTGTTGACAAGTTAACTTCTAACAAGCATCACAAGGGTGGAGCTTTATTAGGTTGCACTTTGGAAGGTTTGAAGATGGTCAGCATACACTGGTAACATAGCCTACTGCCATTTTACTAGACCTTAAAAGGGACAAGTATCATTCATCATTTTTCTAGTAATATATCAATTCTAAAGTATATTACTGGTTGGAGCATCAAAAAACTTAATTTCAGGAAGGATGAAAGAATATTACATTTATCCTGTTAGATTAGCAAGGTTTGAGATTTAGGATTTAGTTTCATGTTCGGCTTGGGCCCAACACGAAAAGTCTCCATCATTTCGGTTCAGGTTATCCACTTCAACAGATATGAATAACAAAAAAACAGATGAATAGAGAAAAAATTAAGGAAACATTGTACTACTTAGAAGTACGACTTGAATATAACGGAATAGAAGCAAAAGAAATTCCTTATGACGTGTGTACATATGTGTGTATATACACACACACATACACGTGGCTTCAACCTACAGCTCAAATGTTTCAACGAATGAGTCAGACCATGCTGAGAACAGCTGAATCAACCTGTAATCGGATTGAAATCGTAGCTTCTTTGGATTTGGACTGTTGTTCCAGTTCAACCAGGCTGAAAGCCAGCATATTTTGACAGCTGCAATTTCAAACCAGGTAGATCAGGGTTCATGCTCAAAACCCACCCTACAAAAAGGGAACAACTGACAAGCTTCATCATCAAAAGGTGAACCATCTAAAAGCTAAATCCAACTCCATTCACACTGGATTGCATACACAAAGATCTTTCAATGAAAATAAGCAGTGCCTGTCCAAAGCCTCAAGTCAATGAACTACAACATTTGCTGTCAAGAGCCAAAAGCAGGGGTGAGAGGATGAAGGGATCTAAGAAATAATAAATGTGTATTTATTGTTGCTTTAAGAAGTCATGTTACGATTATTAAGTGAAAAAATTCTTGCGATCGAGGTCGCATCCCAGAGGAAAAACACTTGCCTCCCTTTAGGCAAGTTGTGGTATCGAATCCTGTGGATTTTCTTCCCGTCTTTGTGGCAGGGTTATACGTTGTCCCCTGTGACAGTATTACAAGCAGGGTGATGTTTCGAACCATGGTCTATCTTGTGCTCCAATCCAAGCACTAACAGGTGATGTACGGACACTGAGGTCCCTTCCAAAAAAAAAAACCTTTATGTATTGAAAATGACATTCACTAAAATGCATGATGCTTCTCAAATGGGGTTCACAGACAATTGACTTGTTTGTGACCATTAAATCTACATGCAAAAAAGCAGAAAACTATTTTCCCTACAACCAATGTTTTAAAAAGCACTAGGCAAACCTAAGGCGGTTGGAGAATTCTTGGGCTGCAAGACGGAAGGCAAGTGCCTAGAGATTGAGGCACCCGAAATTTCAAACAATGTCTTATTCTACTTATACGGTTTGCAAGAGCCACATTGACGGCCCTTCTTTGATCAGCTAGGGCATTTCTATGTTGGACAGGGGCCACCTACTTTGATCGGCTAGGGCAAAGAGAGGGACTTTTTTTTTTGGAAGGAAGAGACAGACTGGGAATCCCAAAATGGGAAGGGGGCTATTTATGACCCTTGAATTTGTGCCAGGCTGCCAGCTGAATACGGACGTCAGAATTCAGGTTGCTCAGCATACTCGGGTAGACTGATGTGCTTCACCTCATGAGAAAGTTTACAAATGGAAGGGATTTGCATGGTTCTATAATGACCACATTTGCAACTAATTACTTGATTATTAAAGCATTCGCAACAGCAAAACACAACTGAGAGCAATGTTCCCTTTTTTCCAGTGGTACCAAAGTAGTCGGGCAAAGTGTGTTTATGAAGTTATGGACCATGCAAAGGAGAAGATAAAGAAAAATCTAAGAAAAAATGAGAGAACATGTATGCAGCTGCCAAAATAGTAAGCCATACCATGTTTTGGAATTATGTGTATTTCTCCGTAAAGATTCTAGCACTTCTTGTAGATATTGTGAAGTTAGTAGATAGAGAGGAACAACCTTGTATGGGTTATATTGATGAAGCAATGGACCGTGTAAAGTAGAAGATCAAGAAAAATCTTAGAGAAGCTAAGAGGACATGTATGCAATTGTAGCTTATCGTGGATGTAAGATGTAATGAGCAACTCCATTAGCCATTACAAGCAGCGGAGTTATACCTAAACCCTCAATTTTATTTCTCCATAAAATTTGTTTTACATAAAACAGAGTTTTTTTTTTTTAAGAATGGTTTTTTTTTTGAAGAATTTTTTTTTTTAATGCATAAGCATGAATTAGTCATTGACTGATTAATGTTTATGCATTCAAAAATAAAAAATTGTGGAATTTTTTTTCCCTTAAAAAACAATGGGCTTTTTTTGTTGTTTTTTTGTTTTTAATTGTTAATTAGTTACTGCCATAGTTACATAATTGCATATTAGTTGCTTGAACTTGCTTCCATAGTTGTTTGCTCCAGTTACTCGTATAGTTGCATACTTGCATATTGTTAGTTGCATATTTGCATATTGTTAAGTAAATTATTGTCATATTAGGAATTTCAATGAACACATCAAGTTCTGTCGCGACTTCTAGCTCTGAATCTGCCGTTGATAGTGGAGTCATTAGCGTGTCAAGAGACGACAAGACAAATTCATTGTGGAAGTACGTAACAAGGGTTGAGAAAGCTTCGGGAGGTGATGGAAATGTTAAATTTGAATGCAATTTCTGCAAGAGTACCTACACAGGATCATATACTAGATTGAAGGCACACTTTTTAAAAATTACTGGATTTGGGATAGAAAAATGCAGCAAGGTGACTACCGAAGCAATCAATAAAATGAAAAGAGAAGTGGAACAAACAGAATTGAAGGCCAAGGAGACTATGCCCAAAGAAGTATCTTTGCCATTTGTTGGAGGAAACAGTGCACGGTAAACTTCGTTTAGACAAGAAGCATTTGATCAACGAAAAAGAAAGACGGTGGGAAACACGGCGATTGAGAAGGCCTTCAATGTTGGTGCTAGAGAAGACTTACAAGCGGAGATAACTTGTATGTTCTTCACAAGTGGCTTGCCGTTTTAGTTAGCCAGAAATCCCCATTATATGAAGGTTTTTACCATGGCATGTAATAGCAACCTTGGTGGCTTTGTGCTGCCCGGTTATAATATGTTGAGGACAACATTGTTGGAGAAGGAATGGGCAAATATCGAGTTGCTTTTGCAACCAGTGAGAAATGCATGGAAGGATAAGGGGGTGAACATTGTCAGTGATGGCTAGACTGATGCACAGAGGAGACCTCTTATCAACTTTATAGCAGTGTCAGAAGGACAACCTATATTCCTAAATGCCGTGAACTGTGAGGGTGAGTTGTGAGTATAAGGACAAGTATTTCATTTCTGGTTTGATCATAAAAACCATAGAGGAGGTTGGAGCTACAAATGTTGCTCAAGTTATCATGGACAAAGCTCCAGTTTGTCGTGCGGCGAGTTTACATATTGAAGCCACACATCCTCACATTTTCTGGACAGCATGTGTGATGCACCTCGCCCTTAAATATATATGTGCTTCAAAAAATACCAAGGCAAATGAGATCGTATATGATGATTGATGAATGCAGTTGGATCACCATTATCGCTGGGGATGCTTTGGTGATTAAATTTTTTATCATGAATCATTTAATGAGGCTCGCAATTTTTAATAAGTTCATGAAGCTCAAAATGCTATCAATTGCGGATACCCGATTTGCCTTGGTGGAATTGATGCTGAAAAGGTTCAAGCTTATCAAAAAAGGTCTCCAAAACATGGTCATTAGTGATCAATGGTCCATGTATAGAGACGAGGATGTGAAGAAAGCACAGTTTGTGAAGGAGAAAGTCCTTGATGACTTGTGGTGTGATAAGGATTACTACATCCTCTTCTTTAAAGATCCTATATATGAATTGTTGAGACTAGCGGACACTGATAGACCATGCCTCCACCTAGTCTATAATATGTGGGATACAATAATTGAGAATGTGAAAACTGCCATCTATCGAAATAAGAAGCAAGACGATGAGTAGTCATTCTACACAGTAGTGCACAATATCTTGGTTCATAAGTGGAAAAGCAGTACACCACTACATTGCATGGCGCATTCGTTGAATCCTAGGTAACTAAATCTAATGGGCTAATATTTCTATTGCTATTGAATATTTTTATTTATAATTCATGATTGATTAGATTTGTTAAATTGTTTTTGTAGATACTATAGACATGAATGGCTTAGTGGTGCTACAAATCGACTAGCATCGTATCAAGATGCAGAGATTGCTAAGGAAAGAAAGGCATGCATGCAAAAATTCTTTCCAAATGCAGAGGAGCGCAGAATGGTCAACATTGAATTCGCCAATCCAAGTTTTCTAGTGGGATAGATGACTTTAGAGACAGTGACTCATTGCATGAAAGAGGGGTAATGGATCCTAAGTTATAGTGGGATGTGTATGGAGATGTTGCCCCTAAATTTCAACTCTTGGCATTGAAGCTACTTGGACAATATTGCTCATCTTCTTATTGTGAGAGGAATTGGAGCACTTCTGCATTTATCAATTCAGTGAAACGAATAAGATGACTTCACAACGAGAAGAAGATTTGGTCTATTTGCACAACAATCTACAGTTCTTATCAAGGAAAAGTCCAAACTATCATGAAGGGAAAAGCAAGATGTGGGATGTAGGAGGGGATGACTTTGACTCACTTGATGGTGCCGATGTGCTTGAGATTGCGGAGCTCTTGCTTGATGAACCGGACTTGGAGGCCATGCTATTTCTTAATGGAGAAGATGATGATGAGCACATGGATGCCTAATCTTCATTATCTTAAGTGATTATCATGTGTTTCTTTTGTTTTTTTGGTCCTTTTGGATGTTTTTTGTTGTTGAATTATGGAAATATGGAACTTATGGTTGTCTAATAACTAAATTCTTTCTTTACTTATGCGTATTGAGGATCTTGTTGATTGGAGTATGCATAAATTTTCATTTTAGTTGTTTTCTACAGGTTTTTTTTTGTTATTGAAATATATATGAATTATAAATGCACATAAAATATTAAAAATTTTATTAATTTATTTTGCTGCGGCTCTGCCGTACCCGTGTCCTCTTTTTTTTAGGATTTATCGTGTCGACGTACCCGTGTTGTGTTCTACCCGTGTGCATGTACCTGCATCAGTGCTTCTTAGTTGAATAGTCTGACTCTCTCTAGATATCGATGAGCTTGCTCAAAATGATAAAGAGCAAGCCAGTGGAGTTAATGAAGAATAATGTCATATCACAATGAGACATCGACAGTCACGGCTTTATGAGAATGTCTCTGAGGATGAAAAGACAGATAAGCCTACAGAGAGAGGAGAGATCGAAGATGTTTTTCTTCTGGGGATGACGAAGATGTGGATTGATTTCAGTTTGAGTTAACTTGTAATATTATAGTAAATGCACGTGCCCGTTGGCACTCGGATGACCGCCTTCAGCTGTATTGGCTGCCTTACGGCAATAGGGGGGGAATTGCAAGGTTTCTTTTTGTCATGGATAGCATGAATACCATATAAATATACACAACATTATCAAAACTCAAAAGAATGCAGTACAAGAAATTGAATAGTATGTGTTGGTGCCTGATGCAGAGCCATAGACAAGTCAAAATCATAGCAAGGAAAACCCAGCATCATTTTAACTTTTAAGTCAGTAACAACAATGCAGATACTTATGGAGATGGTATCAATTGTTTTTTATTCTAACCATGGATTTGTGCCAACTCAGATTTTTATTTAATATGTAGAATATCCCCAGAAAAAAAAACCTGATAAATAAAAATCTGAATGCATTCTTTATTGCCTTCAATAGTTCATTTGTTCATCACAGTATTTAAAAGATAATGAGATATATAATTTCCTTTTACTTGTTATAAGAAAGATATATAAATACAGAAGTAAAAGCAAAGCACATACCTCTTTCTCGTCGTTCTACAGTTTTAACACGAACCATTGTATGTGCATCCCTTGATCCTATCTCTGTGGACTCCTCCCATGTGCTATACAATTGTGCCCGACATTCTTCAAATAGCAAAGGCTCAAACACTCTCACATACTCTTCAACAGATTCAAAACATCCAGGCACACATTGAAGTTCTGTCTCCTCTGAAAATTTAAGATGCTTTTGTTAAATTTGCAACCATTAAAATGTAGCACCATCTTAATAAATCAGAAAATGCACAGAAGCTCCTCGGGCAAAGAAAGAGATTGTATAGTAACAAAGAAGGCTACAGTCATATGCTACTACTAATAAAACTTGCAAATCAAAGCTCAGATAAGGGCTTCTAAAAGTCAGCCAATTAAACTATACACATCTAAAATCCTTAGATGTCCTAAAGAAGGATATATTACTCAAGGTTTGTAGTTTCGGTTTCGGTCCGCCCACCAAGGATCGGTTAA
Organism: Chamaelirium japonicum; assembly: GCA_947650365.1. Taxonomy (NCBI): domain Eukaryota; kingdom Viridiplantae; phylum Streptophyta; class Magnoliopsida; order Liliales; family Melanthiaceae; genus Chamaelirium; species Chamaelirium japonicum. The sequence continues at coordinate 89,598,690 of OX393549.1, read as the reverse complement.
AAGTTTTGGTGGTTTTGGTTTTGGTTTTGGTTTTTTAATTTAAAATAATTACAAAATACAAAAATAATATCAAATAATTACATCGGTACCCAGTTTATAGTGGTCTTGTTTTCAAAAGAGTATGGCTTTTACTTTACCCCAACTTTTTATCAAAAAGTTGAAAAATCGTGATTTTAAATTTTGGCTAAACCTGGAGTAAAAAAGAGTTATTTGAAAGAAATTTTTTATAGATTCAAAATATTTTACCGGACTTTGGGTTTTTAAGTTGATCTTATACTTCTAGATTTCTGAGATTTTTTCCGATCCAAAATACTGAGGTTTTTTTTTTCACCGAATTTTCTTTTTTAGCCAAGTGTTGTAAAGTCTAATTTTGTATAGGAACTGTAAAATTACATTTTGATTCCTTTGGATTTTAATTTTTATGATAATTTTATTAAATCCATTTTGATTTCTTTGGATTTGGATTTTGATTTTTATGATATTTTTATTAAATCCAAATGGAGGGTACTTGCTTATTTACCTAAAATAACTTAAAGTACATGAAGAACATAAAGATCATTTACTTACATTTTTTTATGTAAATATGACTGTCAAGCTATCATGCTAAAATACACCTTATCCTGAACCCGGTTCTGCTTTTACTGAGTGCTGAGTTCCGAAACCCAAAACTTGAGGGTTTCGGAACCGAAACGGCCAAAACAGATCGGTTTTGGCCAAAACTCCAAATCATTATTACTTACTTGCATTACTAAGCTATTATGAATTTGTCAAGTATGAAAAAATCAGAAAAATATGAAAAATAAAATTGATACATTATCCAGAAGTGTTTCAAAAAATTAATAGTGTTGAAACTTAAGTAAGACAATGCCCTACAAACTCTAAACCAACGTCAAGCAGAGATAAAGCACTTCCCATAAAGAAACCTACCCTGGTTCTCCCTAGTCTACTGATAAGGAGCCTTCTGTTAAACCGGCTTCAAATAAGGTACACCCGTAGACTGCTCAAAGATATTATTTCATACAGACTGATGACCTCAAACCATAATATTTTCTACTTAAACCAATTTCTGTCATCTATCTTAGAGTTGTCTAAAGATAGACGACAAAGTGCTTCACTGCTCACAATTAGGGAGGGATTTAGTGTGAGAAGTGCTAGCTAAATTTGATGAAAGGTGCTCATCACCAAGAAGATAAAAGACACAATTTACGACCAGCCCTTCTTATACAAGGTGCCTGTCGACAAACAAGTCTTGTTCACCTACACCTTTATAGAAAAGGATAACAACAATTCAAACTTTTATAAGACCCTCAAACTCTAATCAGTTAACTTTTTATTCCAGTATCACAATGGCACCTTTTTCACATGACCAAAAGGTGTAAAGACGAGATTTGGACTTATCTAATAATAAAAAATTGGATGTTAGAAGCTAAATTAAAAAGAAGAAAAATGACACAACTCACAATTAGTGAAAATGTCCAAGTCATTGTGTCAAACCTGGATGATGCCAAAACTTCTCATTTGTCACCTCCCTTAAAAGCCGCTCCACTGATGTATCTTGGTATTGTAGGTTGTTTGAACTTTGCTTCTTAGCGGAAATATGTTTTTTATTTCCTAATTTTGCATCTTCAAGATTATAGCTTATTGTTGTTGATTTCCGAGATGAAACTGGTGGATTCTTAACCTGCCTAGAGTCTGCCTGCTTCCATGAACTCTGCCTTGGAAACGGTGGTGGATACACATCCGAAGGGAACTCGTTGTTCATCTTCTTGTGGCGAACAAGGATTCCTGTGTTAATATCACCATTTGATTCAGCCTTTCGGTCGTCCACCTCGACGGGAGTACTTCCTTCAATATTCACGTCGCTTTGCCTTTCCAGGGACCGCTCACCCAGGGCTGGATTAGCATGTGATGTATCTTTAACAATACGGGTAACAATAGGCGACGGAAAAGAAGTCTGTCTCCTTGGTGTTGAAGTTTTTATAGGACCTGCTTGCTTCGCATCTTCCACATTAATAAAAACAGTCTGCCTGGATCGTTTTTTCCCTAACATCGCCACTTTGTGCTCATCAAGCTTAGGCCTCTTACCAGGATTACTTGCAAGCCTCGAGGCATGGCTGGCTTCCATTCCTTTGGTTTCTTTAGGCTTAGCATTTGGCAAAGGTTCTTCCACACCTTCTGCAGGTACATCTCCTTTAGAACTACATTCTGAATATCTGCTGCTTTCATGTTCCAATGGAGCATGATTTTTAACTTCTTGAGAGGTAACCCCAACTTCATTGTCGACATTCCCACGAAGATTAGAATCACTAATCTCAGCAGCCCCAACACAACCAGGTCCATTTTCTTTAGATTCCCCTTGCATCTCTGCAAGTTCAGCACTAGCCTCTATATGCTTATTGCAAGCATTGCTTCCAGATGCATCAGCATCCCCTTCCTTATCAGACCATTCACCTTCTTCTCTTTCAACATTGTGAGCATCCTGACTGCCTGATGGCACTGACGGTACATTATTTTCATCATTATTACATGTCATTGCAGATGTCGAGGCTCGATGGGAAATCAAATCATCTGCACTTTGTTTGGAACATTCCTTTAAGCTCTGCAAGTCTTTGAACCTAACAAAGGGTTGGAAGCCTGAACAAGAGGATGCATGTGTGAAAGCATGGTTATTTTGAATCCTTTGATACCCTTCTGATGGTGGAAGCAAGTTTAAGGTGTGAGGATTTGAAGTAGGAACAGACTTCTGGGGCTGGAAACAGAGGACTTTATTGTTCTCAACCTCCTCTTCAGCAGGGGGTTCATTAAGGTCAAATAAAGCCTTTCCACGACAGCCCATTTCATGTGTAGATGCATACAACTAGGAAAATTTGTCTCAGAATATGCAGCATTCTTCATGATTTTCCATCATAGAGTATAGATCATGACAACACTGCAGATAAATGTCGATGAAATGAAATATTAATTGGGATTTCTGCAAGTCAAATTTAGAATAACCAACTAGTAGATGTGAGAAAAGACAGAAAACTATACAATAATACATGACAAAAAGAGGAAATTAATAGATAAAGCAAACAGTGAATGCACACACTGGGGTGGATGAGGTGGATGGGTGCAAGTTAGCATTCACATGGGTCTTCGGTTTTCATAAGCTATGAAAAGGCACAGAGGACTCTTATTTAAGCCAGCATCTCGATCAATTACTATCATCACGCTATATTGGATATTAATTTTCTAGATAGGTGATTGAGGCCTTCCTTTGTCTCCCTCTCTCTAAACAATCTCTACAGAGAATACAGCACGATGGAGCGAAACATTGAAAAAGGAGTGACCATATAAATTCCTTATTAATTATATCTTATAAGTTCTCTTAGTCTTGGATCACCAGATTTGTTTCCTTTGGCGGAGTGGAAATTGATTTCCTTTCCATTTTGGAAGGACATCAAATCCACCCTTGGAAAGGATTTGATTTCTGAAGGCAGATTCGTTTCCACTCACTTAAGGGGTTATAGAAAAGTGGAAATGAACCCGTTTCAGTAGGTGGATTCATTTTCACTGTCATTTCTGCCAAAAAGAACACACACTAGAAGAAAAAAAAATTCATTTGTAGTTCTTATTAAAGCTCGTAAAAAAAACATATGATCTATGGTTAAGTAACCTTTGTACAAGACCTTAACCAAGAAATCACACTTTTCATTGATCCATTAGTATTAATTAATTTAAAAAAATGCATTTGTCATGCGGTTCAAACGATTGAACCAGCGGTATGAATCAGTTTGGACCAGACCAGAGGCATTTTTTATTCGCCTTCTGATCCGGTTTTTAAAACATTGATGCTAGATCTTCCTTACTCTCCATCCATAGAGCCCAAATTTCTAGATTTTCTTGATTTTCCCTATTGCCTCGAAAACATATTACTCTCCTAGCTTATCATCCATTGCAAGGATGAGAACTCAATTTTGCGAGACCCCTATTTTATCTTGCATCAAAAAGAAATTGCATAGGGCAGTAATAGGATGCCTGGGAGAAGAAAATAACATTTTCTACCTAGCCACACCACCATAGTGTTTTTTCAAATGTTTTAATTGGGTCACTTGGATGGATAGAATAGAAATGTTATTTAAGTATTCCAAAGATAGTATCCTAGTTTGAATTATGATTATTCAGAGTTTCTTTCTAAAATTCCATCATTTAGTCAAAATCCCATAATTTCTCTGTTTAGAATGTTATGCATTGGCACGATTACATAGAAATACATGCCGAGTGGATTTCTAAACCCCTAGATAGTGTAAAAATGTGATTTAAGTTTTCCACAGTGTGTATCTATGCTTGATACTATCCATAGTTTTATTAAAATAATCCATGAAAATATCAATATTTTCATCATTTCTATAAAACTGTAGTATTTCCACATTCTCAAAATATTGCCACATTCAATAGTGTTGATTTATTGGTCAATTTCAATTTTTTGAACCTTGGTATTGCATTGCCTTGAAGACCAATGATAATTGTTGCAAGCAGTCCTGAGTTTCACATGCATCAACAGATGCTCAAAGTATTGTGCAATGTATGTGGGGAGGTTCACTAACAACTTTACAGCACAACTAGTTTATGAAAACTCCAACTGTAAATGAGAAATTCGCTTTCCAAGTTGTTCATTAAAAACTTGAAGATTGCATATAATTGCTACTCATGATAACACGATAGAATTGCCAAGAAGAAGTGGTATTACGACATAATCACTCTTGTATGGAAACCAACCATAAAGAAAATGGCATCACACAAGACAACTCAATCATAAAAAGAACATAAGGTCAAGTTTGTCAATGATTGACTTAAGTGAATTCTATCAAATCCACATTTTCACGAAAAATGATCGTTAATACAAAGTAAGACAACATATACATAGTATGAAGAGTTTATCTTTTACATATAGGTACAATACATATACATAACACAACTTCAAGTAGATGACGGGTGATGGTTGAATGGTGACGACGAGACTACAGTAGCTCGTGAGAGTCCTTGATGAATTTACTCTTTAAATTAGAGGGCAATATTTAAAAAGGCGAAAGGTGTATCGAGGCGTTTTTTCTCTAGAGAGGCAAGGAGTAAGCCTCAAGGTGCACCGAGTTATAAGCCTCGAATTTTTTCTAGGCGTTTTGGTGAAAAAAGTTTTAAAAATAAAAAAATTCATAATAAATACTATTATTGAATGTGTAATAATAATTGAACTAGATATGCATAATAAATCACAATGTATAAAAAAATGTCTTATATGAAACGATTGAGCACTCCTCGAGCAATCTAACAAAATAGAAAGTCAAATTGCTCAAACACGCTTAATTCTTTAACATTCAAGATAACAATTAAAGTAGCAACTAACAATTAATAACAAACAACTAAATACGAATAAAGGATTAGCATTGTCAAGATTCAAAAAAAAAACAATGATAAAAATACATAAGAATGGTAAAAATACAAAAAAAAAATCATAGAAAAAACTAGATGAACCAAGATCAAGATCCATACCTTTAAACTTGAAACAAATCTTAATCTCTCACTTGTAGTTGGTAGACAATCCACAAAGAAGAAGAATACAACTTCGGAATCAAAATCGGAAAAGAAATAAGCACTAGATCTTGATTTTGGGTTTTTAGAAACAAAGGGGTTTCAAAACATAAAGAGATCTAAAAGGGTTTAGGAGGTTTCAATAGGTGAAAAAGGACCCATGGGGGCTATTTAAATATCAAACCCTTAGTGCCCCTCCCACACCAAACATTGGTTTTAACGCCTCCCCGCCCTATATTTCATGTTTAGAGCAAGAGGCTTACGTCTCGAACGCCTTGAGGCGCGCCTCAGACAAAGGCATACACCTCTTGATGCAGAGGTGTATGTTTTTTATACGTGGCTGCTGAGGCATGCGCCTCGAGGCAACACAAGACCGCTTCGCTTCGAGGCGAGCCTCGAGGCGTAAGCCTAGAATGCCTTTTTAAGCACTGTTGGAGGGTTTTATTAACAACGTCTTATCCATGTGCAATGGTAGAGTTACGACGTTGTTAATAAAACCCTCCAACAGTGCTTAAAAAGGCATTCTAGGCTTACGCCTCATTGTATAGAATTTTGGACACGGAATAGGACCACTTAAATCGGAATAGTATTCATAAAAATGTTCTAACCTAGCGTAGAATCGAACAAAAGATTAGTTGACAACGGTCAAAAGATAGGGCACCTAATTACTATACAATGGGGGTTTTCCTGTGCAAGTCAGCTGAAAGGATTTGGTTTCAGCTGTCCAAAATTCTTTACCCCAAAGCAAGGTTTAAAATCACGGTATCGGTCGCGGTATCGGTCGGCCCCGAACCGGTATGTACCGGCCGGTACGTGCCGGTATCGGCCGATACGGACCGATACCAGTTGAGAAAAAAAACCCCGAAAAAAACCAAAAATCCAAAAAAAAAAAAAAAAATTAACCTGTCGGTATCGGCCTGAACCGGCCGATACGGACCGGTACGTACCGGTACGGGCCAGGTATCGGGATCGGTTGCAGTACCGGTCTCGAACCGGCCAAAACCGGTACGTACCGGCCAGTACGTACCGGTATCGGCCGATATTTAAAACCCTGCCCCAAAGGTATTTGGATTTGAGCACTTTGACCCATAGAGATTCAGGTTTCATGATTATTCTCTAACCTAGTTTTGCAATGAGGGTGGTGTTTAAAGTTTCAGTCTCTCGAATCCCCAGACCTATGATAAGCAACATGGGATGAATGTTCCGACTAAGGGAAATAGTGAATTACATGTAGGGCCCATGTCTTAATGTAGGAGATCAGGCCAGTGGACCCAACAACCTAGATCTGGACCTTTCCCCCCCGCATAACAAACGGATAGGATCCATGTTGAATTTTAGTTTGAAAGCATGTATCCAATGTTATTTGGACACAGGACACAGGTGTCAAGTCCGAGTGTCCCGATTCTTCACGAAGAATCCATCACGGCAAACCTCCAAAATGTCCACATAAGAATATGTTGACATGGGTGTCAAGTGTCCGAGTGCGTCCGGGCGAAGACACGATAAATTTTGAAAAAGTAAAGTGTTTGATAACACTATCTGTATCAGTTCGGGTCCACGTCGAGGGATACCCTGATGCAACCTAGTATTAGTGCCAATTGAACTTTGACGCTTTGGTGTTCTATAATTAGCATCTTTATGTTGGTTAACATTAGTTAAATACGTTTTTTATTTTGTGGTATATATCGAGATCGTGCCCAATGCAAGAAATTATTTATAACATGCTAAACTCCTCATATTAACAGATAGCTAGTATAGATATCTTACACTTTCTATGGAGGTCATTCATCATGTAACAATGGACTTGACAGTATTCACTAGGCTCAACACCTGACAAATGTTACTTCATACTTTTTATTATGATAGAGTTGTCACGGTCTAGTCTTATTTGTTCGACATTGGTTGTAAAATGATCCTATTAAAAGATAACAAATAAGAAGCTTAAATGATGACATCACTCCATTGTTGCATATGAATTCAATCAGGACTAAACCAAGACAACTCACTCAGAACAATCACATGAAATCAGGACTAAACCAAGACAACTCCCTCAGAACAACCACATGAAATCAGGTTAACAGTCATTGAACCATGCGAATAATAGAAAATCCATTCTTACGAGATAGGCAACCACCATAGAAAGTTCTAAGACAATCTATACTAGATGCATCATATATGTTAATATGAAGAGTTTAGAATGTTATTCAAAAAATTTAGGGAAAAATAAAAAATGCATTCTGACAGTACATAGAGGTAAGGAATAGAAGAGGCTAACTGTACATCCTACAGTTTCAGTGGGCAGTAGCTAAATGCATACACCTGATGGGTCCAGCTGAAGGGCAAATCACTACTGATAGAATCAAAACATCAGTTAATTTGCATTGCTCCTCCATAAATTTAAATCAAAAATCAAATTTGCGATAGTGGTCAAACACAGAAGTGCCTTTTTCTATCAATAGACAAGGGGGAAAACAGAGCCAGCTACCAGATCCAATCCTTTTGCTGTTTTCTCTAATTTATTACTTTCACAAATTATAAAAACATTGAACAAGGTCACGAATTCATCGTATCCGATTCTACTTCAATCATTATATCACAAGATCATGGGTTCCCATGTTTGTTGCAGAGAAAAGATTGAGGGCACCAGGATTCCACACCATATATTTATCAGATAATCAACAGAAAAAGGATCCAAAACCTAACGATTCCATGAGGATTCCTAAGGTCCACCGGAGGTACCAGCAAGGTAGGATCCATCATCCACCAGATTCAAAGCAGGATCTTTGTGAAATCTAGGGTTCCATGTGCATGATTGAAGTGCTATTCTAGGGTTTCAAGTTATAATAAAGATGAGATTTGACCGAGGTGGAAATGGGCGAGACCTGAAGGGGAGGAGAGGAGATCCTTCACTGAGAGCAGAAACGAGCGAGACCCGAAGAGAGGAGATGAGGACTTGGACCTGAATGGAAGAGAGGGGGGGGGATCTCACGGAGACCCTTCCAACGGCTACCCCTGCGGCTCCAGTGCTCTTCAGGTTGGTTGAAGGTGAGGGAGGGGAGGGGCATGGGCTTGATATTTATAGGCAAAAAATCCCAAAATCTCGAAAAATGGTTCGCGATTTTCTACGCGATAAATTGAGAATATCACGAGATATTCCATGGACAACGAATTTCTCGAATTAACCACGAACTTTTAACGATTCCCAGAGTTTCCCTTCCTTTTCTTTTTGTCGCCTAACCCGCGCCGGGTTCCACCCGCTGATGATCCACACGCCCATGCGTGTATGCGGGTTTTTTTTTGGGGGGGGGGGATTAGCAAGAAATACTTTTTAGAAGATCACTTTCAACAGCAGTCCCGATAATCTTTTCATTTGAGCTCAAACCACTCTAGACAAAAATACCTCTCATCTTCCTTCGAATTTAGTTCTATTGCCACTCATCCACCATCGTTGCCTCCGTTGTCGGACCTAACCAAAGCCCACCCCTCCCCCACCGGACCTACCTGACCCCCCCCCCCCCCAAAAAAAAAAAAAACCCTAATGTGATATCTACAAACCATGGATGAACCCTAAACTTAGAAATCCCAACCTAAACCAACTCCAGTCGTCGCCGCCACCTCTTTCACCACTACTCGCGTGCGGCCTCCGCCCTCGCCGCTCGCAATCGCCTTTGCCTCTGCCGGACTAGGCGACTCAACTGCCAAGGCCGATCGAGAGAGGAGAGGGGGTGAGGGTGGTCTTAGAAATAAAAAAAAGGGAAGTGTTTATCTTAATATAGGATTGATTAGAAGAGCTAGAGCTCAAATAAAAAATATCACTGGGTTTATCCTAATGTGGGGTTTGTTAGAGGGGTCTTAGGCTAATAATAGCCTCTCTTATTTTACGCGGGGGGGGGGGGGGGATGTTTACTTTCACCCCCACTTTTATGCCAAATTTAAGTTACACCCCATTTTTCTAAAAATTTGACTTTACCCCCTCCAATCCGATACTTGACCAGTGACTTTTAACAGTGGCTTTTTTTTTATACTTACACCCCCAGTTTCATATCAAAATTTGAGTTACACCCCCACTTCACCGTCAAGTAACGGATTGGGGGTAAAGTCAAACTTTTAGAAAATGAGGATGTAACTCAAATTGCAACATAAAATTGGGGGTGTAAGTCAAAAAAATCCTTTAATTTTCTTATTGAGTTTGGGACTTTGGATTACCCAAAAAAAAGAAAGAAAAAAGGTGGCAAATCAAATCACAGGATTAATTAACAAAATTATTTTTTGGTGTACCCCTTCACATCCACACGCGCCTTTTGATCAGGTGCGATGCACCAAGCACGGGTCCCACGGCATGTGGGCAGATTCATGCCCACAGCATGTGCACATACCACTCACCGTATAATCAATTTTATTTTAACTTGCCGATGGGAGAATGAGTATCTAGGTGGACATGAGCATTTCCTTTGTATGGATACGGATGACGTGGCATCTGATCATATGAGAGTGCGTGTGATACAGCAATCAGGGTGGGTATCCAATGGGTACGACCCGGAAGTAATGACAGTATGTATCTACATTCCTTAATAGGGAAACCATTAATGGATATTAATTCTGAGTCAATATCTAATCAGAAATGTGTTTTTTTTTATATCGGCGGGCGTCCTGAAACCTTTCGGGCAATGGACCCACTTCCGGCTAAGACTAATCCCTCCGGGACTATACACTGACCAACTCGGAAGTTTCCAGGGGGGGGGGGGGGGGGGGGGTTCTCGTTCTCTCTCATTGGTCCATCTCGAGGGCTTATGATAAACAGTATGAAATGACAAACCTACCCTTGGAATGGACCAATGAGAGAGAGTGGGATGCTCCAACCTCTTTAAAGAGATTGGAACAAAATCGTAGGGGGGGGGGGGATTGAACCCACAATCGTCTCACCAAAGCAGCAATTGCTTGCCAACTCCTCTATCCCCTAGTGGGTATTAGCGATGGTATTCGACACTGAGATTGTTGTGTTGTGAAGGACAGACCCGCAGGCCCGCATACCTGGACCAGACTCGCGAGAACAGATCGGCACCCGGGAGAAGACTGTATGGCGTCCGGGCAGGCAGAGGGGGTCCGACCCGACTACAGGTGTCTGGCGCTCGAGCAAAATCAGGCGATGCACAAGAGCCCCCTTCGATTCTTTGACGGGTTGGGCTCTTTAAGTCGTGTTTGGTACCCGAAATAACTTTCTCATTATTGGGGGGAAGCGGGGGCAATCTGATTCCCAAGAGGGAAGATAGGATCGTGATTCCGGCCAATTTCCCCCCCTTTGTACACTTTCCTAAGTGATGTATGTTTAGTTGCCAAAAAATTGGGCGGAATCACTTTGCATTCCATTCTTTAAGTTAAAGATCCTGAGTACCAAACACGGCCTTAGGGTTGGGTTTTGGGCACCATAGAAAAGGTTCTTATGATCCGTCTTTTGTAACATAGTTGAAAACACAAGGAGAGGCCAAATGAGCAGGAATGGCAACGGGCCGGGTTTGGACGTCAGCCCTATCTCGAACCCGTGCCATTTTATTTTATCCCACCTCATACCCGTCCCAAACCCGCATCAGGTTTTGGGGGCAACTCCCAAACCCATCACAAATAGTACTGGGAAGATCCGCCTCGCCCCGCCCCATTTATGCTTTGCGGATGGGGTCGAGTACTGGGTGAGATACAATTAGGCTTTATGAATTATGAAGCTAGCCTCTTTCTTGCTCTGTTAAATATGTGACAGAGAATTAAAAAAACCGCATCATCCTTCCAATATCTAATATGAGTAAATTATATTGGATATCAATATAACTCCGGCCAATTGGTTACACAAAGATACTGTAAACTCTTAGTGTTACTATATAACACACACACACACATACATATATATATATATATATATATATATATATATATATATATATATATATAGAGAGAGAGAGAGAGAGAGAGAGAGGAATGGGATGCTGCCTATCAAAGCAGCGTTTTTGCTGCTTTGAGACATTGTTTGACCATCCTAGAAGTTTTGGAATTTGATGAAATTTGGTGAGGGTGTTTTCTAGGGTAAGATGATCATCCTCACAAATTTTCATCAAATTCCAAAACTTCTAAGAAGGTCAAATGGTCAAAGCAAAATGCTGCAGATTTTAACGGTGACTGCAGACGACTGATTTTGCTTCGACCATTTGAACCCCCTAGAAGTTTTGGAATTTGATGAAAATTTGTGAGGATGATCATCTTACCCTAGACAACACACACCAAATTTCATCAAATTCCAAAACTTCTAGGATGGTCAAACAATGTCTCAAAGCAGCAAAAAATGCTGCTTTGATAGGCAGCATCCCATTCCTCTATATATATATATATATATATATATATATATATATATATATATATATATATATATATATATATATATATATATATATGGGTCGGGATCGGCTGACCCAGCAAAATTTGACCCAGCAATAACCTAGCACCTTTTGATGAACCTAGAGGTTTTAGAATTTGATGAAAATTGGTAGGCATGCTCTCTATGGTATGTTGATCATCCTCACAAAAAATCAGCCCATTCTAAAACCTCTAGGTGCATCAAATGCGCACTTCAAATCAACGGTTTTACACTGTCAATTTTAACCGTTGATTTGAAGAGCACCCTTTGATGCACCTAGAGGTTTTAGAATGGGCTGATTTTTTGTGAGGATGATCAACATACCATAGACAACATCCCTACAAAAAATCAGCCCATTCTATAACCTCTAGGTGCATCAAAAGGTGCTGGGTTATTGCTGGGTCAAAATTTTGCTGGGTCATCCGATCCTGACCCTATATATATATATATATATATATATATATATATATATATAGATAGAGGAATGGGATGCTGCCTATCAAAGCAGCGTTTTTTGCTGCTTTGATACATTGTTTGACCATTCTAGAAGTTTTGGAATTTGATGAAATTTCGTGAGGGTGTTGTCTAGGGTAAGATGATCATCCTCACAAATTTTCATCAAATTCCAAAACTTCTAAGAGGGTCAAATGGTCGAAGCAAAATGCTGCAGATTTTAACGGTGACTGCAGATTTTGCTTCGACCATTTGACCTTCTTAGAAGTTTTGGAATTTGATGAAAATTTGTGAGGATGATCATCTTACCCTAGACAACACCCTCACCAAATTTCATCAAATTCTAAAACTTTTAGGATGGTCAAACAATGTATCAAAGCAGCAAAAAATGCTGCTTTGATAGGCAGCATCCCATTCCTCATATATATATATATATATATATATATATAAGGGCTGGGACGCTACCTCTCAAAGCAGCGTTTTTGATGCTTTGACAACCCACCACGGCCGCGCCACATGTGATCTCCGGCCAGAATCAACATAAACAACCTCCGATCACATCCATCGGTGATCTCCGCTGACACCACCTATTGGCTTCCACCGATAGAGGACTTCGGTGACTACTTCAATTGTGAGCCGTCCATTCATCACCCCATCTCATCCGGTGACCTCCGAGGACATCCGCACCCAGCTACCACCTCCGGTGACTTCTAGCACCTCCTGATTATGAGTTCGAATGATCTTTATCGTCGTTCATGGCTTTGATAGCTATCGGCAACCTATCAAAGCAGCGAAGAACGCTGCTTTCGAATGTAGCATCTTGTTTCTCTCTCTCTCTCTCTCTCTCTATATATATATATATATATATATATATATATATATATATATATATATATATATATATATATATATATATATATATATATATATAATCGGGTCGAGTCAAGCCATGTTGGTGTAAAACCCGACCCGACCCAAACCCAAACCCGATCGGGTTTCAAATATAAATCTCAAACTCACCCCAAACTCGTTTTTGAGCACCCCTAACCCGTCCCAATAGGGTCGGGTAACCCAGTTTACTGCCACCCCTAATTGTGAGGGGTTTAGATCAACTAGAAGGTGGAGGAGAGGCGACGTTGATCAAGAAAAAGCCGTGCTGAGTGTGATTTCATTGTAGATCGAGAAAGAGACTTGTTCATTCTGGTCAGATTCTCCAAGATAGTGAAGTGCGTGATCTCGAGGTAGACATAGCAATATTTGCCGAACTTGGGTAAATCTGTGTGTTGTCTTTCTTGTCTCTCTCTACCATATTCTCTCATAGATTGGTTGCTTTCTTCCATCGATTGCCAGACCTAGGCAGCACAATCCACAACAACTGGTATCAGAGTGAGACTTCAGAGGAAGTGATGGAAGAAGAAGGAAATGTCAAGATTGAGAAAATCAATTAGACAAATTTTTAGGTTCTGGCTGATGCAGATCGAAGATCATCTATATCAAAAGGATCTATATCTGCCGCTTAGAGGAGAAGTGAGCAAGCCGAAGAATATGAGCGAATCAGATTGGGTCGTTCTCGATAGAAAAGCTATAGGTATGATCCGGTTATCCCTGTCTGCATCTGTAGCACTTAATAGCTCCACTGAGACTACTACAAAGGATTGATGAAAGCACTAAAGAAGATTTATGAAAAACCTTCTGCATCAAACAAGGTTTTTCTGATGAAGAAGTTGTTTAATCTGAGGATGAAGAAATGAGGGAACGTGGCGGAATACATAAACGATTTCAATACGCTAACGAGTCAATTGAAGTCAATAAAGATTAGTTTTGATGAGGATATTCGAGCCCTTTTGATTCTTTCGTCCATCCCGAACAATTGGAGTTGACTTGTGATGGTCGTCATCAACTTTTTAGGGTGGGGTCGAGCACTCTTAACTACGATGATGTTGTAGGTTAACTACTAAGTGAAGAGGCTCAAAGAAATCTTCTGTGAAGTGTCAAGGAGTACCCTGAACACCGAAAGCAGAGTGAGACACAAGAGCATATGTCCTTACAGAGGGAAGAGATATGGAAGATCCAATGCGAGATCCAAATCAATGGGTCCTAATGTCAATCGGAAACCAGACAGTTGCTAGATCTGTGGCAAGATGGGCCACATCAATAAATTCTGCAAACTTTTGAAGAACCAACAATCAAGTCAGAGCACTGCAGAGTCATTTGCAAACGTCTCAGAAGCAGTGCATGATGAGGCGTTGATACTTTCGATGGACACTAGACAGAAGGTCTAGGTGGTCAATTCGAGAGCGTCCTTCCACGCAACATCTAATCGGGACATCTAGCACTATGTGCAAGGAGATATCAGAAATGTATACCTTAGAGATGATGAGCCGCGCAATATAGTCGTCAACAATCTTGTTTTGCGGTAAAGGAATGTATGGCATGTGCCGAGCTTGAAGAGAAACTTGATCTCCATCGGTCAATTAGCCGAGGAGGGGTACATGACCACATTATCGATGAATCGTGGAGGATCATGAAGGGATCCTTGGTCACGACACGTGGTAAGAAGGAGAGACTCTTTACTGCACATCGGGCACGACAAACATCATCTCAATAGCTTCTGCAAATAAAGACTCAAAGTTCTGACACCATTGGTTATGCAATATGGGCAAGATCTGGAGTTGTACGAGGGTTGCATCTTCGAAAAGCAGAAGAAAGTCAGTTTCTTGAAGGACAAAAGACCGAGGAAGCCAGAGAACCTAGAGCTAGTACACACGGACATCTACGGTCCGGTTCAAGTATCATATACGGGTGGTTCTATTTACTTCATTATATTCATAAATGATAGTACTTGAAAGCTTTGGGTATATTTTTTTAATGTAAAATCTGGCGTATTTGATATCTTCAAGAAGTGAAAAGGCCTTGTCGAGAATGAGATAACAATGTAGAGTTCGAGGATTATTGTGCCTCGAACGACATTCAAAGACAGAAGACCAACCCTCACACACCTCAGCAAAACGTTGTAGCTGAGCAGATGAATAGGGTCTTGATGGAGCATGCAAAGAGTATGCGGATCCACTCTAGTCTACCGAAGAAGTTTTACATCGATGCAGTGAATACGATCGCCTACCTGGTCAATCTAGGGCCACCGGCTCCATTAAGAGGCACAATTCCAGAGGAGGAGTGGACAGGCAAGACAATGAATTTTTCTCACTTGCGTGTCTTTGGTTGTAATCTTGATGTAAAGTTTACAAAGTGCTACTTCATTGGCTACGGGTTGAACGAGTTTAGCTACAGACTGTGGGATGACAAGGCGAACACGATTCTAAGGAGTCAGGACATCATGTTCAATGAGAAGGCGATGTCCAGTGACAAAGTTAAAGACAAGACAGAACAAAAAGAGTATATGGAACTGGATGAGGTAGAAGACATGCATGTGTTGAAGGAACGAGATATGAATATGCAAGTTGACCCCGAACCTTCTACACCTTCCACCATCGTGAAGAGATCGGTTCATACACATCTTGCACCACAGCGATACTCTTTATCTCTGCATTCTCTATTGTTGATAAATAACAGAAAACCTGAGAGCTTTGATAGAGCTGCTCAGGTGATGCAAGGGTCGAATAGGAGCACGCCATGGAGGAGGATATGGAGTTTCTTCATGTCAAGCATATATGAGATCTATGAAACTGCCAAAGGAAAAGAAGTACCTACAGAACAAGTGGGTCTACGGGATGAAAGAAGAATAAAATGGTTTGAAGCACTACAAGACAGGGCTCGTAGTCAAGGGTCTTCCAACATCTGGAGCAGTTGGATATGAAGATGGTGTTTCTTCATGGAGATCTCGACGATGATATCTACATATATGCATCAGCCACATGGATTCCTAGCAAAGGACAAGGAAGGTAAGGTTTAGGTTGAAGAAGAGTTTATACGGACTGTAACGACCGGTATTAGAAATAGAAAAAAAAAACTAAAACCTAAAACCTAAAACCCAAACCCCCTACCCGACCCAACCCCCAAACCCAACCCAACCCGTGACCCTCCCTCTCTCATCTCTCTCTATCTCTCTCTCTCTCTCTCTCTCTCTCTCTCTCTCTCTCTCTCTCTCTCTCTCTCTCTCTCTCTCTCTCTCTCTTCTCCCCCATCTCCCCGATCTCTCACTCTCTCTCTGATCTCTCTCTCCTCTCTCTCTCTCTCCCCCAAACTCGATCCGACCCGGCCCCCCTAGACCCTAAGCCACCGCCCCCTACCAGTCACCCCCTCCATCCTATCAGGTCGGCCGCCGCCACCCTCCTTGACCTTGAGCCCGGTAGTCGCCCGCCGCCTCCCCGTTTTAATCTCACCGCCGGCCGCCGCCCCCTCCATCCCATCATGCCGATCGCCGCCCGCCTTCCTTGACCCTAAGCCGGCCGCCTCCCACCCTATAAAACCCTTACCCGACCCCCCTTACCCCCCTCCGAACTCCCCCTCCCTTCCTTTCTGATCTCCCTCTCTCTCTCTCAATCTCTCTCTCTCCCTTTTGCTGTGTGTGTGTGTGGCACGCGGCAGCCGAAGCGCACCGGCGCCGGAGGAGGAGTCACCGCCGAAGCATACCGGCGCCGGGGAGGAGGACGCACCGGAGCCGCAGCCGGTCGGAGCTGCCGAAGCCAACGATGATGCTACCTTTGGCACATCGATTTGCGTGCCAGTAGACCGGCATCCGATGATGCTACCTTTGGTACATCGGTTTGCATGCCAGTAGATCGGTGTTCGATGACACTACCTTTGGCATATCGGTTTGCATGCCAGTAGACCGGTATCCGATGACGCTATCTTTGGCGTATCGATTTGTGTGCCAGTAGACTGGTATCCGATGATGCTACCTTTGGTGCATTGGTTTGCATGCCAGTAGACCGGCATCCGATAATGCATAAATTCTCGACTTGGCCAATCAGGGCCTAAGCCAGCGATATTTTAGTAGCACATAATGACCATAGGCCCGCTGGTATGTTTGGCAGTTAGTGGGCGCGTGGACCAAGTCGGAGACGGAGCGGAGGACGCCTAGCAGTATCAGCCCGAGTACACTTTTCAAGTGACACTGCACGTTGTTTAGATAATTAACTATGCTGTTATAGAACTTAAGGGTAGGTGTCCATAAGCTGCATACGGGTCCCGCTGGACATCGTTGCATGTGGTCGAGTGGACCCCACCTTGCATGTGGAGTCGCGAGTCCGGCGACGCATGCTTAATAATATAATTAAGTAATAAATTTTTTGATTGCTTGGACACCGTAAGTAGGAATTCCCTTAAGGTTATAAATTAATAATTAAATAATAATTATCAGGCTCACTCTCTTGGATAGAGTGTGGAGACCCGGGCACACGGGAGTACGGGCGAGAGTAAATTCTATAATTATTGTGATGCATGGGTTGTGAGCGCGGTGCGAATCCCAGGGTAAAACATCGAAATCACTTTATTATTATAATTATGTGATATTCTATCCTGTGGAAAGATTCGGACCCCGTGCGCGCAAGGGCCGTGAACCACCCTGCACGCACAGCCGAAGATCAGTAGGCTAGGGGGTCATGGGCAGGGATTGTGGTAAAGCCAATAGGTGGTGCCCTCAAAGAGGGATTGGCCTAGCAATTATGTCCCGGGATAGTTGAAGCCCCCAAGGAAAGTAAGTTGGGCGGTAAAGCTCCACCGTGAAATACGGGAAACCCCTTATGATCATATGGGTGACTTTACGCATGGTGTCGGAGTATTCGTGGCGAGAGAGTTGGCCCTCTACATTGAAATAAAAGGACCTATAGTAATGCCCGACCGGGGGCAGGATGAACAAAATATCCGGGGTTCACATTGTGTGTGTTTAATTTTATTAATTGTAAAATGGTACTCTCGATAACCTAGTGACAATAGAAATTGCATGCGAATGTAGACAAATGCATGGACACTTAGGGCGTGATTGAGAACTTAGTGGACAACTAGGCTAATCAGTAAACAGTGTATAAAATACGGGCGTCATTAATTACCTAGGTAGTTAGCTTGTCACTAGCCATTTATTTGGCTAATCTCCCAATTCATTTTGGAGGCTACTCATTCCCACGAGTAGGCTCTTCTGCAGGTTCGGAGACTCAGGGGTAGCTGCAGCACGAGACCAGCGATGGAGTTAGGACGGCGGTGGAGTTTTAGATTGCAATATGTCGTGTAGCAGTACTGTTTTCTTCTGGCAGTGCAATCATACTAGATTTGGTTTAGTGTCTGCTATTAGTGGCAATGATACAGCTGTGTTCTCTTTGGGTAGGCCTTTCCTCAAGGCCCCAAGCCTAGGATATCTCACAATAAAATATAAATCTTAAAGTGACCAAATTGACTAGCCTATTAGATAGGACATGTGAACCAGTGCCCAAGTGCTAGAGAGCGGGCGAGGCTACTCGGCTCGCCGTTAGAGACTTGAGCCTCGTGCTCCCTTCAGAGGGACTTCTGTCAGCATGCAGGGCACTAGCAGGTCGCACATGCTGAGAGGATAACCCGGTTGAGGGTCGAGCGTGATCATTTATCTGTTGATAAAATTGTATCTCTATACCTTCTTTTAAAATAAAAATATTTTAGAAAAAAAAAAGAGTAAGTTTTAAAATATCTCTTGAGAGAGTAGAAGCCCTGTGAGAGACCCTAATTGGAGTAGACAGTTGACCAAACCCTAAAAGCCTTGGTTTTTCTCAATTCACACCCCAGGGATCCATTCTGGATTTCTGGGGCGTGACACGGACTGAAGCAAGTGCCACGACATTGGTGTCAGAAGTTTGATAACTTCATGTCCAGGAGCGGGTACAAGAGGTGTCATTCCAATCACTGATGCTACTTCAAGAGGTTTAGTGATAGCTTCATCATCCTCTTGTTGTACATTGACGATATACTGGTTACTGGAGCGGACATGGAGGAGATCGAGAGGCTGAAACAGAGGCTTTAAGAGGAGTCTCGATGAAGAATCTGGACCCTTTGAAGCAGATCCTTAGCATGCACATCAGTAAGGATAGAAGTAAGAGGGTCTTGACACTGTCACAGGAGGACTACATATTGAGGGTCTTGAAGTGGTTTGCTATGAAGAAGGACAAACTAATCTACACGCCCATCACTAGTCACTTCAAGCTATCGAAGCTAAATTGTGCACAGATGTAATATGAGGACTATATGGCAAAGGTTCCCTATTGCTCTGCAGTTGATAGTCTGATGTTCCCTAGCTATGGTCTACATGAGGCCAGACATAACACAAGTAATGTAAGTAGTCAGTTGGAACATGAGTAATCCCACACCACTACACTGGCAAGCGGTAAAATTGTTATTCATATACTTACATGGAACTTTTAAGATGACGTTGGACTATTGAGGTTCAGAGGTCAAACTGCAGGGTTACGTGGATTCAAATATAGGAGGAGATCTAGAGAAGAGGAAGAGCATAACATGCTACATGCTTACATCGGGCAGTGGAGCCATCAGCTTGGTCTCACAACTCTTAAAGATCGTGGCTCTTTCTACTACAGAGACCGAGTATGTTGCTACATCAGAGGCTTGCAAGGAGATGGTATGGATACAAAATCTTCTGGGAGAGCTCAGGATGGCGTATGACGAAAACAGGTTGTACAGCGATAACCAGAGCGCCATCTATCTCGCGAAGAATACCATCTTCCACAAGTGAACAAAGCACATCGTCATAAAGTTTCTCTTTATTCGATCATTGTTGGAAGATGATGTGCTGAAGCTAGAGAAGATACAGACAAGCAAGAATCCAACGGAAAATGTTGATCACTAAAGTGGTCACAGTGGGGAAGCTGAACAATTGTTCGACATCTATCAGGCTAAGGCAATAGACCAAATGTTCGAGACATGTTACTGTTTCTGAGGAGTTATCACTACTACCATCGAATTACTGATCAAAAAACCAAGAAGGGTCTGTCTCCAAGTGGGAGATTGTTGTGTTGTGGAGGACAGACCCGCAAGCCCGCAGACCCAAAACGGACCTGCGAAAGCAACATACCGGCTCTTGGGAAAGACTGTACGGTGCCCAGGCTAGTAGAGGGGATCCGATCTGGCTACAAATGCCTAGCGCTCGGGCAAAATCGACACGGCGCCGGGCACCCTATTCGATTCTTTTGAGCCGTCTTTTATAAGAGTTGAAAACACAAGGAGAGGCCGTTATGAGGGGTTTAGATCAGCAAGAAGGTGGAGGAGAGACGACGTTGATCGAGGAGAAGTCGTGGTGAGTGTGATTCCCTTGTAGATCAAGAAGGAGACTTGTTCCTTCCGATCCGATTCTCCAACATAGTGAATCGCATGATCTCAAGGCAGGACGTAGGTAATATTTGCCGAACCTGGATAAATCAGTGTCATCTCTCTTGTCTCTTTCTACCCTATGCTTGCATGGATTGATTGTTTGGTTGTTTTATTCCATCAATTGGTAGATCCATACTGCGCAATCCACAACAGAGACGTTGGGAACATCCTGGCATGGCACCCAATTACAACCATTTAATGCCTGCTAGCCAGTGCTGAGTGAGATTTTTCGTTCAGCCATCTACGGCTTTACTCTGTGTCCAACTAGGATGTCACCAACACTAATGTTGGGGTAGCATTTTCTATCTCCTACCTTGTAGAATAAATTCATTTCGGCGTGCTAAATCGGAGGCAACAGATAATCCTTTCGGTTCAATTAATGTTGAATCGACTGGAACATGTCCGAGTGGTACTTATTATCTCCCTTGTTGGAGAGCTTCCACGTTCGACTTCCGCTATGAAGACTACCCTAGAGCAAACTTTTCCTCTAGGCTTCTGTTGTCTTGTTTGGACGTGTAAATCCTGGTAGTTGATGTCATATTCATAGGATTATGAAATTTAATAAAAATGATAGTTATGTTGTCTTTTCCGTTTCAATCTCTGGACCTCTTTGAGCCCATGCTCTAGCATCCTATCCTCAAACCGCCTGGCCGATCCATCAAAAAAAATAAAAATACAGATTTGAGGTTGGGGCTGTTATTGACAAGATCACAACCACAATGTATAGCTCTTTCCTAGGCATCAGCAGCTCGGCTATGTGCTTTGTTGCAGTGGTTGCACCCACCATAGGTGCTTGATCAGAATTTTCTTTTGGAGCCAGTGTTTCAGGCTTTCAGCTATGCATGATCCCAGTGGCGGACTCAGGATTTTTTCTCAGGGGGGCATAATTATTAAAAAGTAACTACAATTGTTGTCTCATAGTCGAAGGCTTCGGCAGATGACGTGACAACGTCCCTATCCTTCCTTCGATCTCGCAGCAAAAGGCCTATTAGGATTTCAAGGTGCACGGTTTGTAAATAATAGACCAAATCCTCTTTTTTTTTTCTTTTTTTTTTTTTTTTTTGGGGGGGGGGGGGGGGGGGGGGATAGATTTCATACATACCCCAAAAACCTATAAATAGGCCACGCTTCCCACTCGATTCTTATTGACTAAGGGCCATGGGATGAACTCTATGGGGATGTCACGTGCGTCGGAGGTGGCAGACCGCAGTAGTTGTCGGTCGGACAGTGGTGGCCCTAGCGGGCGTCGGTGGTCGATAAACGGCGAGGTCTACCGTGGGTCACCAATACTGACGGCGACGGATGGCCCATGTGGTGGTGGGGTAGTGATTGGTGGCATGACGGTGGATATTGACTGACGGGGGTTGATGGCTGGTGGGGCAGAGACGGCTGGTGGTGGCCACCTCCATGTGAAGTTGGCTACAATTGTTTTCTGAGTAAATTAAACTTTGCTTCCCTCCCTTCTGATGTTTACTTAGATCAGATAAAAATTACAAAATGAGGAAATCAAGTAATTGACAAAAGGGGTATTCTTCTAAAATTTCAAACCTTAGGGAGTGATTTGGAACAAAATAAACTATAGGGAGGTTAAGTGTTTTTGAGCTAAACTTCAAGGGGGTAAGTGTAACCTTTTTTCCCAAATTGAGGGGGGGCTTGAGCCCCCCCTGGGCCCAATGTAGGTCCGCCCCTGCATGATCCCCTCTGCCATGCATAGGGGTGACCATGGGTTGTGTCGGGTCGGGTTCGTGTTGTGTCTAGTTTCGGGTCATGTCCAAAACCCCTAGACCCGGACCCAACCCGTTTAACTAATCGTGTCTAGCTCCTAAACTCGTACCCGACCCGTTTATAAATGGGTAGACCCGACAAGGCCCGTTTACCACACGGGTTTATTCAGTTGACCCGATCCGACTCGACCCGACCTAACTCGATAGACCCACTGATACTATATATTACAGTATCGGATTGCGGGTAGACCCGACCCGACCCTATGTTAGAATTAAATCCTATTATCAGAGTCGCAGCGGAAGCAAAAGGTAGATCCGAAGATCTTACAGTGTATGTTTCATTACAATTAATTCTACAAAACAATCTACATGCAAATCTATGATCGTAGCATATGTACGGACACCCTAGAGGCATACTACGATCTACGGAAGCATGCATGCATCTAGTTAGGTGTTTAGAATCATCATACCTTTTGGATCTATGATCTAAAGAGAATGAAACGATGATGAACCGCACATGAATTTCAAGGGAAGCTGTCGGATGGCACCCTTTCCTTTGCGAATAGAGGAATCCTCGAAGTCCTATCTCTGAGTGCAAGGACTACGAGCCGACGAAGGAATTCATTGCGAAGATGACGACGAGCCGCGAGATCTCCTCCTTCTCTTTCTCTCTCCTTCCTTCCTCCTTCTTCTTCCTTTTTCTTCCTATTTCTTCCTTGGCCAAAACCACAAAAAGGGAGAGAGGGAGAGGGGGTCGGGTTTTTCAGGAGAGGGGAGAGCTAGGGCCGGCCCCTCCCTCTCTATTCCTCATATAGGGCCGGTCCCCTACTACTCTACGCAAGTTAGGGCTGGCCCCATATGGATTAGGATGAGGGGGGGGGGGGGGGTCGGTTTTAGGGTTTTAGAATACCTATCGTCAAGCCTGGACGAAAACGCCTTTCACGAAAAGAGAAACACCGTAAAAGAGATTGAGTGAGGTGCACTATTAGGAATCGAGTTATGTCAGCGCCTATGAGCTTCTGGAATTATTCCGCTCATTTTAAGATCCATATTTAATATGTTCTGAGCCATATTTCAGTATTTACCAAAATACCCCTGCAGCCCCTAAAACATGTGAATTAGGTTCTTAGGCTCCGGGCTTGTGCTCTATCACGCTACTTCGCATCCAACATATCCAACCAGGGTGGGGAACAATTCCTATACGCAACGACAGGGTGAAACCTTCAGGGTTCAGGATCTCTAGCTCCAACCGGATCCCTGATTAACTATTCCGGTGACACACCGAAAGTTCCGTTAATTAGCCCTAATCCGATTAACCCACGTAGCAACCCAGAGTGCGACGCGAGTTGAACTATAGTGATCTTAAACTTATGTTACTCCCTCGTAACCCTGTTCTCTACTACTCTGATAATCCTTAGTCCCTCATATTACTGGTGCCATGATACGACTCGGGCGGTGAGGAGCACCGTCAGATCCCAATCGATCATCTAACTAGGATTTGATGACTTGTCATCTATAACACTACACACCTTCTGGTGCTATGCCTAGCATCTGAAACGTCGTCAGTCATACTGACAACCACCAGGCCTGGGTTAACTGTGTGGACAGATTGACTCATCAAAACGCACCCATCCAACACTGGATGTCGGATAACCTGTAGGGATTGCATGCCACTCAAGCGTCAGTCAGGTAACCAACGTACCGTGGTATTGGACTATGGAAGGTTCGCACACATTGGTACATCAAAGCACCACACAACTGGTTGGCCCAGTGTACATGGTCCCTCAGGGTTAAGGACAGATTATCTATAGTAGTAAGACGGTTTATACACCAGTGTCTGAATCACCAAACTGTGCACCGTCTTAGTTCATATTCAACACGATCATCGTGCTTGGTAAGGTGAATGAGAATCTCAT
Source organism: Chamaelirium japonicum (assembly GCA_947650365.1). Classification (NCBI taxonomy): domain Eukaryota; kingdom Viridiplantae; phylum Streptophyta; class Magnoliopsida; order Liliales; family Melanthiaceae; genus Chamaelirium; species Chamaelirium japonicum. The sequence goes on along the minus strand of OX393549.1, from coordinate 89,574,322 downwards.
GTTCCCGTGGTGGAGACTTCACCACATCCTCTACCTGCCAACAACTTATTCTCGGTGAAGCGACCGACATCACCAAAGCTGTGAACAAGTTCTAGGTCTACACAGAACTGGTCCACTGGGTCTCCCAAGCATGGATCCACCATGCGCCTCAGTGGCCTACTGTGTTCCTAGGGTCTTTTTATTATATGTGTATTAACATATACCAAAGTAGTGTTCTAATTAAAGCAATAACCAAAGTCATCTTTATTAATGTTAATACAGAAAATCCATACTTAGGACACACGAGCTACAACAATCTCCTACTTGGCCTAGCGGGGAATAGCAGACTTAACTCCCATGGCATCCACGTGCTTCTCAAAAGCCTTGGTCGATAACGCTATTGTGAAAGGTTCCACCATGTTATCTGCAGACGCCACCTGAGTCACTACAACCTCCCCTCGCTTCTGCAAGTCCCAGATAATATAGTATTTCTGATCGATGTGCTCACTATTCTGGTGATATCTTGGCTCCTTGGATTGTGCTACTGCTCTACTATTATCGCAGTAAAGGACAATAGGATCTTGAACTTCCGGTACATATCCTAAGTCCGTGAGGAACTTCTTGAGCCACACTGCCTCCTTGGCTACTTCGCACGCTGCAACATACTCAGCCTCTGTCGTCGAATCCACGATGCATCCTTGCTTCAGGCTCCTCCAACTAACAGCTCCTCCTCCCAATGAAAACACAAATCCTGACGTCGATCTCATGGATTCCGGATCTGCTGCAAAATCAGAATCCGTATATCCAATCGGCATAAGTTTCTGTGAAGAGTAAACTAACTCATAATCTCTTATCCTATAAAGATACTTGAGTATACTTTTCACAGCAGTCCAGTATCCTGGATCCGGATTTAACTGATACCTGCCCATCATGCCTACTGCATAGCATATATCTGGTCTCGTGCACTGCATAGCATATATCAGACTTCCTACAGCCGAAGCATAAGGTATCTTCTGTATCTCTGCTATCTCCTCAGGAGTCTTAGGACCCTGATCCTTGGATAATTTCATTTCATGTCTGAATAGAACGAGTCCCTTCTTGGAGTTGTGCATACTGAATCTGACCAAGATAGTATCTATGTAGGCTGACTGTGACAGCGAGAGAATCTTGTTCTGGTGATCTCGAGTTACCTTGATCCCCAGAACATAACTCTCTTCACCTAAGTCTTTCATGTCAAATTGAGAGGATAACCATGCCTTCACTGCAGACAACATTCCAACATCGTTTTCAATGAGCAGGATATCATCTACGTAAAGTACTAGAAAACCTACTGCAGTCTTATCGCTCCCTTTATAAACACATGGTTCATCCACGTTCTGTTCAAATCCATAAGACTGGATAGCCTGATCAAAATGCATGTTCCAACTTCTGGATGCTTGCTTCAGTCCATAAATGGACCTTTGCAACTTGTACACCAGGCTTTCCTGACCTTTTGCGACAAAGCCTGGAGGCTAAGATATATAGATGTCTTCTTCCAAATCCCTGTTGAGGAATGCGGTCTTGATGCCCATTTGTCAAATCTCCCAATCATAATGGGCTGCAATGACAAGAGGATCCGGATAGACTTAAGCATAGCCATTGGCGAAAAGCTTTCGTCATAGTCGATCCCTTTTCACTGGGTATAACCCTTAGCGACTAGTCTAGCTTTGTAAGTTTCAAGGGTACCATCCGGATCTTTTTTTCTTTTGTACACCCACTTACACCTAAAATGTTTAATATTGTGAGGTGGTGTTACAAGTGTCCAGACCGAGTTTTGGGACATCGATGTCAGTTCTGCCTCCATGGCTTTCTGCCATGCTGCATGGTCAGAGGATACCATCGCTTTGTCATAATTCAGAGGATCATCCTCCTGAAACTCTGGATCTACCAAGAAGGCTTCTCCAATGTATCTATCAGGAGCTCTTATGGTCCTCCCACTGTGACGAGCCCGTGGTGGTTCCGTAGGAGTCGATTCTACAGTATCATTTATCTTAGTGGTATCGGCTCCCACTACGTTTTCTGTCTGTGTACTCCCATCAGTACCAAGCAATTCTTCAAGAACTACTTTACTGGTGGGCTTATGGTATATTAAATAATCCTGCTCCAGGAATACGGCGTTCGTCGAGATGACAACCTTTCTATTCTCAGGATCAAAAAATAAACCACCCTTTTTCCCTTTTGGATACCCAACGAATAGACATACCTTAGTCTTTGACTCCATCTTATCTCGCTTGTCCTTCCACATATATGCTGGACAACCCCGAATCCTAAAGTGCTGCAGGCTTGGCTTTCGCTTCAATCACAGCTCCTAAGGAGTTAGAGGTACTGACTTTGAAGGAACAAAGTTCAAGGTATATGTTGCCGTCTTTAGGGCATATCCCAAAAAACTAGGTTTATTGCATAACCCATCATAGTCCAAACCATGTCTAACAAAGTTCGGTTTCTCCTCTCAGATACACCGTTTTATTGTGGTGTCCCTGGTGCAGTCAACTGGGATACAATCCCATGATCACGTAGGTACCCAATAAATTCATCCGATAGGTATTCGCCTTCTTGATCCGATCGAAGAGACTTGATACTTTTACTCGTCTGTTTTTCTACTTCAGTTCTGAACTCCTTGAACTTATTAAAGGATTCAGACTTCCGCCGCATTAGGTATATGTATCCAAACCTTGAGTGATCATCTGTGAAGGTGATAAAATACTCGAAGCCTCCTATGGCATGGACACTTATGGGCCTACATATATCAGTGTGTACTAACTCTAATACATCCTGAGATCTGCTACCTTTAGCTCGGAAAGTTCTTTTAGTCATCTTGCCTTCCAAGCAAAACTCATACGTTGGTAGGCTCTCTAAAACATCTGGACTTAAAAGTCCTACCTTAATCAACCTGTGAATCCTGTCTAAGGCTATGTGTCCAAGCCTTAGATACCAAAAGAGTGTTGGATTATCTGAAAGATTTTTTCTTTTAGATAAATTAACCACACAGGCTTCAGTTATGTTATCCTGCTTATGATTAGAGTTAATTACATAAAGACCATTATGTGTCTTTTTCTTACAAACAAAGGAACCATTTAATTTAATTGACACACCAGAAGCATCAAATAAAACTAAAAAACCTTCATTATTCAATAAGGGAACAAAAATTAAGTTTCGTCTTAAATTTAATTGACTTTGCACTCTCTCTAGGTAAAATTTGGGGGCAAAGTCAAAATAACCCAAAAATTTATTGAAGTCCAAGGCTCTCTCAAGTTGCCGAAACTGGGATATGTGTTGATTGGAGGAGCATCGTCTTAGAGCATCTCCAACCGGCTCTGAAGCTCGGAGCACCTCCGAAGCAAGTGGGGCCCGCATTTTGCTACCACCTCATCGGAGGCGTCCTTGTTGAGAGGTTCAGCTCCAACGGCCTCCGAACGGGATATCCGAGCCATTTGCATGAAACACCCTATATATTTACAAGTTATCCAAAATCTCCAAAGTTACACCAAATCTGTTAAAAATACATGTTTTGATATATATATATATATAAAATAATTTATGAAGTTCCGGGGGGTTTTTTAAAAAAAGACAGAATTTTTTATTCGTTCGGAGGCTCCGAAGTAGCTCTGTTGTATGTGGAGGGCTTCGGAGGTCCGGGCCGCACGTGGCCTATGTGGCATGCCACGTAGGCCTTCATAGCATCCTTCGGAGCCAGTTGGAGCATCCATTTCTATTCGGAGTGCCACGTGGGCCTTCAGAGCTCGCCTACGGAGCCGGTTGGAGATGCTTATGCTTAGAGCATCTCCAACCGGCTCTGAAGCTCGGAGCACCTCCGAAGCAAGTGGGGCCCACATTTTGCTGCCAACTCATCGGAGGCGTCCTCGTTGAGAGGTTCAGCTCCAACGGCCTCCGAACGGGATATCCGAGCCATTTGCATGAAACACCTTATATATTTACAAGTTATCCAAAGTCTCCAAAGTTACACCAAATCTGTTAAAAAGTACATGTTTTGATATATATAAAAAATAATTTATGAAGTTCCGGGGGGTTTTTTAAAAAAAGACAGAATTTTTTATTCCTTCCGAGGCTCCGAAGGAGCTCTGTTGTATGTGGAGGGCTTCGGAGGTCCGGGCCGCACGTGCAATTCTCTCCACTCGGAAGCAAGAATCATGCAGACAGTAAGTTGGGTACGTGCTGGTCTAGGGCTCCGTTGGGGCTCTCCGCCGCCTGATCTAGAGCTCCATTGGGGGCGATCAGCCACGGAGGAACCTCTCCTCGGTTTGCGTCTTCCATGATCTAGGGCCATGCGCTAGGGTGGGGATCTCCACCGTCCGATCTAGGGCTTCGTTGGGGCGATCAACCGTGGGGGATCCTCTCCTCGGCCGGCGTATGCAGCACCTGCGATGGTTGCGCGCATCGCCGCTAGGGGTACGCCTGGGACTCTATCCATGGCTCTGTCTTCTGACAGGGACGCGCACTCCGTGAAGGCGTGGTTTTCGCTGCCGAAGGCTGGCCCCGCTCTGGTGTTTGGTGGAACGTATTCTCCTCGGATTTCGTACCTGGAGGCCGCAGCTAAGGGTGGGGGTGTTTCCGGTGGAGTTACCCCAAACCGTATGCCGGACGAGCATTGGGACGATCTTCCGCCGCTTGAGGGTGGTCATGTTAAGCTACTAGCCGCCAAATTGTAGGAGTTCCAGAGCTGATGGGCTCGTGCTCCGGTTGAAAATTTTCTAGGCGGCCGTCTTCCATTGGAGGTGTTGCGTCGCATCATCACATGAAGTTGGCCATGTGTCAATAGGGTCCAGATAATCGACTTAGTTGGTGGCTACTTTTTCTTTCTGTTTGAACTTGAGGAGGATCTCATTGATGAATGGGAAGGCACTCCTTGGACCTTTGAACGGAAGACACTAGGTCACAAGCGGTGGTCTCCATTCTTTCGGTTGGGAACGTACCAGATAGAGAAAGTCCCAGTATGGGTACGTTTGCCTGAGCGACCTATAGATGTGTATGGCGAAGTGCTCATTATGACAATTGCTCAAGGTGCGGGTCGTCCGATTCGTGTGAAGAGCAAATCCTTGGAGGGAGATCGAGGATTGTATGTTCCCGTCTATGTTGAGGTGGATCTCAATCGTAGCCTGGCTCCAGGGGTGCATGTGGATATTGAGGAAGGTAACATGTTATTCTTTTAATTATTTTCTTTGGAGGGGTTGCCTCGAATATGTTTTTGTTGTGGGTGCGTGGGTCACAAGGTATCATCATGCTCATTAGAGACCGTCGACAATCCTGCAAAGGCTGGTGGTCGTGCTTTAATTGCAGCAATTGCTGCTCCTTGGGACGGACCATGACCAGACTGGTCCATCTTGATCCGATTAACTTAGGGGTGGCAATGGGTCGGGTCGTGCCGGGTTCGTGTCATGTCTAGCCGTGTTCTTGTCCAAAAACCCCAAACCCGAACCCGACCCGTTTAACTAATCGTGTCTAGATCCTAAACCCGTACCCGACCCACTAATAAACGGGTAGACCCGATAAGACCCGGTAAGCACCCGAGACTATTCAGTTGACCCGATCCGACTCGACCCGACCTGACCCGAAAGACCCGTTGGTATTATATATTATAGTATCGGATTGCGGGTAGATCCGATCCGACCCGACACGACCCGTTGAATACTAAACGGGTCTTCCCGGGTCTACCGTGTCCAGACCCTAAACCCGGGCCCGACCCGTTTATTAAACGGGTCTATCGTGTCGACCCGTTTACGACCCGAACCCGTTTAGCCCTAACCCAGACCCGCTAACTTCGTGTCGGGTCGTGTCGGGTCTGCCGTGTCGGGTCCGAAATTGCCAGCCCTAGATTAACTACTCCACCGGGCTTTGCCCCACTGGAGATGTCATCAGAGTTGGAGGCACATCAAAGAGCGGTCGAACATGTTTCGCGTTTGCTAGATGTTGTTGCTGATTCTTCCTAGTAGGGTAGGACTCCATCGGACGAGGACAAGGAGGTAGCCTCGTCTGGTGATTTTTTTTTTTAAAGGTTCCCCTTCTGGTGATTTATATATGGGGGATATGGCGGAACAGTGGATGGAGAGTAGCCGATCGCAAAATTTTCCTTGGGTTCAGTTGGGAGTCTTAGAGCATCTCCAACGGGCTCCGAGCGGAGCTCTGAAGGCGGACGTGGCACGCAGAAGCAATTCCTCCGCTCCAACCGGCTCCGAACGGGACTCTAATTACCTATGTGGCGTGCCACGTAGGCCATGTGCGATCGGGACCTCCAAAGGCCTCCACGCTCTAAAAATTCTGTATTTTTATAAAAAACCCCCCGAATCTTTGATAAATTATTATTATTACTATTATATATATATTAAACATTGCATGCACTTTTCATATATATATAGGGTGTTTGGTACAAAATGGTGTAAATTTGGAGGGTTTTGATAACTTGTAAATATATAGGGTGTTTGGTACAAAATGGCTCGGATATCCAGTTCGGAGAGCTGAACCTCTCAACTAGGATAATTACAATGGACACAATCAGAGGTCAACATCAAATATATAGACTTTGCAGCTCCGTCGAGAGCTTTACGAGGAATGCAATAATTTCTCTAGTAATAACAATGTAAATGAAGAAATAAGTTTTTTTTTTGCGAAAAACCATGGGGTTCTATTCATGGCGCCATGTGTCCAAAAGAAAATCTCAATTACATCTTAGATGGATTTGGTTCTCAAGAACGGAGGAAGATTCTTCCTCAGTACAAGAAGCGCTACAATCCTTAGCAACAAAATCAGGAATCTCTTCTGATGTGAAATCAACATTCCAATTGAGAGAATGAGCCCCTAATAGGTGGGCGGCCTCATTTCTCTCATGAGGAACGTGCTGGGCTCGAACGAAGGAAAAAAGCTTAATAAGTCTCATGCACTCCACTATATCACTGTGGATACGCCATGGAGGGATGTCGTTCCCCTCCAACAGGAGAGTAATCACTGTAAGGTTATCCCCTTTCAGAATTACGTTGCTTCTAACAAAACTTGATCGCAATAAGCATGGTTCTGGTCTTGGCTTCCAGTGGGGAGCAAAGCTCTTGTATAACACCATAATTGCGGATGTAGGTCCCCAGGTGATCTCGAATAATCAGTCCCACTGCCGACTTGGGAGGATCGACTGCAGCATCAAAATCGACTTTAAGCATTCCATCCGTAGGTCGAGTCCAACTGAAATCTTTGGCTTTGGCTATTGGAGGATGCTGATCTTCCTTAGTCAAATTATTAAGTATAACAACTTAGGCTAGAATCTTCGTGTAGTCCGGCCTACCATCATTGATAATGACATCATTACTTGTCTTCCAGATCAACCATATTATATAAGCAGCAAGTGATAAACTCTCTCTGCCCGAGTAAAAAAGAAACCCAATGTGGCCCACTAGGGATCTGTCAACACTCCAAAAGCCACTAGGGATTGAATTGGACCAGCACCTTTGGTGAACTAACAGTCGAAAAAAGATGGTGATTGGTCTCATTGTTGCACGAGCAAAAAATAGAATCCGCAGGTAAGCTCAAAATGATTTTGGCTAATTTGGATCGAAGAGGAAGGCAATCTGCTAGAATTCTCCAAATGAACATGGTGATCTTGGAAAGTAAAGATTTAAAATGCCAAAGCCTCTTCCAATTTATCATATGCTGGTGTATATCAAATCGATTAGGGGAAGACTCCACCTTATGCTTCATCAATTTATTATAGACTGATCGGATAAAGAAGTGTCATGGCTTGGCAGGTGTCCAGCATAACTGATTTAATAGAAAAGAATCAAGTTAAAAATTATACATCCTTGCTAGAAAAGTATCCATCACTTCTTCTACGCTGTGACTTCTCCAAATTGTTGTGGCATCACTTCTTGCCCAAGCCAAACCTGCACTCTTCACCGACTTCTATGACTTCCCTATGGGGCCTCTAGAGAAAAAGAAGGATCAAGGTCACATATAGAAAGGGCTGGGACACTCTCGCCATTGCCGTCTATTGGGCCATCTGGCTGGAGAGAAACAAACGGACCTTCCAGGCAAAGAACAGTATGGCGGTCACTGTTATCATCCATATTAAATCTCTCATCCACATGTGGACTTTGTAACCAACCGTCGGGGCCAAAGTCCATTATTCTTAATCTCTGTAACTAGAATGGTCCCATGTCCCCCCTCTCCTCCCCCCTCATTTCTTCTCCCTCCACCTTTGTAAATTAATTCTATTTTACTAATCCACTGGTTGGGATCTCGGCCGAACACCCCCTCATTCACCGAGAGGAATTTCTCAAAATAAAAATAAAAATAAAAATTGTATACATCATGGTTACCTCAGTAGAACTGACATGTGGACTATAAAATATGAAAGAGTTTTTTTTTGAGAAATTATACATCCATGAGCTTCCCGTCCGACGACAAGCATCGCCACCAGTGCATCGCACCCCATCCTTGTCATCAGGCATGACTGATCGGTGCCTCGTAGCCCACGCCGAGGTGTATCGCCTGAGCCGCCCATTGCCCCGGTACGGGATAAATTATTTTCAGAATTACTATAGAAGCTACTAGAACTACAAAAACCTTTGTCCCATAACATATTCAATGTGTGACCTTGGATCAAATATTGGATGGTTTTCACACTACAACAAATAACATATAGTAAAGCAGGTAGGTGGCAGCAAGCAAGTAGGTTGAAGCAGGACCCGACCGCCTTTTATTACATGGCTATGGTCCATAGCCTAAGGAATTTATTAGTTAAAGAGCAATAGTAATCTTTTCTCTAGGTGTTAAAAAAGAACAGGTGTGCAGGTAAAATATGCTTTAAAAGGAATGATGGAATCTATTAGGGGTGGGACTTGGGCGGGTCTGTTCCGAACGTGACCAATCCAACCCGAATAATGGACAAACATAGACAAAACTGGTTAAAAATTTCGACGGATTTGGACAAAAAAAGATCAACCTGATTTCAATTTGGATGGGTTTTGGCACCGTCTTTCCCAACCTGAGGAACTCAAGTAGGCGAGGACTGTGGCATATATGCTTGTAGGTTTGCTGTTGTTGATCCATCACCATAGTCATTCCGAAATGTGATAAAGGTTTTAGAAAATGAGAGAGAGAGAGAGAGAGAGAGAGAGAGAGAGAGAGAGAGAGAGAGAGAGAGAGAGAGAGAGAGGTGTTGGCTGATTTAATTTTTTGTAGTGGTGGCAATTGTTGGTTAATAGATTAATTTATTTCTACTTTTTTTTTCTTCTTATTTTGGTTTTAAAAGATCAAGTATTTTTATTTATTGTGATCAAATTAAATCCGTCCAACAGGGACCATGTTTTGGCAAATTAGGCAACCCGACATGTGTAAGCATGGATTGGGTTTCCACAGGTTCCCAGGATTTCATGAGTAAAATGGGTTGAGATGTGCGTAGGTCGGGTTGGGCATGAGCAAACCCTTCAATCCACCCAAGTCCCACCAATAGAATCTGTTGAGAGTTTATAACTGTTGACAACCCCTTGTTACTTCAAAAGGCTAGCCTATTGAAGGGAAGAGTGCACAACAGGTTATTTATGTGCACAAGTATTTCTAATTGGGCAACCCATCCAGCCCGCCCAACCTGTCCATTATTTTGCAAATTGGGCAACCCGAGGAACTAGAATGGGCAAGCACGGGTTTTGCTTCCACGGGGTTCCTCGGGTTCCACGGGCAAAACATGTTAAGGTTTGTGCAAGTCGGGTTGGGCATGAGCGCGCAGACCCTTAAACCCTCCCACCCCTACCCCCCCCCCCCCCCCCCCCTCCCTCGTGGCATGGCACAATCAAGCAGAGCTCCCGGAGCAAGACCTAGCTCTGATACCTTGTTGACAACCCTTATTATTCCAAAAGGCTAACATCTTGAAGGGGGGAGCGCCCATCGGGAATATTAAGAGAGGTCACCCTCCTCCCCATTACCAATGTGCGACTAATGCCTATGGCACGCTATCAACAATAACCGATAGCATTGCAGTTTATGAACCTACAGAAATCTAACAACAAATCTCTCCTAAACAGAGTGAAAGCGGAATTATAATGCAAGAAAATGATCATCTTTCACAAGATTGCGAGTTTCGTGATAAAGTTCTTGAATCTGTAACACGGCTCAACCCCCTCAGACGCCATTCAAGCATTCAAATTTTTTTTAACATGCACCACCATACAAGATGTTTCTCCTCAAACCATAAACACTCAAAAAAAAAAAAAAAAAAAAAAATTCAAGCATGAAAGTAAAATTGATTCAGCAATCTATAGGCATCAGAGTCTTTAAAAGGCACAATACATGATTTCTGTATCAGTGAAACCCCATCCATCTATCTTCCTTCATGTAGCTGCCTTTTAAAGAAGACATTCGATTAATAGAAAGAGGGTAAGAGAATTCAAGCAAGGATGCTGATCTGATACTCCTCATCTCCTACCCCCAAGAAATAAGATCCCTGGTCCAACACCCTCGAGCCATCTTCCTCGGTCCGAGCGAGGTGCTCACAGGGCCTCACAGCAAATTCAACATCGGCCCTCGCTCCAGCCTCTAAGTGCACGCTCTCGAATCCAATCAGCTGCTTCATCGGTCTCCCACGAGCGAGGCCAGTCGATCGCGAGAAAAGCAGCACCGGATGCCTTCCGGCCATCGGCCCACGATTTTTAACGCTGACAACCGCGGGTAGCTTCAGCTTCTTGCAGGCTTCGGACCCGATCTCGGAGATATTGTAACTGATACTACCCGACTTCTTGGTAGCTTGGAGACTTGTTGATATGTTCAGGTGGATTGGATTTTCAGCAATAGGTCTAAATTCATAACGATAGGTGGAGTAGCTGAGGCCATAGCCGAATCTGAAAACGGGTCTACCAGTGTAGAATCGATAGGTGCGGCCCGGGTAACTAGTCGCAGGGTCAGCCCGCATCCTCATGTCGGTCATCGGCACCCTCGTGAATTCTTGCGGATACCAAGTAACAGGTAATCTTCCACCTGCAAAAGAATTAGAACACAAATGATCGAACATTGCACCTTCAATCTATACAATTCGGTTTATGAAGGTATATTATGTATTAAGGGTGCGTTTAGCATTTGTTTTGGACGCCTGGTTTTAGGTTAAGACCGGTTCCACTTGCCAGACTGATTTTGAAATAAGATATTGGATGTGTTTGGGATCTAGTTAGAAAGTTGGTTTTTCAAAACCAAAACCTGAAAAACACCAAAGCCCTAGGCAAAAAAATTTCTACTTTTGGGCTGCTTTTGGATCCTTGAGGCAGGGCGGCAAAATGACAATCAAGAGAGAATATTGTGAATAAAGTTTGTAGTACATAGAAACTTTTGTAAAGAAAATATATTATAGAAAGAATATTCTTGAAGAAAAATATAATGGAGATATAAAAAATATCGTAGAGAGATAATATTATAGAATGAGAAAATATTATAGATAAAAAATATTAGAGGGACAAAAAATATTGTAGAGAGAATAATGTAGAGGAAATATTGTAAAGAAAATATATATATTATGAAGAGGAATATTGTAGAGAGAAAATACTGTAGAGGAAATGTAGAGGACAAATTTGTAAAGAGAATATTATAGAGAGAAAATATTACAGAGAGGAAATATTATAGAGAATGAAAATGCAGTAGAGAAAATATTATAGAGATAGAAAATATGAATGCTACATGAATAGGGTTATGGAACGAGAACACACACTCTCTCTCTTTCTCTATCTGTCTGTCTCTCTCTTATGTTAAAATTGAATCATCGCTCATAGATTAGCGATAAGGTGACTAGTAGATTATTGCTCGACCGATTTTACTGTACATGCTGCGATTGCGAGGCAAAATTGGGTATTGATTTGGTGGATTATGCATGACCAAAGAGTTCACCAGACTAGAGAAAGGAAATTTTTACCTGGATTATGCCGTCCAAAGATGACATCCGCGATCGCGAGTCCACCAGCTTCACCAGGGTAACCAGCCCAGAAGATGCCTCCGATCGTCGGGTCGTCCTTGGCGAACGTGATATCGATCGGGCCGCCCGAAAGGAGCACCAGGATCACAGGCCTCCTTGCAGCTCTAGCCACACTGGTTATGAGGCTCTGCTGCATCCCAGGGAGAACCAGGTCCACCCTATCAAGCGCCTCCCTCTCCTGGGTCTGATCCAACCCCATGAACAAAACCACCTGGTCCACCGACCTCGCCAGCTCCACTGTTTCATTGATCGAGCTTGAAGTGCAGGCCACAGTGTCGCACCCGCGCACGTACCGGGTGTCACGAATGCTGCTCCTCAATGCCTGGAGGGGAGTAACGGATGCGCACGGCGGGCCGACGTAGTTGCCCAGGAGCATCGACGCGTTGTCTGCGTTGGGGCCGATCACGCCGAGCGAGGCAACCTTCGATCGAGACAGAGGGAGGAGATCGGCCGAGTTCTTCAACATGACAATGCCGTCTCGGGCTGCTTCGAGAGCTAGGTGCCGGTGCTCCCGTTTGCAGACTTCGGCCGGAGCGATGTTTCCGTAGGATCCGTTCTTCGGGTTCCCATCGAACAGCCCAAGCCTCATTCTGATGGAGAAGAGGTTGTGGAGGGCTCTGTTGACGTCGCCGGCCGACAGTTTCCCATGCCGGATCGCCGAGGCGGCGTAGCGCTGCACGTAGCTACCGCAGTTCACGTCCAGTCCTGAGATTTCAGTTTTTCAATCGGGTGACAAGTGAGGAGTGTATGATTAGGACAGTGAAGCAACAATGACAATGAGATAGTTCATATACTGAAGACTGATTTCATTAGTCCTGCTCAGCTCTATGGATTCCAACTTCTTGGAATAGAGCACATTAAACCATCACTGAATCGAATTAAACAAACTCATGCTAAATTTGGGGCGAGAGGGTATCTAACAGTGGTATCAGAGTGCGGTTCCGCCTAGCCCCGGTTCAAGAAGGGCCAGGTTGTGCCTCTTCACGTGTTCTGCATGGGAGGGGGACCGTCGGAGCCCGTCCAGCCCTAGCGTCGTGGCGTTCCGCACGAGAGGAGGGGCCATCGGAGTTTATCCAACCCTAGCCTTGTGTGAGGGAGAGATTGTTGGGTTTAAACCTACATCGGCGAGGGGGCTGGGCGGTGGCGTCTTCGTATACCCTCTATGGACCTCCCCTTACGACCCGGGTTTTGCTTAGCCAAGTTCTAGCCGGACCATGGTTTGGCCAGGTTGTGCCCAAGGTTTGTCTCTTTTCCTGAACTTCACGCACAAGAAGAGGGTTTGGGGGGTGTTCATCCTTAGCCTCGTGTGAGGGAGCTAGAATATCTAGCATAAAAATGATCGATGTCGTAAAATTTGTTAGATCTCCTATTAAAATAGGATTCTGCAAAGAGAGACGCTATCCATTAACTCATTAGCTTGTTATTGATTAATGAACTCTTTGGTTACCATGTCACGAACCTTAGATCCTTGGATACTCACCTCCTCACAAAACCAGCTTGTAAGGGGAGGTCAAAGACGGGTATATAATCGGCCCATCACGCTCCCATTAGTGAATTGGGACTAAACCGTGTTAGGCATGACCATCTCAACCCCCCCCCCCCCCCCCCCCCCCTCACACTGGACACACATGGTAAGGCACAATAGGGTGAAGCTCCCGGAGCAGGTAATAACTTTGATACCAAATTGACAACCCCAACTCTTGGAGGGAAGAGTGCACAACGGGGATATATAAGCACACTACACCCGCTCCCATTACCGATGTGAGACTAAATACGCGAACACTACAAGTCGATCGCGGATTTTCTAAGGTCAGACAAAGATTGCTGAACCAATGTCAAATTGCAGAATTAGAGTGGGTCATCCTCAATAAAGCATCTTTCATCAGCCTTTCGTGTTCTTCAAAATAGTGGCTCAAGATATCAAGCAATAAACGAAGCGATCGATATATGAGAATCTGTATAATAAGCCTATGAACCCTTCATACCAGCTTTTAGAGCATCCGCAACTGCGTCCTCTGGCGACTTGGTGTATCCTTGAGCTTTGTGCATGACGAAAACCGAATCACAGTCCGACGCAACATATCTGATCCATCAGCAAAATCGAGAAGTTGGTAATTGGTAAATTTCACTCAAATAAGTAAACCAGATTGGTGGGCAGAACCCAAAAGCCGAATTCAAATGAGAAAGCGCATCTCAAATTGAATTTATAGCCTGTTTGGTTCGCTGCGGTCAGAACTACATGCTGCAGTGGGGTTCCAACACGTGTAGTTGGAACACACAACTTTTCTATAGAAATTTGAATGAGTGGTACATTGAACTGCAGCACTTGAGCGGAGCTACATGGAACCAAACAGGTGCTTTGCTGCGGTGTCGACCCTATCACTACAACCGCAGCGAACCAAACAGGCGAGAATGTCAAACTCATGTGGGGATGAGTCAGACACAGAAAAGAATGTAAAACCCAAGTGAGAAGGCTAAAGCTTCACCTGGACCTCATGGTTGGACTGAAACAGTGCTACCAAAGGAATGTCTGATTTTTCAAATTATGTTAATTGTCCCATGAGGGGATGGTTCAACTTGGTCAGTTGGTGCTTGGCTCTGATACCATGTGGTTCCTCTAACCACAAAACCCAGATTTAGAGTTGAGAGCCCAACACTTCTAAGGATCTCACCGCCCTCCTAATCAGCCAATGTGAGACTAATCTCTCTACACTTAGTGTCTTACGTACCCATTTAAACCCCATAGTCCCCTAGCTGTTTTTGATAGAAGATTGGGATTAGCACACGTGGGGACTCCATTAACGCGATTGTACGAGCACATGATTCCACTGGCGTGACCCTCCTCGACGCAGCTTCTGAACGGAGGCTGATAAGTATCCTCCAAATCCTGAGCTGATACCTGAAAGCGCGCAACATTCATACAGATAACTGATAACCTGTTCATCCAAGAACCTGAACACCTCAAAACCATATCATTACCCTCGCATCGAAGGTGAACCGCGTGCTCCCGTTCCAATTGTCCAGATCGTATGCGGTGAAGTGCTTGCAGCAAGCTGAAGCTTTAAGACCTGGAGACTCACCCTGCAATCCCCTCACGAAGGAGACCGCATACTTGCTGGCAGTCATTGGGTCCTCGCCTGGTGTCTCTTGGCCTCTGCCCCATCTAGGGTCCCTGAATATGTTGATGTTGGGGGACCAAAATGTCAGCCCTTCTGCCTGCCCAGCATTGTAGATCGCCCGAGCTTCGGTACTGATAGCCTTCAAATATGATAAGAAGATCGGAACTATTTGTAATTAGTCTCTTCCTCAAAAGATAATACTTTGAATTCTTTAGAAGCTACAATCATATGGTAAATCATTCACATTTCAGTTCTTAAAAGAACTTTTTGTTGAGCGGTCAGTACCACATTGGTAATGGGAGCGATTAGTCTCAAGTTGCCTTGATCATCGCACCCGCTGACGTCTCTCTCCATGTGCAAATAGGTCAAACGTGCTCTCGGTATGAGCAGGTGTTGAGCGGTTAGTCCCACATTGGTAATGGGAGCGGATATCATTGTACGTCTTTGTATACCCGGAGTGCTATGATACCTACTCATGAAACTGTGCCCCCGCAAAATCGGTCATGAGGGGGAGATTGTAACGGGTGTATGATTACACCAAACTCCCCGACTCCCCAATGTGCACCCCCATTTTTATGTACCTTACCAGTAACATCCGCCCCAAACACACAAGATATTGTCCGCTTTGCCCGTGCCCGCACGAGAACTTCCCAGGGTTGTCACCCATTCTGGTACTACTCTCGCCTGAGCACGCTTAACTACGGAGTTCTTACGAATTCCGTAGCGGCGCACGGGCAAAGCGGACAGTATCTTGTGTGTTTGGGGCCGATGTTACAAAATAGTATCAGAGTCGGTTCTCCTCGCAATGGGGGGTCTAACCCTACACGAGGACGTGTAGCCCTAAGGAGGGTGGATTGTGACGACCAAGATTCAATAGGCCAATAGCCAAGACTCCTGAGACTGGGATGCCAAGATGGATGAGGTGAGGTGAGGTGAGGTGTACAAGGCCACGAGTTAGCCCCACATCGTCTGGAGAGAAGGAGATCCTGAGCTGCTTATATAATTTCCCCTCCCAAACATAGAAGACGCGTTTTAAAATCGTGCGCCGCTACGAATTTCGTAAAAACTCCGTAGTTAAGCGTGCTCGGGCGAGAGCAGTCCTAGGATGGGTGACCCCCTAGGAAGTTCTCATGCGGGCACGGGCAAAGCGAATAGTATCTTGTGTGTTTGGGGCGGATGTTACAAAATGGTATCAGAGCCGGTTCTCCTCGCTATGGGGGGGGTCTAACCCTACACGAGGACGTGTAGCCCTAAGGGGGGTGGATTGTGACGACCAAGATCCAATAGGCCAATAGCCAATAGCCAAGACTCATGAGGCGGGAATGCCAAGATGGATGAGGTGAGATGAGGTGTACAAGGCCATGAGTTAGCCCTACATCGCCTGGAGAGAAGGAGATCATGAGCTACTTATATAATTTCCCCTCCCAAACATAAAAGACGCGTTTTAAAACCATAGCGAGGAGAACCGGCTCTGATATCATTTTGTAACATCCGCCCCAAACACACAAGATATTGTCCGCTTTGCCCGTGCCCGCACGAGAACTTCCCAGGGTGGTCACCCATCCTAGTACTACTCTCGCCCGAGCACGCTTAACTACAGGGTTCTTACGAAATTCATAGCGGCGCACGGTTTTAAAACGCGTCTTCTATGGTTGGTTCCTTTGAGGCTGGCGCTGAGGGGCTCTGTATTTGCTGCTGAGGTGGTGCTGGCAGAAGAGGTAGAAGAGGTGGTAGGTTCTGTTGTGGTCGTTGCTGGTAGTGCTGCTGCTGTTGCTGTTTCTTCTGCTGGTACTTAGGGCATTCCTTTTTCATGTGGTCGGGAGACCCACACGAGTAACAGGCAAACGACTGAGTCTTTAGAGCTTGGAGCACACGGGGAGGCCTTTGCTGCAGAGGGTAGGCCTCTGTCGTTCTGGGCTTCTTTGCATCTTGCTGGTTTCCTTGGCTACCACTGGCTCACTTTTCATGAATCTTTGTGGTCTCCTCATGGTGCCGCTTGACTGCTAAAGCCCTCCGAACTACCTCGTCATATGTCCGGATCATCAAAGCAAAGAGTTTGCTTCTGATCACTGGCCTCAATCCTTGCTTAAACCTTCTCGCCTTCCTAGCTACAGTAGCCACCTGGTGAGTGGCATACCGAGACAACTCTGCAAACTTTGCCTCATATTGGGCTACCGAGAGAGTGCCCTGAATCAGAGACATGAATTCTTGCTCCATCGCCTCTTGCACACTCTCTGGTAGGAATTTCTCCTAAAAAACCTCTATAAACTGCTCCCAAGTCATCTCCGACTGACCTGTTGTCCTGGAGCGCTTTATTCAATCCCATTAGTAATCTGCTTCAGCTTCAAACATGTGAGAGGCAAGAGATACCCTCTAATATCCAACTATCCCAAGCACATCCAGAAGCTTCCCAATCTGTTTGAGCCAGTTATCTGCTGCTACAGGGTCAGCCTCACCACGAAAAGCTGAGGGCTTTAACGCATGAAAAGCCTTGACGGTCCGGCTCACAAGATCTCCATCAGGTCTTGGCTCTAACGGATCCATCTGTTGTTGAGGAGATGGTTGGGAAAGAGGCTGTTGCTAAGCCTGGGTCTGTATCTGTGTAAGCACAGCTTGAGTCGTAGCCGCCTGCTGCTGGATGGCTTGAGCAATACCCTGGAGGATCTCATGAAGGTTCGGGGTATTTCCCTGCTCAGAGAAAGAGACTCTATCTTGATTCCTAGTACGAGCCATCTGTACAGCAAGGATCTAAATAAGTACATCTTCTAACTACTCTAACGTTCTAACTACTCTATCTACTTCCTCAGGTCATATCCCTGAGCTCTGATACCAGAACTCCGTAGTTAAGCGTGCTCGGACGAGAGCAGTACTAGGATGGGTGACCACCCTGAAAAGTTCTCGTGCGGGCACGAGCAAAAGGGACAATATCTTATGTGTTTGGGGCGAATGTTTCAAAATGGTATCAGAGCCGGTTCTCCTCGCTATGGGGGGTCTAACCTACACGAGGACGTGTAGTCCTAAGGGGGGTGGATTGTGACGACCTAGATCCAATAGGCCAATAGCCAAGAGCCAAGACTCTTGAGGCTGGGATGCCAAGATGGATGAGGTGAGGTGAGTTAAGGTGTACAAGGCCATGAGTAAGCACCACATCGCCTGGAGAGAAGGAGATCCAGAGCTACTTATATAATTTTCCCTCCCAAACATAGTAGACGCGTTTTAAAACCGTGCGCCACTATGAAATTCGTAAGAACTCCGTAGTTAAGTGTGCTTGGGCGAGAGCAGTATTAGGATGGATGACCACCTTGGTAAGTTCTCGTGCGGGCACGGGCAAAGCGGACAAAATCTTGTGTGTTTGGGGTGGATGTTACAAAATGGTATCAGAGCCGGTTCTCCTCGGGATGAGGGGTCAAACCCTACACGAGGTTGTGTAGCCCTAAGGGGGGTGGATTGTGACGACCAAGATCCAATAGGCCAATAACAAAGAGCCAAGACTCCTGAGGCTGGGATGCCAAGATGGATGAGGTGAGGTGAGGTGTACAAGGCCATGAGTTAGCCCCACATCGCCTGGAGAGAAGGAGATCCTGAGCTACTTATATAATTTCCTCTCCCAAACATAGAAGACGCGTTTTAAAACTGTGCGCCGCTACGGATTTCGTAAGAACTCCGTAGTTAATCGTGCTCGGGCGAGAGTAGTACTAGGTTGGGTGACCACCCTGGGAAGTTCTCGTGCGGGCACGGGCAAAGTGGACAATATCTTGTGTGTTTGGGGCGGATGTTACAAAATGGTATCAGAGCCGATTCTACTCGGGATGGGGGGGTCTAACCCTACACGAGGACGTGTAGCCCTAAGGAAGGTGGATTATGACGACAAAGATCCAATAGGCCAAGAGCCAAGACTCCTGAGGCGAGAATGCTAAGATGGATAAGATGAGGTGAGGTGAGATATACAAGGCCATGAGTTAGGCCCACATCGTTTGTAGAGAAGGAAATCCTGAGTTACTTATATAATTTCCCCTCCCAAACATAATAGACTCGTTTTAAAACCGTGCGCCGCTACGGAATTTGTAAGAACTCCATAGTTAAGCGTGCTCGGGCGAGAGCAGTACTAGGATGGGTGACCACCCTGGGAAGTTCTCGTGCGGGCACGGGCAAAGCGGACAAAGTCTTGTGTGTTTGGGGCGGATGTTACAAAATGGTATCAAAGCCGGTTCTCCTCGGGATGGGGGGGTCTAACCCTACACGAGGACGTGTAGCCCTAAGGGGGGTGGATTGTGACAATCAAGATCCAATAGGCCAATAGTTAAGAGCCAAGACTCCTGAGGCTGGGATGCCAAGATGGATGAGGTGCGGTGAGGTGTACAAGGCCGCGAGTTAGCCCCACATCGCCTGGAGAAAAGGAGATCCTGAGCTAGTTATATAATTTTCCCTTCCAAACATAGAAGACGCGTTTTAAAACCGTGCGCCGCTACGGAATTCGTAAGAACTCCGTAGTTAAGTGTGCTTGGGCGAGAGTAGTACCAGGATGGGTGACCCCTTGGGAAGTTCTCGTGCGGGTACGGGCAAAGCGGATAAAATCTTGTGTGTTTGGGGCGGATGTTACAAAATGGTATCAGAGCTGGTTCTCCTCGGGATGGGGGGGTCTAACCCTCACGAGGACGTGTAGCCCTAAGGGGGGTGGATTGTGACGACCAAGATCTAATAGGCCAAGAGCCAAGAGCCAAGACTCCTGAGGCGGGAATGCCAAGATGGATAAGGTGAGGTAAGGTGTGGTGAGGTGTACAAGGCCATGAATTAGCCCCATATTGCCTGTAGAGAAGGAGATCATGAGCTACTTATATAATTCCCTCTCCCAAACATAGAAGACGTGTTTTAAAAACGTGCGCCGCTATAGATTTCGTAAGAACTCCGTAGTTAAGCGTGCTCGGGCAAGAGTAGTACCAGAATGGGTGACCCCCTGGGAAGTTCTTGTGCGGGTACAGGCAAAGCGGACAAAAATCTTGTGTGTTTGGGGCGGATGTTACAAAATGGTATCAGAGCCGGTTCTCCTCGCTATGGGGGGGTCTAACCCTACACGAGGACGTATAGTCCTAAGGGGGGTGGATTGTGACGACCAAGATCCAATAGGCCAATAGCCAAGAGCCAAGACTCCTGAGGCTGGGATGCCAAGATGGATAAGGTGAGGTGAGGTAAGGTGTACAAGGTCATGAATTAGCCCCACATCGCCTGGAGAGAAGAAGATCCTGAGCTACTTATATAATTTTCCCTCCCAAACATAGTAGACGCATTTTAAAACCGTGCGCCACTACGGAATTCGTAAGAACTCCGTAGTTGAGTGTGCTTGGGCGAGAGCAGTACTAGGATGGGTGACCACCCTGGGAAGTTCTCGTATATCAGAGCCGGTTCTCCTCGGGATGGGGGGTCTAACCCTACACGAGATTGTGTAGCCCTAAGGGGGGTGGATTGTGGCGACCAAGATCCAATATGCCAATAACAAAAAGCCAAGACTTTTAAGGCTAGGATGCCAAGATGGATGAGGTGAGGTGAGGTGAGGTGAGGTGAGGTGTACAAGGCTATGAGTTAGCCCCACATTGCCTAGAGAGAAGGAGATCCTGAGCTACTTATATAATTTTCACTCCCAAAATAGAAGACGCATTTTAAAACCGTGCACCGCTACGGATTTCGTAAGAACTTCGTAGTTAATCGTGCTCGGGCGAGAGTAGTACTAGGATGGGTGACCACCCTGGGAAGTTCTCGTGCGAGCACGGGCAAAGCGGACAATATCTTGTGTGTTTGGGACGGATATTACAAAATGGTATCAGAGCTGGTTCTACTCGAGATGGGGGGGGTCTAACCCTACACAAGGACGTGTAGCCCTAAGGAGGGTGGATTGTAACGACCAAGATCTAATATGCCAAGAGCCAAGACTCCTGAGGCGAGAACGCTAAGATGGATAAGATGAGGTGAGGTGTACAAGGCCATGAGTTAGGCCCATATCATTTGGAGAGAAGGAGATCCTGAGTTACTTAAATAATTTCCCCTCCAAAACATAGAAGACACGTTTTAAAACCGTGCGCCGCTACGGAATTTATAAGAACTCCGTAGTTAAGCGTGCTCGGGCGAGAGCAGTACTAGGATAGGTGACCACCCTGGGAAGTTCTTGTGCGGGCACGGGCAAAGCGGACAAAATCTTGTGTGTTTGGGGCGGATGTTACAAAATGGTATCAGAGCCGGTTCTCCTCGGGATGGGAGGGCCTAACCCTACACGAGGATGTGTAGCCCTAAGGGGGGTGTATTGTGACAACCAAGATCCAATAGGCCAATAGCCAAGAGCCAAGACTTCTGAGGCTGGGATGCCAAGATGGATGAGGTGCGGTGAGGTGAGATGAGGTGTACAAGGCCACGAGTTAGCCCCACATCGCTTGGAGAGAAGGAAATCCTGAGCTAGTTATATAATTTTCCCTCCCAAACATAGAAGACGCGTTTTAAAACCGTGCGCCGCTACGGAATTCGTAAGAACTCCGTAGTTAAGCGTGCTCGGGCGAGAGTAGTACCAGGATGGGTGACCCCCTGGAAAGTTCTCGTGCGGGCACGGGCAAAGCGGACAAAATCTTGTGTGTTTGGGGCGGATGTTACAAAATGATTTCAGAGCTGGTTCTCCTTGGGATGGGGGGGTCTAACCCTACACAAGGACGTGTAGCCTTAAGGGGGGTGGATTGTGACGACCAAGATCTAATAGGCCAAGAGCCAAGAGCCAAGACTCCTAAGGCGGGAATGCCAAGATGGATAAGGTGAGGTGAGGTGAGGTGTACAAGGCCATGAGTTAGCCCCACATCGCTTGGAGAGAATGAGATCATGAGCTACTTATATAATTTCCTCTCCCAAACATAGAAGACGCGTTTTAAAAACGTGCGCCGCTACAGATTTCGTAAGAACTCTGTAGTTAAGCGTGCTCGGGCAAGAGTAGTACCAGGATAGGTGACCCCCTGGGAAGGTCTTGTACGGGTACGGGTAAAGCGGACAAAAATCTTGTGTGTTTGGGGCGGATGTTACAAAATGGTATCAGAGCTGGTTCTCCTCGCTATGGGGGTCTAACCCTACACGAGGACGTGTAGTCCTAAGGGGGGTGGATTGTGACGACCAAGATCCAATAGGCCAATAGCCAAGAGCCAAGACTCCTGAGGCTGGGATGCCAAGATGGATGAGGTGAGGTGTACAAGGCCATGAGCTACTTATATAATTTCCCCTCCCAAATATAAAAGACGCGTTTTTAAACCGTGCGCCGCTACGAATTTCGTAAGAACTCCGTAGTTAAGCGTGCTTGGGCGAGAGCAGTACTAGGATGGGTGACCTCCCTGGGAAGTTCTCGTGCGGGCACGGACAAAGCGGTCAAAAATCTTGTGTGTTTGGGGCGGATGTTATATTACCCCCAGTCCTTCACTTGACCGTGAGTGATCTGTCAAAAAGTGGGGGTCTAACTCAAATTTCGACATAAAAGTTGGGTGTAATTCAATAAAAAAGCCCATTTTTAAGAGTTCGGATCTCCTCTAGTCAGTCGGGCCTGATCGGTGAGCCCAGCACGCATCACAGCCGCATGCAGACCTGCAGTCCGCTGGAGTACGATTCACTTTCGAGTCCCCTGCCATCGTGCGGTTGTGATGCGCACGGGCCCACCGACCGGGACCCCCTATTAGTTGTTGACGATTTGGTAAGCGACATGTGGCGATCCGAAAATGAACCGCCACGATCTATGGTCATGGGATGAATCCAAGGGGGGATGCCATCACCCCCGGCCGATGACCACTGCTGCCGATCACCGGCCACCACCCGTCGCCGCTGGCCACCACCACTGTCAGTGACCACCTCTATATACCACCGGCCACTCGTCGCCGTCGGCAGGGGTTGTTGTCGGCGGCGGTGGTCGCCGGCTGTCGGCAAGAGCGGTCGCCGGCGGTTGCCAAATGCGGCGCCGCGACAGGGACGGTGGTTGGCAGGCAACGATAGATAGTGGGCGATGGTTGGGGGTGGTCTCCTCCCCCTTGGGTTCATCTCATGGCCATAGATCATGGCTTCCAAATCGTTAGCGACCAATAGGGGAGACGATCATTAGTAGCGAGAAGTGAGAACCCTACTTTTAACCGGCTACACCACCCATGGTAGAATTCTTTCGAACGTAACAATAAGTATAATTTTTTCAGGGGGGTAGCAACAAAAACGTCTCATCTGTAGGGTCCGGACCTGCCCGATGCGATTCCAGATGGAGGGATTGAAGGAGGCGGCGGTGAGGATGACTTGCGGGAAGCTGGTGGCGGAGCGAAGGGAGGCGTTGAAGTGGACGCCGCGGCCGAAGCTGGAGACGCCGTGGAGCGACTCGGACCACCATTTGTAGGCCGGAACGGAGAGGCGGGGGATGGGAGGGGCGACGTCGCCCAGCTGGGATATCTTCTCCTCCAATGACAGGCGGGAGATGAGGTCGTCCGCCCTTTGCTCGACCGGGAGCGTGCGGTCGCAGAAGGGGAGGCCCCGGGTCGATGGGCTCGAAGGGTCGCACGAGAATGGAGGGTCCGAGGAGAGGACCGCCAGTGGGAGCAGGAGTAGGAGGAGGAGGAGGAGGAGAGGGAGGGAGCCTCTGTGGATCCTCATTCCTTTAAGATTCGTGCACTGCTGTGGTGAGTGGACGTACTGTGAGTTTATATAGAGGCCCAGTTCGGTTCGAGCCGCGGTAAGTTGCTTCGAGGTAAGTTTTCCAGAAACCTCACGTGACCTACTGTTTGGTTTGAAGTAAGTTAAGTGCCTCTTTTGCTCAAGGCTCAAGCCTAGATTTGGTGTGTCTGGGTTTTTGGTTTTTTTTAGCCTTAAGTCCTTTATACAACTTCCTTTTGAGATAGAGGACACGCTAAAATCATATTCGAGCTGGGGTCCCTGGCCAAAAGTTCTGTTTTGCAATGAAGACATGGACAATAGTACCCCTAATACAGATTCAAACTTATATTGCTATGCCTTACTCCACATATGAAGAAAAACTCATTTGAAAAACCGATATAAACCCTCGGATTTTCTACGGATATGATGTTGAAAAGACTTGAAAACCATTGATTTCAACAATCAATACAAAATCCTTGACTTATTTATGGAAAAAAAAACGCTTCGATCTTCATCAAAAACCTCCTAGTTTCTCCAAGAAAAACTCACTTGAAACTAATCCAAACTCTTGCAACCCTCGATTTCATAGAACTAATATTAATACCACTGGAAAAACAAAGATTTCAAGTCTCAAACATAGAACTTCTTTGTGTCACCTTTGACTATTACGAATTGTTACTATTAATGACCGTGATTGTAACTCTTTCACTATATGAGAGATTTAACATGTTTTTCTACAAATATAACTTCATAATATTTTAATATTTCAATATATATATATATATATATATATATATATATATATATATATATATATATATATAGAGGGCTGGGAAGCTGAACTCGAGTTCATAATTAGATTGGTGAATTTGAGTTTTCCAATTGACATGTGTATGTGTTTTCTTTTATCGTTTGCTTTATGTCTTTTCAGTGTTCATCATTCTTAAATGCTTGTATCCTCTTGCTTCCTTTATGTGTTTTCAATGGACACATGACGGTGATGGCGCAATATGAACCCTGTTTCACGATTCATTTGTGAACATAAGTTTACCAACTCCTATATATATATATATATATATATATATATATATATATATATATATATATATATATATATATATATATATATATATATATATATATATATATATATATATATATATATATATATATATATATATATATATATATATATATATATATAGGGGCATGCTATGCTGCGGCATGCGGTGTGTGCGGCACTGCATCGCAGCCGTCAGATGCACGCGCTGCGTGCATCACATGCACGCAGCAGTGCATCAGACGGCTGCGGTACAGTGTCACACTTACCGCATGCCGCATTATATCATTTCTCTCTCTCTCTCTCTCTCTTTATATATATATATATATATATATATATATATATATATATATATATATATATATATATATATATATATATATATATATATATATATATATATGGTCGGGATCCAGAAACACGCTACTTTGCCACAAAGTTAGACATGCATCATCCAAAACCCTAGATAAAGGTTTTAGAATTTGTTGATTTTTTGTAAGGATGATCAACTACCCTTAGATAGCCCATCCAAAAAAGATCAGCACATTCTAAACCCTTTAGGTGCATCAAATCTAAAGAGCTTTATCGACCGTTCATTTTAACCGTTAAATTGAAGGGAATATTTGATTAGTCCATAGGTTTTAGAATGTGTTGATTTTTTGCTGATGTGCTATCTAAGGCAAGGTTATAATCCTCACAAAAAATCAATAAATTTTGAAACCTCTATCTAGGGTTTTGGAGATGCGTGTCTAACTCTGTGACAAAATAGCGTGTTTCTGGATCTCGACCCTATATATATATATATATATATATATATATATATATATATATATATATATATATATATATATATATATATATATAGAGGCATGCTTGGTTGCGCTGTGCGCTGCCGAACCGGATGTGCGCTGCGCACACGGGTCGTCCGATCCGGGACGATCAAACGGCCCGGCTGATTCCCGCTCCCACTCCTGCACCGCACCGCACAGCCTGCACCGCACCGCTCCCGCAACCGTCGGATCGGATCGGACCGCACCGCACCGCTCCCACAGCCTGCACCGCACTGCTCCCGCACCGCACCGCACTGCTCCCGCACCGCATCGCACCGCACCGCTGCACATTTCGCTGTTACTGTAGCGGCTACAGTAACAGCGAAATGTGTTACGGGCCGTTCGATCGAAGAGTTAGATGGGAATCGAGTGGCCAGAAACACATTTCGCTGTTACTGTAGCCGCTACAGTAACAGCGAAATGTGCATCGGCCGCTCGATCTCAAATCCGATCCGATCCGACGGTTGCAGGAGCGGTGCGGTGCAGGCTGTGCGGTGCGGTGCGATGCGGTGCGGGAGCGGGAGCGGGAATCAGCAGGGCCGTTTGATCGTCCCGGATCGGACGGCCCGTGTGCGCAGCGCACATCTGGTTCAGCAGCGCACAGCGCAACCAAGCATGCCTATATATATATATATATATATATATATATATATATATATATATATATATATATATATATATATATATATATATATGTCAATTTTTGATAAGACATTTAATTGTTACAAAATTGCTACACTTTTTAAGGACGAATTGGTACTCTTTTCTGTGTGAC
Source organism: Chamaelirium japonicum (assembly GCA_947650365.1). Taxonomy (NCBI): domain Eukaryota; kingdom Viridiplantae; phylum Streptophyta; class Magnoliopsida; order Liliales; family Melanthiaceae; genus Chamaelirium; species Chamaelirium japonicum. The sequence continues at coordinate 89,547,930 of OX393549.1, read as the reverse complement.
TAGTACAAATGGTTACTCTTTCTGGCCGAGATTGTTATTCTTCTCTATATGAGATATTTAACATGTTTTACTGTAAAAACAAATTCATAATATTTCAAAAAATAATAATAAATACTATATATCTGTAGTTACAATCAAATTTTGATAACATATTCAAGTGTTACAAAAATGATACTATTTTTTAGGTCGAATTGATACCCTTTTTTGACAGTTATATATGGGTTTACATGTCATTTTTAAAAATGACTTCAAGAAACTACTAGCCAGCTGTTGTTAACCGTACATAGAAGGACCCAGCATTAAACACATTTAACGACTAGGGACTTCCACTAAAACACAACTTAAGTGTGTCCTTTAACTAATAAAAGATCCTGTATAGGGACTAAGCCTCTTCATGAAGTCTATTAAATCAAAATCTTAGATTGTATATTGGGCATATCCATGCCCTCTATGATCCTATTCACGAGCTTGCTCATGATCCATAAACAAACGTGTTCATGAGCCCAACCGAGTTGAACCTTTGGTCTATTTGAGCTTGGCTCATTTATCAAACTAGATCAAACCAATAAATTAGTTGAATCTAAGACTTCAAAATCTTAGATTGTATATTGGGCAATTCTACTTTATGGAAAGTCTGATTTTTTTTACCATTCTGCTAAAGATGGAAATACTTCATTGACTTATTTCTCGGCTGATATAGTTGAAGATAGAAGGTTTGATTTATGTATCAATTTGGTTAAAGACGGAAAGCCCTCAATGATTCATATCTTTGTGGATTTGGTTAAAAATAAAAATACTTCAATTTACTGGTTGATTTGGTTGAAGATAGACAATCTTACTTTATGAAAAGTATGATATTTTACCGATTTGGCTAAAGATGGAAAGTCTTTGATAACCTATTTCCCGGATGATATAGTTGATGATGAAAGGTGTGATTTCTGTTTTGATTTGATTAAAGACGAAAAGCCCACAATGATTCATATCTTTGCTGATTTGGTTAAAAATGGAAGGACTTCAATTTACTGATTTACTGGTTGATTTGGTTGAAGATGGTCAATCTTATTTTATGAAAAGTCTTATTATTTTTACCGATTTAGCTAAAGATGGAAAGCATTCAATGACATATTTCCTAGTTAAATGCTTGATTTTTGTATCGACTTGGTTAAAGACAGAAAACTCTTAATGATTCGTATATTTGGAGATTTGGTTAAAAATGGAAAGACTTCAATTTGCTGATTTACTCGTTGATTTGGTTGAAGATCGGCAATCTTACTTTATGGAAAGTCTGATTTTTTTTACATATTTGGCTAAAGATGGGAAGCTTTCGATGACTTCTTTCTCGCCTGATATAGTTGAAGATGGAAGGTCTGATTTTTGTATTGTTTTTGTCAAAAACGAGAAGCCCTTAATTATCCGTATCTTCGATGATTTGGCTAAAAATGGTAAGACTTCAATTTACCGATTTACTACTTGATTTGGTTGAAGATGGGCAATCTTATTTTATGGTCGGTTTACTTAATGGTAAGTGTTTAATTAATGGTATCTTAGGGGATTTGGTTAATAACAAAAAGACTTCAACTGAATGATTTAAAAAGTGGCTATTATGACAAGTTATAAGAGCACATGTAAACATATGAAATATCGCCTTGCCCTCTTGCGCTCTTCTCTACCCTCCTATTGCACCTTGCGCAGTCTTACACTATTTTATGTTGTCTTGTGCAGCTGCGCTACCTCGCACCCACTTGTGTCGACATCCACCACTATCTGCTTCACACATCCTCGGACGGATGTCATTTTAAAGTTCTCATTGGTATCTCCCACTTCGGCCTCTTCCATCGCCAATATCCACCATCGCGGCTTCTCCCGCCCTCGAATGGAGATTCCTTTGGAAGTCTCACTAACTTCTCCTAGTTTGGCATCCTCTATCGTAGATAGCCACCACTGTCGGCTTCTCCCGCTATTGGATGGAGGTTCCTTCATAGTTCTCACCAACCTGATAATTACTGGTCTCTCCCAGTTTGGCCTTATCCATTGCTGGCTTCCCTTACCTCTAGTCTCCTCCGCATCGATTTTTACCCTGTTGAGTGCCTTTGCCATCACTCTAGCTGTATGGAATCCGGTCTCAATGACCAGTTATGGTGGATGTCCAGATTTTTCCAGCCAGCTGTATCGTCAGCCTTTTTAGTTTGCGGTTCTTCACTGGAGGCTATTCTAATTGTTCCGTTGTTCGAGGATTGGTGTCCTGATTGGCTCTTGGACTCGGCTCATCGTACAACTTCAGTTTTTTTTCTTTGGCTTCTCTTGCAAACTCCGTGTGGTACCTCACACTGAGTTCGGTGGGGAGGATATGTTTTTTTCCTTTATTTTCTTTTGTCTTTTTCTTTCTTTTCATTTTAGGCAAACTAATATTGGTTTATACCCTACATCAATTTGAGAGGGTGTAGGGAGTTGGAGGTTATTAGAGGTGGTTAGAGACTCTAACAACCTTTTGTTCGGCTTGGGGATCCAGTCCATGAGTTCGACCCAAATCAGGCACGATCCATTAGGGTTGCTTGACTTTCCTACAGATTCAGCTGCATGCTTTCCTTTTTTCTTCCGTTGGTATCGATCTATTCTTTCCTCGGTGTCGCCTTCTCGAGCATCTGAAACAGATTTGGCAAGTATCGATCTATTCTTTCCTTTTTTCTTCAGTTGGTATCATCTCGAACGATTAATTTCTATTTCTCTACATGGTTTACCCCCAGCCCAAGAAATGGAGTTTTAGGCAATGTTAGGCCTAGGAATAGGGAGAGAGGGGAGAGTTCCAGTCACTTTAAATGAATTTTATCCTGCAGACAAGCAACCAGTTACTTGGAGTGCAAGCCAAGCAACCCAGTTGGCCTCTATTGAAAGAAGAGGATGCTATTAGATTTGGAGAAGCATCGAGATGATAGAGGTTGACTCAAGGGGGAGCAATTGAAGGAAACCCTAGCCACGGCGAGGAGCTCAAGAACTCGGTGGGAGGTGTGGGTGTGCCCCCCCCCCCCCCCAGGGGTGCTGTGGAGGGGACGAATCGAGGATACAAAACCCCGGGGAGGTGCAACATAGCATCTCCTCCCGCGAAGAAACGAAGGTTGGAGAGATGGATCGAATCCCTTTGGCGAAAGGCCCGGATGACGAGCTCCAAGTGGGACCTAGTGGTTGACGCCCGAGAGCCCAGGCGAATTCGCACACAGAGGTAAGAAGCCTCGTGTTGAAGGCATGGGCGCCGATCCCTGTCCAGAGAGCAACCCAAGGGAGGCCGCGACGCAACACCTCCTTGGGTTGTTCGATTTATTGGAAGAAATCCCGGATGGTTAGGTTGTGGGACAACTCTCTCCCCCTCTCAGAGCAGTTCACGGCTCTAGTAGGCGAGAGTGCCAATAGACACAGGACCAAGGCATTGACATGTGCTCGTTAGGGTGTTAATGGACGCAGGGATGACAGGTCATGGCTGGCAACCACCTAGGCCACAAGGTGCAAGTTTGCAGCAAGTTCTCGATGAATAACGGAGAATGCCAATAGGCACAAGACCGAGGCACCAATGGATGCTCGGTGGGCTACATCAGTTATAGAGGCAATAGGTGGTTTGCAATAGTCTAGGTCACTGGCTGCGAGTTTGCAGCAGGTTTTCTTCTTCCGGCTTCTCAATTGCTTGTGAGAGACGAAGGGAGATCGGGGATCAAGAGAGGGATACTTTTTTTCTTCAAGATCCGATGGAGGCAAAGAAGAAGAGAGGGTTGTAAATTAGTTGTAATCTCCTATATAATTCCATAGTGCTCCAAAGGGCAATGACTAACACCTGCAGAGGTAGGACTTTTCCAAACTGCATTAACAAATCTCTTGTGTTTCGTATGTGGCTTGATTATCTCTTTCCTATCAAGTTAATTTGAACAACAAATGATATTAGAGCTTGGTTGGGAGAGCAGTTGGAATTACGGAGCAAATCAGAGTGGCGTAGCTATTTGGGAGAATAGTTAGAGCCATTGAGCAGTCGGAGTCCTAGCATCCCTCAAAGTCTAAGGGGGAGAAACCTAGCAGCAAGAACGACACTGCGGAAGCACTCAAACCAGGCACGCGAGGTCTACTTGAGCCCAGAGATAGCCCGGCACAGACAGTAGACGTGCCCCATAGAAACAAAAATGCTTAGTAGAGGAGCCATGTACACCTCCTCTGAGAGGTCACCATGAAGGAAAGCATTTATCACGTCCATCTGATGGAGATGCCACCCTCGAGCAGCTACCGTAGGTAAGAGTGTGCGCACAGTAGTCATCCGAGCAACTAGAACAAACGTCTCCTCGTAGTCAATCCCATACTCCTGGGAGAAGCCGCGAGCAACAAGGCAGACCTTGTGCCGCTAAATGGAGCCATCAGTTTGAGTCTTGACCTTGAAGATCCATTTGTAGCTAACAAGCACCACGCTTGAGGGACAAGAAACCAGATTCTAGGTCTGGAGTCGCTGAAATGCCTCAAGCTTGACTGTCATGGCCTGCCGCCACTCTACGTATAAAGCTGCCTAATGGTACAACTAGGGCTCTTGGTGAGTATAGAGAACAATAAGAAAGGCCTGATAAGACGGGGAGTAGGTGACAACAGTAGAATATCCAGAGGAGGTAGGAATGGCAGAGGTAAGGGAAGAGTAGCCAAACCTGTCAGGACAGTAGTCATATCTGTCAGGAGGATGATGTTCGCACGCAAGGTAGTGTCAAACAGGCTAGGATTCGAGACCGGAGAGAAGGGAGCAGCAGTAGGCAAGGGAGTACCGGTGGAGGTAGTCTCGGTGGGAGTAACTGTAGAGCAACGAACGTAGACACGAGTGACAGGTGGTGGTGGTGAGGGTGGCGGAGGAGACAAGGGAAAGGGGGGCATGGTAGTTGGGTGTGTGTATGTGTGTGTAGGGGGAGGGGAGGTAGAGGAGGTGGAGGCGGAGGCGGAGGAGGGTCTTGACGATGGTAGGGGAGGCTCAACAGGTGAAGGCACAGTTATGAATGTAGGAGCATGATACAGAGGTACAAAGGGGATGGTAAGAGGTGGTGGAGGCAAAGAGGGTGACGCAGGCAGTAAGGGAAGATCCTGGAACTCAGTAAAAAGGTATGAAACATCCTCAACAAAGGAGACATGATGAGTGACATGGATCCGGCGAGCCAAGAGATCATAGTACCAATAGCCCTTGTGCTCCCGACTGCTGAGCCTCAAGAGAACACACCTAATAGACCTAGCAGAGAGTTTAGTGCGCTTATGGGGAGGGAGGATGATGAAACACGTGAACCTAAAGATTCGAAGAAGGGAGTAGTCAGGTGATATGGAGTAAAGTCGCTCATAAGGGGTAACACCAGAGAGTGTAGAGGACAGAGTGATGTTGATAAGGTAAAAGGCGGTCAGAACAGCTCGGCCCAGTAAGAATATAGAACAGAAGCAGACAAAAGTAGAGCTCGCACTGTCTCGAGGGCATGGCGATACTTTCGCTTGACGACTCTGTTCTATTTATGGGTGTGGGGGCATGACTGTTGATAAAGAGTGTCATGAGTCTAAAGGATCTCACGCATCTTCGAGGAGAGATACTCTTGGGCACAGTTAGACCAAAAGGTCTTAATGCGCTAATCAGACTAGGTGTGGAGTATAGTAGTGAAGGTCCTATAAATATGAGGAATCTCGGAGCGGCGACTCATAAGATAGCCCTAGGTGCAGCGAGAGTAATCATCTATGAAGCTCACATAATACAGAAAACCAGTAAAGGAGACAGTTGGAGCAAAACCCCATACGTCAAAATGCACTAGATCAAAAGGGGCATTTGATCAAGAAGCACTAGTAAAAAAGAAAGAGCTAGGTGCTTTGCCAATTGCCAACCGCTGTAGACAGAGAGGGGGGAGAAAGAAACTCGACCCAAAATGGAAAACGCTTTGAAGTCGATCACTGGATCTGTGACCTAACCTTCTGTGCCACAAGTTGGCATCAAAGGTGACAGACAAGGCTGACTGAATGGAAGGAGTGGAAGTGGGAATCTGAAGGTGATCAAACTAATAGAGTACCCCTGCTCTACAACCCATCCCAACTCTCTAACTCGTTCGCGGATCCTGTATAGAATAAGAAGAAGAAGAAGTAAAGGTAACGGTCAGGCTCGAGTCACAAAGAGAACTAATATATATTAAATTAATATTTAAGAGGGGAGCATGGTGAACACGAGGCAAGGTCAGGAGACTAGTGGGTTCGAAAGCAGAGGTGAGAGATCCAACTGCGAAATAGGTATAAGAGCTCCATCAGCAATGCGGACCCTCAGGTAGGAGGGAGCTGGGGTATAGTCGGTGAGTACGATAGAATCACTGGTGAGGTAGCAGGAGGCACCAAAGTCGAAGATCCATGGAGCAGCAGTACCAGGAGTAACGGACAGGTCGTAAGCTGTCGCAGAGCTGGTAGAGGTGAGGTGCCGAAGAAGTAGCTCCTCAAGTCGATGAAGATGGTTAGAGTCAAATCGGGGCGGAGTAGTAGTGGTGATGGGAGGTACTGGATTAGCTTGATCAATAGCAGCAACAATGTCGCCACCATGGTGGAGGAGAGCCTAACCACGTCCACGACTGACTGTCTCGACAGAGGGACTCGGCTTGAGAACATCCTCAAAGAGGAGTGGAGGAGGAGCATGGTGAAAGGCCATAGTGCCAGGAGAGACCATCATTGCGCAACAGAGAGGAGACAAGGAGGTCAGTGTAGAAGTGCCCACGAAAACCCTCGACGAGAGATGGTAGGGAACTGATGAAGCAAAGGGGAGAAATTGTGATAGGGATCTGCAACATAATAACAGAGGAGATCCAACCATAACAGAGCAGAAGAGGAAATCGACGGAGCAGCGACCTCCACTAAACAATCTTGACGGAGTGGAGGAAATCAGAGTAGCAAACGACACGGGTCGGGATGGCTACTGTGAGTAGGTGGTAGCAGCTGAAGGTGGCAACGACTAGAGGAGGCAGCGATTATAGGTGGCAGCGGCTAGAGGAAGCAGGGGAGGTCGCAGAAGGTCTGTAGCGGCAGTGGAGTGTTGCGGGGTCTTGGAGCATAGGAGGTGTGAGGGCTGCGGTGGACCTCAGGGGTTTTGAACGACACGTGGAGGGAGGAGGAGAGGTGCGGTGGGGTGCTGGGGTGGCTGGAGTGAGGGCTGTGGGGAGGGGAGGGGGGTTGCTCGGGTAAGCTGTTAGTAGTGGGGGGGGATTGGGTAGGGGGCGATCGAAAGGAGGGATCGGGTAGGGGGCGGTGGATAGGGAGGGTGATCAGGCAGGGGGGATCGGGGAGGGGGGATCGGAGGCGGGTCGGGAAGAGGGATCGGAGGGGGGTCGGGGAGGGGAGATTGGAGGGGGGTCGGGAAGGGGGATCGGTGAGAAAGGGGGTTGCGGGTCGCTGATGAGGGAGGAGCAGGCTGCGGGGGGTCGCCAGTGAGGAAGGAGAGGGCTGCGGGTCGTCGGTGTCGTCGTCGTCGTCGTCGCAGAAGAAGGAACCCTAGAACTCAGATACCATGTTAGGAGATGACGTCTAGAGTTTGGAGAGAATGGAAAATCTCTTCATTGAGGGACTAAGCCCAATATATATACACAGTATTACACAGTGAACCCGTCCCGACTGTACATAAAACCGACCCATCTCTATATACATTAACAGTTGGGATCTTGGATCTAGCCCATGCGTTTGTCCCAAAACCGTCGCGGCCCATTAGGGTTGCTTGGAGTGCAAGCCAAGCAACCCAGTTGAAATTTAAAGAGGAAGACGCTCTCAGATCTAGAGAAGCATTGAGATGCAGAGGTCGACTCAAGGAGGAGGAGTTGAAGGAAACCCTAGCCGCAGCGAGAAGCTCGAGAACCCAGGGGGAGGTGAGGGTGCACCTCTCCCTCGGGGATGCGGTGGAGCGGATGGATTGAGGATCCGCAACCCGAGGAGGTGCATCATAGCATCTCCCTTTAGAGGAACGACGAAGGCTGTATAGACGGACCAAACCCCTCCGACGAATGGCGTGGACGACAAGCTCCAAAAGGGCGTTGACGGTCGGTGCCTCGAAGTCTGTCAAGCGGCACCCGGGCGAATTTGCTCTCATAGGGTGGAGTCCCCATGCTGGAGGCATGTGTACCCCTACGGCCGAGCGAAATCCAGTCAAAAACTCGGGGGAGGCCGTGATGCAATGCCTCCCCAGATGGATTGGTTCGTTGGAGGAAATCCCAGAAGGGGAGACTGTGGGACAATGCTCTCCCCCTCTCAGGGTGGTTTGCATCTCCAGTAGGAGAGAGTGCCAACATGCACGAGACCGATGTAGTGCGGGTGCTCGGTAGGGCATCATCGGATGCAGGGGCGACAGACAGCTGGCTACTGCGTAGGCTACTGGGTGTGAGTTTGTAGCGGGTTGTAGACGGACAATGGAGGGTACCAACAAGCACAAGACCGAGGCATCGACAGGTGCTCAGTGGGCGACATTGATCGCATGGGCGACAGGCGGCTGGCAACCGTCTAGGCCACGGACTGCGAGTTTGCAGCAGGTTTTCTTCTTCAGGCTTCTCAAATGCGTGTGAGAGACGAAGGGAGATCGAGAATCAAGAGAGGGAGAATTTTTTTCCGGAGGCGAGGAAGAAGAAGCGAGTTGTATTCTCTTATCTAATTCCATAGTGCTTCAAATGGCGGTGACTAACACCTGCAGAGGTAGGGCTTTTCCGAATTGCGTTAACAAAAATCTTTTGTGCTTCTTGTGTGACTCGACTGTCTCTCCCCTATCGAGTTTATTCCGCGCAACACCTTCTACTCTACTATATACACAGCCTCCTTGGGGATTATGACATTAGAGAGATAGAGTTCCTCGTCGCAATATTAATAGATCTAATAACATATCCTTATTTAGTATTATGCAAGCTTTGGTTATACTGCAGAAAAAGAATAGATCAAACCTCTCAGATGTGATTAAAGCATTCAGAACAAGTATCATATATTCCTTCACAAAGCAATCAGCACTTGTAAAAAGACAAAAATAAAATTAACAATAATTCTGCACTTTATTAGTCTTTGAAAAGATACATGAAGTCTGTATCAGTGGCATTCCAACCCTTTTATTGCAAAGATCTGTAAGAAAATCAAATCAAGCAGTTGCCTCTTCAAGAAGCCATCTTATTAGCAAAAAGAGGGGTAAAAGGAAACCATGAATACTGATCAAATGCCGGTAATTCCAGATGTACTCCCACAAGCTAAACCTTTAAAAGGGTTATTACCACAAGGTTCATCTTGAATTCTTTCGAACTCAAGCCAGGATGCTGATCTGATACTCTTCATCTCCTACCACCATGAAATGAGATCCCTTGTCAAGCACCCTCGAACCATATTCATCAGTCCGTGTGAGGTGCTCACAGGGGCTCAACCCAAACTCGACATCGGCGCTCTCCCCAGCCTCTAAGTGCACGCTCTCGAATCCGATCAGCTGTTTCATCGGTCTCCCACGAACAATGCCGGTCCAGCGCAAGAAAAGCAGCACCGGATGCCTTCCGTCCATCGGCCCATGATTTTTAACTCTGACAACAGCAGTTAACTTCAGATTCTCGCACGCTTCGGACCCAATCTCAGTGATATCGTAACTGATACTATCCGTCTTCTTGATAGCTTGGAGACTTCTTGATTTGTTCAGGTAGATGGGGTTTTCAGCGATAGGCGTAAACTCATAAGAATAGGTGGAGTAGCTGAGGCCATAGCCGAATCTGAAAACGGGTCTACCGGTGTAGAATCGATAGGTGCGGCCCGGGTATCCAGTGGCAGGGTTAGCCCTCATCCTCATGTCGGTCATTGGAACCCTAGTGAATACTTGAGGATACCAAGTGACGGGCAATCTTCCACCTGCATAAGAGCATGAAACCAGATGATAGAACACAGTGGAGCTTGGTACCTTAATCTCTTCGGATAATTGAATACGCATTTAATGAAAACTGTTGCATTGTTGATATAGAAAGGTAGCCGAAACATAGAAGAAATCTTACGAAAAAAAATATTTAGAAAGATCAAAAATCATACTTCTATATGGTTTCTTTTTTATACAAGTATACACACCATACTGTTTGCATAGGCCAATGTGACATTTACCGGAAAATGAAAGGGAATGTCCAACTTTCTACTCTTAGCCTTTTATATTAAATGTTCTAGTATTTCTTATAAATTTATATATATACAAATATAATTAACTGTATCTTAAAATACACGATACACAAAAAAGGAAAAAAGATACACGATGTGACAACCTTGTGCATGACCAAAGAGTTTACTGAAACAATGCAGAAAAGTTTACCTGGATTGTGTTCCCCAAAGACGACTTCCGCAATTGCGAATCCACCAGCTTCACCAGGATAACCAGCCCACAAGATGCCTCCTATCATCGCATCATACTTTGCGAACGTGACATCGACTGGTCCACCGCAAACAAGCACCAAGATCACAGGCCTTTTTGCAGCTCTTGCCACACTAGTTATGAGGCTTTGCTGCATCCCAGGGAGAAGCAGATCCACTCTATCGAGCTCCTCTTTCTCCTGTGTCTGATCCAACCCCATGACTAAAATCACATGGTCCACCGATCTTGCCAACTCCACTGCTTCGCCGATCGAACTTGAAGTGCAGGCTACAGAATCACACCCGCTTACATAGCGGGTGTTTTTAACATAGTTCTGTAATACCTGAAGGGGAGTGCTGGATTTGCACGGAGGGCCTGCATAGTTGCCCAAAAGCGTCAATGTTCTGTCTGCATTGGGGCCGATCACACCGAGCGATGCAACTTTCGATCGGGACAGAGGGAGGAGATTGTCCGAGTTCTTCAACAGAACAATGCCTTCTCGGGCTGCCTGAAGAGCTAGGTTCTGGTGTTCCAGTTTGCAGACTTGGCTTGGAGCGATGTTTCCGTAGACTCTGTGCTTCGGGTTTCCATCGAATAGTCCAAGCCTCATTCTGACAGAGAAGAGGTTGTGGAGGGCTCTATTTATGTCACCCTCTGACAGTTTTCCCTGTTGGATGGCCAAGGCTGCGTGGCGCTGCACGTAGGTACCACAGTTCACATCCATTCCTGTGATTTGAAATTTTTGTATCGAATGAAAGTGGTGAGTGCTTAATTAGGATACTGGATTGACTAGTGTTAAGGGAAAGTAAAGAAAACAAGAGGCAAACGTAGACATATAAAGATGACAAAGGTTTTTAATGAGGTTAGGCAGTGTGCGCACGTCCTCACTCCACGCCAATCCACTATGTTCGAAGCAAAACAATGAGCAGCTACTCAGTTAGAAGAGTTTTTTTTCACTTCAGACTCGCCTTCTCAGTCTCTCATAACCCACGAATTAGGATTTTAGAGATTTATAGACGTGATCCACTGCCAAAAAGAAATACCCAAAATACCCTCTCTTAGTACTGGCTTGATGCAAGTCTGACATCCTTATTCGACACACCAAAAATAAATTTGGTTTAGGGGTAGCGCCCGATCGTCGTGCCAGAGTAATCAGTACACCTCAGTGCTATCAGGCACCACACATATTGCAGAGATTATGAGATAGTTCATATACACACATCACTAACATATATGAATTCAAAGGGCTATCTAAACTCAAAATGCTCGCAGAATTTTTACCGACTGTTATATTGGGTCGACGAGGAATGACTTGAGGAGAACCACTTAAAGGTGGCATCTCTCCTAGCCTGGACTCCTGACCATGTGATCCTTGGCGGCTTGGCCACAAGTTTATAATTGTTTCCACCAATTCAGCAATGTAAAATGTATTCATTTCTCGAAAGGGTAAAATATCATTTTTGAGATTGAGCTACACGAACAAATGTAACTTCGATTCTACTACTGATGTCCTAAATTTCGTCAGATCTCTGTTGTTTTAATTAGGATTATGTAAAGAGATGTTTTTCATAAATCATCATATCTTTCATCAGCCTTTCGTGTTCTCAAAATGGTGGACTCAAAGATGTCAGGCAATAAACCGCCCAAACGATATATAAACCAATGTAATAGCCTATCAACACTTCATACCAGCTTTTAGGACATCCGCAACCGCGTCCTCTGGTGTCTTGGCGTAGCCTTGCTCATCATGGATGATGGAAACTGCATCGCAGTCCGATGTAATGTATCTGATCCATCACCAAAGTAAAGGTTAGTACTTGGTAAAAGTTTCATTAAGATGAATACTTAAACCAGATTGGTGAAAACTGAAAAGAAATCAAAGCCTAATCCAAATGATAAGCACACCTCAACCTTCCTTTAATGTCAAACTCATGTGGCATGATTTAATGACAGAAAACATATGGAAAAGCCTAGGACTGAAAGATTGCCACCAAAGGAACTCAAATACTATATTTGGATAAGTACAAGGTTCTCTATGTTTTTAGTGTCTTACCCATGGAACCCCCACATCCCCCTTGCTGTTTTGGATAAAAGGTTGTAATCAGCGCACGTTGGGACTCCATTAACGAGGTTGTATGAGCACATAATTCCACTGGCATGACCCTCTTCAACGCAGCTTCTGAACGGAGGCTGATACGTATCCTCCAAATCCTGAACCGTTACCTGAAAGCCGAGTGCAGAAACCCCCGGCACCGAAGCAAGCGATATTCATACCGATCACCGATAACCCAGTTCATCCAAGCATCTAAATACCTTAAAACCTTAATTACCCTTGCGTCGAATTTGTAGCGTGTGTTACCCTGCCAATTGTCCATATCATACGCGGTGAAGTGCTTGCAGCAAGCTGAAGCTCTAAGACCCCGTAAATCCCCCTTTTGCTCAGAATCACCCTGCAATCCCCTCACATAAGAGACCGCATACTTGCTAGCCGTCATCGGGTCCTCTCCTGGAGTCTCTTGGCCCCTGCCCCATCTCGGGTCCCTGAATATGTTGATGTTGGGGGACCAAAATGTCAGCCCCTCTGCCTGCCCGGCATTGTAAATTGCACGAGCTTCGATTCCTATAGCCTTCACATGTAATAAGAAACTCAAAACTATTTGTAATCGATCATTTCCTTGAAAAACAAAATTTTGAATTCATTATCATCTACAAATATAGTGAAACGTTTGCATTCAATTCCACTGGCCTTTGAGCGTAACAAAGGTAAAGTTTTAAATATCGACTTTGATGTCGATTTTTATTAGTCAAAAAAGGAAATTTGTCATCTATCAGTTAAATGTTGGTGGAAATTTTGTATTTTAAGAAAAAGATTTGGTGATAATTGTCGGATTTCGGTTAACTTTTGATCAATTTCGGTCAAATGGCGGTAAATGCTGTATGCCATGGGGGGAAAATCATAATGGAGGGAAAAGATGAAATTTGCACTAAAAAGATGAAATCTTTTACTGAAAAGATGATATTTTTCAGTGAAATTGCCAAACAAAAAAAAAAGACGAATTGGTGTATATCGGTCAATGTCAGTCATTTCCACTGACACTGTTGGGATCCAACCCATGAATTTGGCCAACGTAGGAGCTGACGCGATGGCCCCAAACTGTAGGTGGGTATTTCCGTCTACCCATCCGGATCACAACGGGTGGCGTGCCAAAACGGACTGGGACAAATGAGCTAAACACGTCTGAGGCTTGTCGATCGGCCCGTTGAGACTAGGCCCAAGAGTATCCGCATAGGCCTAGTCATACCAAACAGGTCACCCTAATCCACGATGGTCTAGTCTTGACGGTTACGACCTCTGGGCATAAAACGGACCCGGTCAGGTTAGACCTCACCTTCCCATGATTAACAAACCGACCTAGCCCATGCAGATCCACCAGCCTTGACGACCCCCCATTCTCGGCATCCATCAAAGACCCAGTTTGGCAAGGGATGATCATAACTTCCTACCACGGCCAATAATGGAAATAGAAGGTGTTAAATAGATTCCTATATGGGCTATCCGATAGAATCGGCCATAACCACTTAGGCAATATCTTCGTGATCCTTATAAATCCATGCAATCACGGCCTCGATTCATAGAACCGCCTTACAACCGACTCCATCAGGATAGATATACACGCTCTCTCCGTAAGGGCCAAGTAACACGATTCGCTCTTCTAAAACCCTAGAACTTACTTCTTCTCCCTTCACATCTGACTTGACCATCGGAGGTACCTTGGCTCGTAGAAGAGCCTCGGTCTTCTTGCAGGTTAAAAGGATTCGGCGGAGCGCGCATCATAAGACGATTGGGGTGTAGTGTATTAAAAACACACTTATACCCACTCCCAATTTGCTTGGCATACAAGCCAAGTAGCCAGGTTGTTCGAAGCTCAAGCCAAGTAACCTATTGGCCTCTATAAACAGAGGTGGATGTCTAAGGTAGAGATACACGGTGAAGTACATGGATGTTAAGCCGAAGGAAACCCTAAAGGAGGTTCTAGAGGGCGTCACGAAGAAGAACGCAGACCGGAGGAGGCGTGGGGATAACGCCTCCCCCTGGGTGCTTTGGCGGCTGCTGGTGAGCAACAAGGAGCGGCCGTGGGTGACGGCAAGCCCCGGGCAGCATCGATGACTCATACGAGGCCCGGGAGGTGCAGGCATAATACCTCCCCCGGAGGTCCATGGAGGTCAACGTGGCAATCAGATGAAGCACGAAGATGTATTGTGTGCATGACTAGGAGACAAGCTCCAGGCAGTATCGACGATTGTTAGAGATAACTCATACGAGGCCCGAGAGGTGCAGGCATAATACCTCCCCCGGAGGTCCACATAGGTCAGCGTGGCAATCAGACGGAGCACGAAGATGTATTGTGTGCATGACTAGGAAGTGTTATGAACATGACGACCGACGAGAATGCATCGTGCCCACGACCAGCAATGTCGTGTTCACGATGACTGACGAGGCATACATAATGCGCTCAACCTAACAGTATCATGCATGCGACGATCAACGAGGCATGCATCGTGCGCACGACCTGATAGTATCGTGCGCACAACCTACAATGCAATGTTAGGATAAGTCGAGGCACACAACTCGACCATGGGCGGAGCGGCGACACAGATGTGGCCGCGGGGAAGGCGAGTGGTTCTACCCTAGGCGCACAAGGTGGTCATCAATATACGTGTAGCGGAACGTTGTGCGAATCACGATGGTGGAGTGTCGGATTGCAAGGGAGTACCGTGATGACACAGAGGCGCCAACTGGGGTAGCGAGGTGCCTGTTTGCAGAGTGTCGCACAGGAGATGTGGGTACCTTTGCAAAATCAGGGCGACTATTCCAACCGCAGACAAGCGAGCTGACGAGTAGCTGGTGGAGGTGTCGACAAGCACCGATGTGAATTGTTGACGAGTGACTAAGATGCCAACGAGTGCAATGGCGGCGAGCACAGCTGCAGGCTCGCCTACAGTACAACAGGGTGATGGGCTGTCAATGGGTAGCGAAGGAGACATTGACAAGTGCTGACATGGAGGCACTGACGTGCATAGTGTGGTGCAGCGGGTTGTCGACATGTGATGGACTGGAGCGTAAGAGTGTGGTAGATAGTCAGTTGGACTGAAGCGCTTAAGCGTGGCGTACGGTGACAAAAAAGTACTCGTGAATGTATCCCATATGTGGGTGAATCATGTTAAAAGAAAATAAATTGATTTGTGCTGACTCGGTTTGTCACTCCCCGATTGTGTTTTCTGCAGTAAGTGGTATCAGAGCGTCGGGTTCGAGGGGGAGCAGCCAGATCTTGTGGAGTGCACAGTCGAGTTGAAGCAATTCAGTACTCGAAGAGTCCAGGCCAAGAAGGAGTTTATCAGCGTTGGCACAGCTATCTGCAGAGCTGTCCGATATGGACTCTAGACGCGGACTTGTACTTTAAAAGGCCTCCCTCATGGTCTAATGGGGAAGACTATTGGGGTCCAGCCCATGAGTTCGGCTTGCATAGGAGCCGACGGGGTGGGGGCCCAGGCGTACAAGCAATGCAACCATGTTGCTTGGAGTGTATTAGATGTAGTGTGTTAGTATTCTATTAGTCCCACCTCGGTTATAGTAATGTAAAGGTGTGTTTTCTCTCTATATAAGGAGAGGTAGTTTTATGTAATGACAATAAGATTGATGAGTTAATACAAGGAGTATTTCTCCCCTAACCTATTCTCTCTCCCTCTCTCTTCGTAACATGGTATCAGAGCTAACCCTCTTGGACTAGGGTTTCGATGCTCTCCTCCCAGCCTCGGCCTCCTCAGTCGTCGTCGACGACATTGAGGAGGCCGGAAACAGTAAATTTTATTTATTTTTTTCCCGTCTCTCTTCGTAACATGGTAACATTGATGCCCCTTTCTCTCTTTACCTGCGGCCCTTCGCCGGTCCGGCCATTGCCCTACGCCGTGCCTGATCCCAGCTTTTCTCCTCGACGCTAGTGGCGTAGAGCCAGAGTCGAAGACGGCGAGCACCTGGCCTCGTTGTGCGACGCATGCCTGCGATCCATGCACCCTTGATCTTTGTGCGACACCCACTGCGCCCCCGTCTGACGCTCGTCGGATCCTCTGCTCGTCGGACGGCCTCCCTTGCTGCACGTCCTGCCGCACCGACCGACCGTCGCCTCTACTGGCTCTCCACCGCAGATCCGAATGCCGCTCTTGTGATCCGGTGCCGCAGCGGCACGGGGGGGAGGGCAGATCCGGTCGACCTCCTCTCCTGTGTACGATCCGACGTCGTACCTGTCTCCGGCACAGCAGCACGGGGGGCCAGATCCCGGCCCTGCGCCGTGCCCGGCTCTGCACCTCCGGCCTCCCCTCGTTGTGCGCGTGAAGAAGCCCGCTAGGGGGGGAGTCAGATCCCCCTCGTCGCCGTCCGCCTGAAGAAACCTGCTGCCGGCCTCCTCCCTGCGCCCGCTGCCACTGGCCACCTCCCTGTGCCCGCGCGCCTCCGTCCGAGCCCTGCGCGTCGGTCTCGCGCCCGTCGTCCGACCGTGCCCTGCGCCCTCGTCGGATCTGCCACCTGCCGTCCCCACCGGAGCACGATCCCGTGGCCGTCGGCTTGCATCCGGACCCCGCCGGCCCGACCGTGCCCTACGCCGTCGCTGGATCTGCCGCTCGTGCACGTGGCGCGCTCCGATCTACCGTCCCCACCGGAGCACGATCCCATGCCCGTTGGCCTGCATTCGGACCCCGCCGGCACGACCTTGCCCTACGCCCTCGACGGATCTGCCGCTCGCGCATGCGGCACGCTCCGATTTTCTCTCCCGTCTCCGGATCTCTCGCTCTCCCGGATTTCTCTCTCTATCGTCTCCGACTCTCTCACTATCGTCTCTCTATCTCGATTTCTCTCTCACAATCCGAACATCTCTCTTCTCTCTCTTGATCTCTTTTATTTCCTTCTCTCTATAGCTGATCACAGCCATCCGATTTGAATCGGATGGCTGTTCCCTTTGCACCCAGTCCACTGCAGTGTATTTCCTGCCACGTGCTATCATTGCGTATCTCGTTCACTACACCGGCCTTCTCGAAGTCGTGGTCATCCCCTGTGTTGGCCTGCCTGCGGCTTATTTGTGCCTTGCATACTGTTGGTTGTATTTTTCTGCACGTCTTTCCATCGCCCTGTGCTATGCCAGCCCGTCTGTTAGGTTATCTGTGCCTTATGCTTTGACCAGCTCGCTTACACCCTATGCTTTTTCCTTGCACCCGATCCGGCCCTCTTTCACCTGGCCCTTTGCGCCGCCCAGATCCTGCCCTCGCTGCAACTAGGAGTCCCGACCCTCTTCCGTATCTGGCCGGCTCTTCGCAACCACCTCTGCGCCTGAGCCATTTTGCCTTGCGCTCTGATCTGTTGTGCTCTCCTTGCGCCCTGCACTCTGTCAGCCCGTTACGCCTTGCGCTTTGTCAGCCCGCCTCTCACCCTACCGGTCGCCTTGCTCCCTACGGGCCTACCCCCTTGTGTCTTACGCTCTACCGGTCGTGCCCTGTGCTCGGCGTTCTATCGGACCGTCCGATGTACTTCTCTTGTCGATCGAGATCTTCTCCATCATGATCAAGTTTCTTTTCCTCCGGTGTCTCTCTCCTTAGCCGGTTGGCTTTATCCTCTTTCTCTTTGGCTGTGTTACCCTTGGATCTCCTCTTTCCGGTCACTCTTGTGCCGGCCTTCGGATCCTCTCTTTCCGGTCACACTTATCTTGTGCCGGCTTTTGGATCCTCTCTAGTTCCGGTCAAACTTGTCTTATGCCGGCTTTTGGATCCTCTCTAGTTCCGGTCACACTTGTCTTGTGCCGGCTTTTGGACCCTCTCTCGTTCCGGTCACACTTGTCTTGTGCCGGCTTTTGGATCCTCTCTCGTTCCGGTCATTCTTGCGCAGGCTTTCGGATCCTCTTCCTTTCCTTGGTCATGTGACCCTATCAGAGCTACGACTCTGCATTCTCTCCTTCTTATTTGTCTGTGATGATTGAGATCTTCTAGGCGGTGTCAAGTGCTTGCTTTGGCCGGGTGCTTGCCTCCTATGAGGTCTCACGCATCCACACCTTTTCTTAGTTGATCTCTCTCCTTTCGGCCTTCTTTATTGCCAGCTTCCATCACCGTCGGCTTCCTCCGCTCCGATCCTTAGTGATCATTGTCAATTCCCCCGATTGACCTGCTTACAGGTTGGCCGGGTTCCCCCGGTTGTCCTGCTTGCAGGTCAATCGGGTTTCCAAGACGACTTGCTTGCAGGTCGCCCTTGCATTATCTTTCTTTTACAGCATAAAAAAGGATTATTTGATGTAATTTTTTTTTCTTTCTCCTTTCTTTTATTAAGTAAACTGATGTCAATTTATATCTTACATCAGTTTGACGGGGGGTATTAGATAAAGTGTGTTAGTATTTTATTAGTCCCACCTCGGTTATGGTAATGTAAAGGTGTGCGTTCTCTCTATATAAGGAGAGGTAGTCTTATGTAATGACAATGAGATTGATGAGTTAATACAAGGAGTTTTTCTCTCCAAACCTATTCTCTCTCCCTCTCTCTTTGTAACAGTGTAAGCCAATCAACCGATTGGCCTATATAAATAGAGGATGACGCCCAACGTGGAGAAACACAATGAAGTACACAAAGACATAGGGACATCGCCACCTCCCCCTCGGTGCTTTGGTGGCTGCCGGTGATCAACAAGGAGCGGACATGAGCAGCGGTTGCGGGGTAACGACTTGCAGCAGCCACAGGTGACGACAAGCCCAGGGCAGGATCAACGACTGGTGGAGACAAGGCCCGGGGAGGTGCAGGCATAGCACCTCGCCCGGGGGTGTATAGACTATAGAGGTCAAGCATGGCGATCGAGCGAAGCACGAAGATGCATTGTGCGCAAGACCAAACAATCTCGTGCCCACGACGACCAACAAGGATGCAATGTGCACACAATCAGGTAGTGTCGTGCACACAACGACCGGCGCAGCATGCATCGTGTGCACGACGACTGGCGAGGCATGCATTGTACGCATGACCAAGCAGTGTCGTGCGTACGACGACCTGTTAGGCAATATCAAGAGCAGTTGAGGCACACAATCCGACCACAAGCGAAGCGGTGACACAGGCGTGGCCATAGGGAAGGCAAGTGATTCTATCCCGGGTGACGAGGTTGTGTCAAGGTACGTGGAGTGGAGCGTTGTGCAGACCGCGATGGTGGAGTACTAAGTTGCAGGAGAGTACCGTGAATCGTGATGGCACGGCGGCGCCGAGCGGGGTAGTGATGTATCGGTTTGCCAAGTGCTGCACGGGAGATGCATGAATGTTTGCAGTCACTGACGAGCGACTATTTCAGCCGGCAACCGCCGACTAGCGCAATGACGGGTCGCCGACGGGTGGCTGGTGGAGGTGCTGATGGCAGCGATGCAAGTCGTTGACGAGCGATGAAGGTGTCGACAGGCGCGATGGTGGCGAGCACAACTATAGGCACGCATACAATACAACAGGGTGTTGGCTAGCGATGGACAACGGAGGAGGCACCGATGGGTGCCGATATGGATGTGCTGACGGGCATCGTGAGGTTTAACGAGTTGTCGATGGGCCATTGACCGTAGCACAAGTTGGACCAAAGCAGTGGAGTGTGGTGTACGGTAACCCAAATGAAGTTATACTCGTGAATATAGCCCAATTATGGGTGAATCACCTTAAAGGAAAAGAAATTGTTTTGTACTAAATCGGTTTGTCTTTCCCCGATCGTGTTTTTCCGCAATAGAAATTTCATTACAAGAGACTGACATTTGGCACTATCAAAATTTTGGGCAATTTCTATATGGGATTCTTAAAAGAAAAAAGTATACTTCCGTGATTTTGTAGGAAATTTGTCGGACATTTGATTTCATGACAAAAAAGGATGAAAAACTACCCATGATAAAATATTTCCCTCTCAAATGTGAAGCAGAAACTTAATGAGATGATCAAGAACCAACTGTAATGGGGAGGCTGGTCGGTGTAGGGACCGGACCTGGCCGATGCGATACCAAAGGACGGGATTGAAGGAGGCGGCGGTGAGGATGACTTGTGGGAAGCTCGTAGCGGAGCTGATGGTGCCGTTGAAGTGGATGCCGCGGCCTGCGCCGGAGACGCCGTGGAGCGACTCGGACCACCATTTGTAGGCCGGCACGCCGAGGCGGGGGATGGGAGGGGCGATGTCGCCCAGCTGGGATATCTTCTCCTCCAGGGAGAGGCGGGAGACGAGGTCGTCCGCCCTTTCATTGATGGGGAGCCTGTGGTCGCAGAAGGGGGAGCGCCGGGTCGACGGGTTTGAAGCATCGCACGAGAATGGAGGTTCTGAGGAGACGAACCCAACTGGAAGTAGGAGCAGAGGAATGCAGAGGAGGAGGAGGAGACTGTGGATCCTCATGCTTTAAGATTCGTGCACTGCCGGTGATTTGTAGGGAGGTGAAAGGACTGTGAGTGGGGGAAGAGCTGAAGAGCAGATATTACAACCATGTCACGGACTGGCATAAATAGAAGAGGATTTTTGCATACACCCCACTATCAAAATTGATATTTTTAATAGCTCCCTCATGTTTTAAATTTTATTAATAACTCCCTTACATATATAGATTTTTGTAACAAAAAATATATCTTTGTGCACCTTGTGCTTAGGGCTGCAAACGAGCCGAGCGTTGGCCTGTTTGAGCTTGTTTGTTTATTAAACAAGCCTATATTTCAGGCTTGGGCTCAGCTTGTTTAATAATCGAGCTGAGCCGAGCCAAGCTTTGGTCTGTTTGAGTTTGTTTACGAGCCTAAACTTCATATTAGGCTATGCTCAATTAGTGATCGAATAATCCCTTATCGAGCTTGTTCACAAGCCTAAACTTCAGACTAGGCTATATGTTAGGCCTATTAAAGCCATTTATGAGTCTATTCACGAGTTCTTTATGAGCATATCGAGCTTGTTCATGAGCTTTGCTCACGTGCCCTAAACAAAGTATGTTCGCGAGCCCAAACGAGCCGAGCTTTGGTCTGCTTGAGCTTGACTCGTTTAAACGAGCCTAAAGTGCTCTAGGCTTGGGCTTGACTTGACTAGTAACCGAACGAACTCGAACGAGTATTTATCGAGCCGAACCGTGAGCCGCTCACGAACAGCTTGGTTCGTTTGCAACTTGTGCTGGCGGTGCCTGTGCACACTGTCGCCGTCCTTCCTTCTTATCGTCATCCTCATCCCGTCTCATTCACCCCCACCAATGGCACTGATGATCGATCACCGGTGCAAACAACCAAGGATACATTTGTATTCGGTCTTTGTGCACGATGTCATCGTCGATGCCCGTGCAATCGGTCCTCGTCCGTCATCATCCTCATTCCTCTCTCGTGGCATGCCCGAGTACAGATGACGGCTAAGGGTAAAATGATCATAAGGTTATGCATACGAGTGTTTTTTTTAAAAAAATTGAGATTTATAGAGGGTTATGTATAGAAATTAAAAAGTGATGGTGTTATTTGTAATATATATGTTTGCTAGGTGGTAAATGTAAACCACCCCCCCCCCCCCCCCCCCCTCCATAATAACGTAAGTGGGTGTCCCTTTTTCAGTGGAATAACGTAAATACCCTTTAATACGAACAATGGATAAGATGGTGAGGGGTGTTTTGGGGATGGTAAGGCCTACTGACTACAGACCACCGGACACTAATGGGGAAGCTTTCCCGCCATGGCTTAAGCGGGATCAGGGTGGGTTCACCGCCGGTGAGAATAACGATTGTTTGGACGTGTCCTGACTCCTGAGGTATGATTGTACAGTAATCGGGCCGGGCTGCGAGATAATAATGCACATGGGGTGGTGGGCCCCAACACGACCCAACTTGATTACTGAGTAGTCAAGCTATCCCGCTGGAATGGGCGTCCTAAAGTAGGGTGTGGGAGCCACAAGGGCTGAAATATTCAAAGGTTAATGTGTCAACAGATCGATGGGATGAAAAGGATGGGCAGAAGATTTGCTTAGCCTAAAGTTATGATTATCGTGTCGGTTTGGTGAAAAGGATTGTTAAAAGACTAAAATGTTGTCATCAATCGATCTCCCTTTTTTCATTTCTCTCATGAGGTGGCGAGGCTCGCACGAGTAGCGGTGTCAAAGTCAGCCTCGAGTTGCAGCAGCTCGCCACCGTCGCCCCGACGACAGCGAACAACGGAGACGAGATACCACGGGGAGCAATGGGGTTCGATAAGGATTTTTAGATCTAGGTTTCATCCCATGGTCTATAGATCATAGGGTTTAAAGCTAGGTTTAGGATTTCTAGGTCTAGGGTTCAGATTTAGGGTTAGGTTTAGGATTTCTGTTTAAGTGACCGTCCACTAAGTCCCCCAATACTCACTAGTGACTTGTCATGAAAAACCAATGGGAGCCAAGGCAACATCCACCCCAGGTGAACAAAATAACACTCGAATTTTGTCATACCCAGACAGCCAACATTGGCCGAAAATCTAAGATAAAAGGGATAACTTAAAGTAACCTAGGCTTCTCAGCCCCCTCCCATCCTTGGACCTTCCACACTAATCTGGGTCCTCTCCTTATCGAGGGCAGCCTGTGCTCTACGTTGCACAATAGCATTAATGAAAGTTGTTAGAAAAGATATGGAAAACTTTCACTGACAACATATATAACCCTAAATAAACATGAATGACGAAGAAAGATTTATAAAGCCGACCCCAAATAGATGGGACATGGCTTGATGGCTATGGTTATGTCAACAAGACCCCAACTGTAACATCCGCCCCAAAAATACAAGATATTGTCCGCTTTGCCCCGCAGGAGAACTTCCTAGGGTGGTCACCCATCCTAGTACTACTCTCGCCCGAGCACGCTTAATTACGAAGTTCTTACGAAATCCGTAGCGGCGCACGGTTTTAAAATGCGTCTTCTATGTTTGGGAGGGGAAATTATATAAGTAGCTCATTATCTCCTTCTCTCCATGCGATGTGGGGCTAACTCATGGCCTTGTACACCTCATCCATCTTGGTATTCCAGCCTCAGGAGTCTTGGCTCTTGGCTAGTGGCCTATTGGATCTTGGTCGTCACAATCCACCCCCCTTAGGACTACACGTCCTCGTGTAGGGTTAGACCCCTCCATCCCGAGAAGAACCGGCTCTGATACCATTTTGTAACATCCGCCCCAAACACACAAGATATTGTCTGCTTTGCCCGTGCCCGCACGAGAACTTCCTAAGATGGTCACTCATCCTAGTACTACTCTCGCCCGAGCACGCTTAACTACGGAGTTCTTACGAAATCCGTAGCAGCGCACAGTTTTAAAATGTGTCTTCTATGTTTGTGAGGGAAAATTATATAAGTAGCTCAGGATCTCCTTCTCTCCAGGCGATGTGGAGCTAACTCATGACCTTGTACACCTCACCTCATCCATCTTGGCATTCCAACTTCAAGAGTCTTGGCTCTTGACTATTGGTCTATTGGATCTTGGTCATCACACCAACCATATAAGATTGATGCCAAATACCAACGGCGTAAAATACATGCCAAAAAACCTAAGAGACCAATTGGTGGGTAGGAAGGCCTACCTTGTTGGTTACATAATCTAAGCTCGTGCAACCAAAGAGTAACCCTCCAAAACTCCCAAGTACATTTTTGTTGTTCGATTGATTTGCTACATTTGCTTACAGCCCAATCACCATGTGTCACACCATCCATTAAAAGAGCATAACGAGGACTACACTTGCTACCAGTAGTCCCTATCCACATCATACCCCTTTTAATAGACGACGTTGCGCACGGCAATTCAGCCATAAGCAAACATAGCAAATAAATTGGGCAGCAAAATTACACGTAAGGCTCCCCTACACCAAGAAAGAATTCAGACGAAAAGGGTAGAAGGCATACTTGATATAAGGATTCCAAATCATCTCTGTGGCACAAACTATAAGCCAAAGGGCTAAAAGGAAGCATCATATTCCAGCACAGTCGAGGAATGAATCAAACACCCTAAAAGCGTGCTCTTGCTCGCAACGAATCATCTGCTAGTCGTACATCATTACAACAAACATCAAACATTTGGCCGCAATCAATGCTCGCAATCTCAAAGTTCTCGCCTTATCAATGGCATTCAGCTAGAAATTACAATGGCACGAACAAATTTCCCCAATTGGAGTCATCAAAAGCATCGGACGCTTATGAATTATCTGATAAGACCACATCAACTATCTCCAAATCTTTCTTGCACCTCTCTCTCAATTCCTTTAGCCGGAGAAGATCCGAATGCTGCCATGGAGAGAAACAAAAGCTTCATGTATGATTAATTTATGGGCAGGATTAAACAATTGATGCTAGCGAATAATTATGCAAGCAAAAAAATGATAAACTGCTATTAAACAAAAAATGGAGGAAGAACTGTCCACATTGAGTCCAAACATAAAACAATCTTATCGCAGATTAAACCGTAGATGCTATTAGAAGGGACAGAAGACCTGAAAATATATCGAGTGATTCGAGACCAAGTGATCAACTAAGTCTAGTTAAATAGGAGGGTCAAAAAGGACAAATAAGAGAATAGCCAAACAAGATTGACAGCATTACCACGGCAATCATTGTAATGGATTGAGAGCTTTATATAAAAGAAGTTTCAAGTGAATTTAATTTGGCATATCAATTTTTTTTCCAGAGGCAAGATGCCTCCTGACCAGTTCGGTCTCGCCTTGTGAAGATGAGGGATTCTGTTTCAATTTAGCTCTTTGGCTATTAATTTGTGTGTCAGGCATGAATGCAGTTTGATATATCAAATATTGTGGTCTCCCCTCTTCATATCTACTCTTTACTACAATAGTCAGTTTTCTTACCCATCAATGGGTCTTCTAGGGTTTAAGCAGGCCTCTCTTATCCAAATGTTAGGTTGGCTAAGAAGTTAGCACCAATCCATAGAGCTTTGACGTCACGTAGCTGTCCGTACAAGATTCTCAAAACTTCGATGGGCCATACCTTTATCCATAAAGTTAAGCCATCTAATAAGACTTGTTGGTTAGGTTAAACAAATCTATAAGATTAAAATTGGCTCAATCTAAGTTGTCCATATAAATCAGAAGAGATAAATCTCACACGGTTTTCAATTTACCTTAATATATGGATTATATAATATATTTAAGTCCATAAAACACTTATTCTATTGCCAATGTAAAGTGGGAAAAGGTATTCAACACCCAAAAACAGCCAAAAGGCCATGGAAATAATCAATTTACCCTCCTCGGATCGAAGAAAGGCAATCGAAGTCCTAAGAATTCCATTGCATGGAACGGAATAAGCAGACCAAGTGTCAATTAAACTTAGCAATAAAGTTAGGCAGTTTCAGGGCATCACAGGAGGAACAAGATAAAAATGAACACCAAGGGATCAAATGATAAATAGAAAGGTTACATTGCAAATGTTGTTCATGTCTGAAAGGAGTGCACAATGCAGAACCCAGAACTTTCAAGAATTAAGGGGGATACTAACAACCATGCCCTCAAGTTTATTATGTGACTATCAAGGAATAAGACTTCTGCAACCAGTTTTTCTTTCTGAACGTTAGAAGTCGCAAGGAATATCACTACAATGGCCTATCATGAGAATGAGCTTCAATCCATCGATCTTACAGAATCATTCTTGAATTTCTCGAAGATTTTTGCCATATTAGAGGACTACATAGGGAAGTTCAATAGGCCCATGATTAGGTGTCTAAAAACATAACAGGCAGGTCATCTGACATTTTGAAACATGCCTTAGATCTGAAAGTCAGAGATACAACCACTGTGATGTCACGAACTACAATTCTTGCGGTTTATGTGGATTACGCCCCAGTTGAAGCAAACCATATATTAGATGTTTCTGGGACTCGAGCCAGGGCGGCCATCAATGTCATCATGAACTCCAATGACACATGCGGGGTCGCATAGTTTCTATTATTTATTTTTTTCGACGGTTGGATTTGAAAAAAGTTTTCCCCCAAATCCCCACATACCCTTCCTACAAAATACTTTCTCCATCCTCCCCACCCCAACCCGCTAATTTATCCCATACATCTTCTAGCTCTCATCTAACCCTTTAACTTCAAGCCCTCTGACTCCAAGCTTTCTCCAACTCCAAGACAAGCCCTCCAAAGTTCAAAACTCTCTTCAAGCAAGCTCTCACTTGCCCCAAGTTTTCTTCAAGTTCTCAATCACCTTTACCCTTAAACTCTAAAGAAATCCAAGAGGAGGCGAGGAAGAGACAACTACAAGGAGGCAATGATGAGCAGGTCAGAGCTACCGACATGCCGATCAACAAAACACCACCAGTCACCACTGACATTCACCTTCACTTAGGCCAAATCCATTTTCATAAACTTAGTTCTTATTATCTTTTAGGTTTTTTATATTATTTATGCCAATAAAGTACTTACTAGATCTAGTCTCACACCATCATCTCCTAGTCTTTTGCTGCTTCTTCCTTTATACATGAGAATTCTAAGGATCCCGATTGAAAGTATGATCATTATAGAAGTCCCAGTAATTAGAATCTTATAGCGTGTGACTTGTGCAGATTTACCGGTACTGGTGGTATCGCTTTACAGTTTACACAAACAACACTTGGCCCATACTTTTGGTCTAATGTGAAAAGCATGTCTTAATGTTATTGTTGAATCCAAAGAGATGATGGAATACAAGGAGAAGACCTCTCGGAGGCTTTATTACCAGAAACCTCAAATTTTTTAATAAGTATCAATTAAAACACGACTTATTCAGTAAATGTTCGTTACACGACTCTTTCTCGATTTTATGAAAAAGTCATGATTTTATGAAAAAGTCATGGTTTTCACATTGTAATCCTGATTTATGCATTTTAATCCCGTCATGTATTGCTAAAAAAACCGATTGTAACATCTATATATAAATATGTTTTAAAATTCTACCGTTTGTTACCCGACTCTTTCCCGATCTTCTGAATTTTTCCTGATTTTTCCGACTTCACTCCTAGCCGATTTTTTTCCGACATCCGACTTGGTGACTATGCTCAGAGGAGGCAAAAAATGAAGCCATACTGGCTGGATAATACATGGAGAAGACCTACAGGCCTTTACATAAGCCCAAGGCTCACTACATAAGTACACCACAAGAAATGTAGGACTAATGAAACATAACACTGGCCTAATACATAAGTGCAGCAATTAGGCCTAAAAATATCACGTAAACACATTTTAAATAACAAAAAATTGCATAATAAATAGAAACGGACCCCGTCTGAGATGATTCATCAGATCTGAATGGAGCTTGGGCCATGGGATTCATGCAAAGCCTGATCTGCCTCGAAAAACATGGATGCATGAGATTGCTTCGCATCTTTTCAATAGTGTATTAACCATACTACCTCAGCTTCTGCTAGTGCTCACTCTACAGGCACAGCCTCTTCTGCTTATTTTGTTGAATCTTCTATTGTTACTGCAACATCATGATCAATTGATCGAGTATTGTGTAAAACTTCAGAAAAATCAATTTAAACATACACATGCTACCTCTTCTACTCTTGTAGCTTCACCATCAACCTAATGTTTGAACCTGCCAATTTTACCTCTATCATGGCTGAGGGAGATATTCCTGAGATGACTATTAGGCTTACTCAACTTAAGTCTATTCAAGAGTGCTCTCTCACTGCTACCATCACCACTACTACCATGAATATCTCCCCAAGTGTCTAACGTTAACGGACCTTAAAACAAAAGATAACATATAACCACCTACGATACTTGGATACTATTCTTTTGGCCACATTCTCCTCCTTCGCTTCAAATATACATACATGTGGTTCTTCTATTCCTATCTCTTAGCAGGGGCCCTTACTGCCCATTCTAAATGCTTTACTCTTCCATACATCTTGCATGTTCCCAAGCTTCTCTTAAATTTATTTCTATTAGTCAGCTTGATCATCGGTGCATAGTTAGATCACACCAATAAGCAAATGATTACAACTAATTCTAAATCCACGGGAAGGAGGATCTCTACCGATTGTGTGCATCTACCCTTTCTTTTATTGTTGTCATCTTCTTTTGACTTATAACAACATAGATTGGGTCATATGTCTAATTCTAGACCTAGGTCTTTTGGCTATAATCGTGTTCTCGGTCATGTACCCTAGTCTAGTTCCTCGCCTTGTACAAGCCTTAAGTTAAATAAACAAGCACATGTTTTATTAAGTTCTCTTCAACACCTTGTTCATTTGATGCTTGGGGCTTTGGTCTTCTAACACAAAAGGTGGTAAAATAATATTACATGTTTTTTTCCATATATAAAGCCCCATGTATTTACACCATTAAAAAAAAAAATTCATATTGTACCCTACAATTATTTTCGAGAATATGCAACTTAGATTTGGTTGAAAACTAACAGTACCTATAAGTTGGCTGAACTGACATCTATTATCCTTCCCTCACTCTTATCCTCTTGGAGATAGATCCTTATGTATAATTAGACCCACAAGAACCACTTCCTTTCTCTTCCATCGAGACTTGAACCTGGAAAGAGAGGGGAGAGGCGTGAGCCTACTCTGATTGTCTTATTGTTGGATTTCCACTAGCTTTGTCAACTTGCAATTTTTCAGAACCTAGGTGTTTATGAGGAATCTGAGATCATCAAGGAGGGAGAAACAAGAGCCAAAGATGATGTTGCAGTCACAAGCAACATCCAAAACGATGTTGATCTTGAGATCTCTCGTTCTTCTCTTTTTTGGTTTGTTCAGATGGTAAATTGAGATGGATTTTCTAGTGATATGAAGTAGTTCTTGGACATTAAACTCATACATCTGCATCAACTTCAATACGTGAGAAACTTGGAGTTTGTTGCCAAGGTCTTGTCCCTTTGAAATTTTGGAGAATCTTCTTAATGACTTAAAAGGTTCTTAAAGAAAATTCTATTCTAGATTCAAGCTAAGAAATTAATTCTAAAGTTCTCATGAATCGTTCATTCTAAAGCAAGGTTTAATATAGGGTATCGGTAGCGATATAGGTCGGCTCTGGACCGGTACAAATCGGCGATACATCTTGGTATTGGCTCAAACCAGTATTGACCTTTTTTTTGAAAAAATGCAAAAAATTCAAAGCAAAAATAAGAAAGATAAACTAAAAATATTAGATATTATATTAAATAAAGGGTAAATTACATTTCACTTGACCCCATTATAGTTAATAAACTACATTTTTCCCCGTTCTATTCAGCTTTGATTAGATTGAAATTACCAAAAGAGGAAATTTAGTACTCGAAAAAAGGGGGTATTATGCTAACTTTTAAAACTATAGGGACCGATTTGGAACAAATCAAACTAAAGGGGGAATAATTGGATTTGGTCTAAACTTCAAGGAGGTAAAGTTTAATTTACCCTTAAATAAAAAGTAGGCTTTATGAGCTTTAGGTTTAAGTTTTAGTCTCTCTTTTATTCTTCTTCTCAGCGTTCTAAAAAGCGGCTCAGACGGTGCCTAGGCACTAGGCAGTCCCCCACCACCCAGCCTAGTCCATAGGCGCTGCAAAAAAGCAGCCAAGCTCCCAGGCGGAGCTAGGCGGCCGCCTAGGCGGGCTCAGGCGGGCTGATTGACAATATTAACAATTTTCTAATCTTTTCTACAGATTCATACAAAGAATCTAGGCGGGCCAGACGGGATTGTTGACAATATATATTATATATTATATATAATATCCAAATAATAATTAAAATAATTTAAAAAAAAAACAAAACGCGTAGGCACTAAGGAGCCCCCAACCGCCCAACTAGCGTCTAGTGCTTTTTAGAACCTTGCTTCTTCTTCTTCTTCTTCTTCTTCTTCTTCTTCTTCTCTCTCTCTCTCTCTCTCTCTCTCTCTCTCTCTCTCTTCGCTCCTCTCTACGGGTGCTAGAGTCTAGACATATAGGAAAAGGGGGTATATATAGCATCAAGGCACTCAAAATTCCTCAAATGATACCCCCTCCATATTCTAGTAGTTGTGCATGGGCCCCCAACATGTGCAACTGCTATTGGGTGTGAGATAATGGAGAGAAAAGACAAAAATACCAAAAAAATGTCCCCTTCACATGTTGTGACCGACCTAGACCTGCGTGACTCGACCGGTACGACCCGATACTGGAAGGTATCGACCAATACGGGTTCAATACCAGTTTCAAGGGTGGTATCAATTCGATTGAGCTCGGAACTGATATGTACTAGCCAATACGTAACGATATCGACCATGTTTTGAAGCCATGTTCTAAAGTCCTAAACTTTTAATTTTGTGAGATGACTTGTTATTGTCTTCATCTCCTTTGTTACTATTCTAAAGGGATCAACATGTTAATGATTTCAAGAAGGTAGACATTCACTCGTCAAGAATCTCAAGATGTCACATTTCTTTATTGACAAGAAATTAGAAGCCACCATGGTCATCCCAAAACTTGTCTCCAATCCCATTATGTCACAAAACTATGGCTACCCAAACCAAACCAAACGAGCAAATAAAAGTGAAAAAATCTGACGAGATACATAAAATCTCACCACTCGACCCCAAGTTTTGAATGGAGGTGGACTTCCTCCTCATCGTTGGTAATGGAATCCTGGCTTTCAAAGGGAGTAAAAATCGATCATGGTCTCATATCCTAGCCAAATTTGTTGCTTCACCCCTGCCATTTGTTTCAAGTCCCTAGGCTTTAGGTCCTAGAGTTCATGGGTAATACTTGAGAGTGTTGTCGAGGAGGAAGAGGTGGAAGTGGAACCGAGTGTATTGCTTTTGAGGTCGCACAATTGTTGACCGAACCTAACATTCACGACAAAGAACTTCATCCAGTTGAGGAAGGTGATGTGCAACTCCCCGATCAAAGTCATACTAGAGTCATCCATTATCCCCTTCAGACAAATGCAATGAAAGATTGAGAAAGAGAGCAAGAAAGCACTTGTGTATGTATTCCATTTGGAACTGCTTGAATGTTCTTGTACTGAAAGAAAGATTCGTCGTCTGTTCTTCAGAGCTTGTTGGACTAAAAATTTATCTATCTTCTGACTTTTTTCTATGTGGGTTAAGTGGATCAGATCTGCTTTAAGGTTCTATTTGTGATGAAAATTCTAGTCACTAAAAAATAGGCAAGGAGGCTGCAACACTTCTACTATTGAAATTAGAGTGGAGAAGAGGGATAGATAGCAGACGCTTTTGCAAAGAAATGCAACAAGTAGTGGAATATTGTGCACATCATTTGTATATATCCCCCATACATCATTTGTATATATCCCCCTTCGAATGTCCAATTCCTAGAACCACTAACCGTTGCGACATCTACAAGGAAGTATATGCAGAAAGCATTTAGATCTTTTCGCCCATTACGTATGACAAGTAGTACTTGTGGGGTATGATAGCACATTACTTGAATTTTAGAGCATATACATGAAATTTTCCCTCAGTAAGCAATTATAAGGGGAACATATGAAAAGATCTATTATATTACGCTTACAGATTTTATTTTGCTACATATGGCTGTACTTTATGCACAACATGTCGGGATTTCTTCATATTTATGGGTATTTCGTGCCATGATTTGTACTTTGTTTGATAAGATTTTTTGTTGACTATAGTGGTGAGTACCTCATGCTTTCAAGTTTGCATTGTTTCTTGGTTTTCATGTTCAAGGGTCCTTGACTTTAATATTGCTTCTAAGCAGACTATCTGCACATCCAAAAAAATTCACTTGGAGAAGTTTTTGTGTTGGAAAGCATAAACATGGAATACCAATCCTTTAGGGCAATAAAGAAATAAGTAAAGACAGAATAACATTTAGATCACATAGTGGTACGAAGACCACATTAGAATAAACAAAATAATAGTATATACAACTAAGGCACCATAGACTACAATATCCGCTCCAACACCCACCCACCCCGCTTCACTCCACATGTGGATCATACATTGGAAATTTGTCGGTGAGGAAGAAAAAAATGTTGCACAATATGTGACTTCTTCAAGAATCCTACAAGAAGGCGTGTGAAAAAAATGTATGACAGTGAGCATTGCTATCATATGCAACCGCATATGTGATTATGTAGCCGCATATGTAATTTAAAGAGTACACCGTGCATTTGCAGGCATTGCACAAAATTTGAGTTGAATTAACTCAAATTCTTATGATGGATTCATAAGAATTTGGGGATTTTTCCAAATTGAGTTCAATTAACTCAAAATTGAGTTGAATTAACTCAAATTCTTATGATGGGTTCATAAGAATTTAGGGGTTTTTAAAAATTGAGTTGAATTAACTCAAAATTGAGTTGAATTAAATCTAAACTTAAATCCTAAACCCTCATTTTTATTTTCTTTTTCCTGATTTTTTAGAATTTTTTTTTATTTTTTTTGTTCTAACTCAGTTTATGGGTACGATATTCTTATACTTTTGAGATAATTTGACTTTTAGGTGGTGAAATTATAATCAATATGTTATTAGATTACTAAAATCATGTATATGCATATTTATACTATATATAAAAATATTTATATATTTAATAATTACTCGTCGCCTAGGCACTGCTCCTCCTAGACAGGCCAAAACGCGTAGTCATCGCCTAGCCACCTTGACTACACTTTCTTCCCATATATTTATAAATAAAGCATCATAAATAATAGGCAACAAATTAGGATAAGGAAGGATGATAACAATAGTGACTCACAAGTAGGGTAGTTTCTCGCACAAGGGCGTCCTCCATGTGAAGGAAAAGTGATCTGCAGCGTTGCATGAGATCAAACTCCAATTCTATAGATTTCTTAGAGTTGTCTCGAGCAATATTGCCAGTCTGGTCATGATTACAAAGTTTTCCTTCGAAAGACCTGGCATGCCTCCTGCTCTTCTTCAATGCTGGAGAAAACCCATTACATTAAGGAAATTGAAACAAAACCCCCAAAAAACAAGTAAAATTTACTTGATAAAGCAACTATTAACAACTAGGTACTGAAAGATTTCAATTAATTTCGTAAATACAGACTACTTGCACAGCCTTACCAGCTAACCGGCCTCCAGTGTCCTGGTAATGAAGATCCGTCCACATATACGCAGCTAAGGAAATGCCACAAACATCATATGTTCATCAGTTAGAAAGTTCACACCAAGAATACAAATACGTGATGCACACCCTTATCTTTTTATATCATTGCATGCTCAACTAAGATTCCTCTACATATCTCAGAGTGGCTTATTAAGCTCATCATAGGAATTGGGAGTTACCTTTGAGACAGAAAGAGCACGAGCAAGCTTTTCCCGAGTCTATATTGCCTTCGACAGTGTTGCTGGCAGCCATTGAAGCGGCATGCAAATTAGAAAGCCCCGCTGTACCATCCATTTCAGAATCAAATGATCCAGGTGGTCTTGAGCACCCTAAAGAACATGGTCTGTCAAACAGTTCCCGGGTCGAAATATCACCACCATGAACCCTGTTTTCCTTTGAAATAGCAAAATCTTTACAGCTATCACTCAAGGCAGAAGAAGACATTTCATGCATCTTTCCTGTTTTAAAGTCATGTCTCGCAAATTCTGCACTATCCGTTTCAGAATCCTCTTGAGATTCCTCTTCTGATTCGGGCGACGTAAGGTCTGATTCATTGCACCTACCGAGTAGGGAACCATACGAATTACAGCTATGTCTCGAGCTATCAGCTTCCCTAATCTGGTCCCGCGCAGCACCACTGCTTCGAGGGTGCAAAGCAGCAGGATCCTTGGCTTCTTTGGCGAAATATGGAGCATCAGGTAGTGAATTCTCTCCGGTGGTCGCACATCCAACATCCGGAATCACATACCGGCTCGGCCGTTCGGCCTTCGGAGGAGCCGGACCTTTCCCCTTAACATCCGCAATACCTTCGTAAGTCTCTCGCATACAAGATGTTTTGCTCTTCTTGCTGACTGACCTCTCGACCCCTCCGCATGCCGATCTTTGGAGTTTAGAATACCCAACTCTGGCCTCAACATTTTCCCGATAAGCACCATTTCCACTAACAAATCTCCCTTTGGCCAATGGGAATGCCCTCTTCCCGTAACTATTGGTCACATCGCCCAAAACACATCTACTACGAGGGACCTCATCATGGAAATCTCCTCCATTCATCACTTCGGAAGTGAGAAAATGAAAACCCTAATCTTTAGGTTCTGCATACAAAATCCGAGTCGAAAGGAACATCATTTCATCATCACGCGCCCCAAATCGAACATATATTGGGTGAAAGGAAAAAAATTCTGAACATGGGTCTCTGAATTCATGAAAATTCGACAATTTCCCAGAAAACCTAATTCGTTAGAACCGCAAGAAAAGAAAAAGAAAAGTACGATACTGTTGGTTCGTCTCCAGGATCTGATCGGGTCTTAAGATTCCACGGCCACTGATCACCAGAGGCTACAGATTCGTGAAATGAAAACCAGTAGAGACACACGGGATGAAATTGCACCTGAACCGAATGGAAGATGGTTTGAGGGGCGATCACCGAGGCGTGGCTCGCGATGCTGGGATTTCAGATCAAAGGGGCGAAAACAACTGGATTTGGCGCTGCCCTTCTCGTTACTCGTTCTCCGAGGAGAGAGAGAGAGAGAGGCCCTTCTCGCTATTCATTCTCCGGAGGAGAGAGAGAGAGAGAGAGAGAGAGAGAGAGAGAGGGGTTTGGGAGGGAAAACGCTGGAATTTGGATGACCGCAGGGACAAAGTGATACTCGCGGCTTTTCGGCTTCTCAACTGGGCTGGCAATGGGCCCAAGCCTGATTGTGCCTGGTCTATTTCGAACGGTTTTGGACCTATATCTACGGGTGGGTCTTGGGCGCGTCTGACCCGAACCCGACCCGCCCAACCCGAACAATGGACAAACATGGGCAATGTTGGCTAAAAACTTAGACGGATTTGGATAAAAAAAGATCAACCCGATTTCAATTTGGACTGGTTTAGGCATCGATCTTCCGAACCCGAGGAAGTGACACTACGATTGAATTCTTTGTTAGTTTTTTTTTTATGGAAATCAAAGACTGTCTGTTTGATGTTGAATGCTAAGAATTCGTTTGAAATATGTGAGGATGTTGGTTGGAATTTATGTTTTCGTTATGCAAATCAAAGATTTTTTTATGCAATTCAAAAATATGTTGGGTTTTTTTTCCATCTATTTATGTTCACAAGCATTTCTAATTGGGCAACCCACCCAACCTGCCTATTATTTTGCAAATTGGGCAACCCCAGAAACTAGAATGAGATTCCATAGGTTCCACGGACAAAACGGGTTAAGGTTTGTGCAAGTTGGGTTGGGCTTGGGCAGACCCTTCGACCTGCCCAACCCACCCATGTTCCACCCCAAACCTATGTCCCAAACATTATAGGGGAAATTGGTGATAGGTCCAAAAAACAAAACCTATAGAACATTTAGTCCTATTTTTAGTTCATATTTACAATTAGTCCATCAATATAATTATTGTATAAAACCTGATCCTATGTCCATTGTTTTGATTGCAAATGATCCGATCTTAACCGTTTTGGATAACGTGCTTTTTTAAAATACCATAATTACCCATGGTATCACCCTATTTTAAATAACGGTAGATGATATATGACAAGTTTTTTTTTATAGAAATAGTAGTAGGGTTGCTATGTTGATTTCACTGTAGTTGCTACAGTACTATAGTAAATCACTGTAACAACCATGATTTCGTCGTGGATGCTAAAAAAATATTTCTACAGTAAAATCACTGTAGCAAAGTACTCAATTTCATGCAAATAATACTCGGTTGAATTGAGTATTATTTTATATATTTAAGTACCATGCACAGATTGCTACAATGATTTTATTATAGCTGCTACAATGAAATTCAATATGCCAGCTAAAAATGCTTCCCTACAGTAAGTCACTGTAGCAAAGTACTCAATTTTATGTAAATAACAGTTGAATTGAGTATTATTGCGACTAAAATTGAGTATTTTTTTCTCTATAGTGATTTCACTGTAGCAAAATGTTTTTAGTAATTTCACTTTAGAGGAAAGGTTGTCAGGGCATATCGTAAAATGAGACCGTTAAAAAAGATTGTTTGCAATCCACCCCAACATTATATATAG
Source organism: Chamaelirium japonicum (assembly GCA_947650365.1). Lineage (NCBI taxonomy): Eukaryota > Viridiplantae > Streptophyta > Magnoliopsida > Liliales > Melanthiaceae > Chamaelirium > Chamaelirium japonicum. Next base: position 89,511,483 of record OX393549.1, on the reverse strand, counting down.
GCTCAGGCTTATAGTTTGGGCCGAAACCAAAACAGGCCGGGCCTTGAGTTGTGTACGCCCGGCTCAAATCGGGCCAACTTTTTTAGTTGGGGTCAGATCTACCCAGCATACCTAGAAATTGACTTTTTCTATTCGATTAGATAACAACGATAAGTGAGGAAAAAAATTTAGAGTTTCTTATAGCCATTGCTAGCGTACAACACAATTTAGAAAATAAAAACATGTATTTTTGTAAAAGAAAAAAAAAATGCTAACAACATCGATTAATGCCAAATAAGTCCATTGAAAAAAGTTGGTCCTTAAAGGTTTTCGGGCCAGGGCCTGGCCGAGGCTCGAATCTTTGATACGGGCTTGGGCTTGAGGCCTTATCTTTAAAGTCGAGACAAACCGAGTCGAGCTTGGGCCGATGAACAATAAATTGGGCTCGGTCCCGAGTTTGGTTGATTCTGGACCAGGCCTAGCCCATTGTCAGCCCTACTCACTAGTGGTGCAAAACGTGTTGGGAATAATCCCGTGGTAGAGGCTCGCAGCGGAAACGATTTGGCGGTCGAAAGACCGTTCATGGTGCACGTTACACAATTTAAACTTTCATTGAAACTAATCTACATGTGCGTGCATGTGTGTGCACGTGAATCGAACACCCTAACGGTAATCTAACGTAAAGATTATCTAGCATGCATGCAAATCATAAAGCTCGCTAGATCAACGTGTTAGATTATTCATACCTTCGTGCGGATCTTTTAACCGCGGATAATTATCTTCTTTGTCGATGGAGACAGAAGATCGTTCGCGAAGATGCCGATGGTATGAATGGAGATGATGCCTTCTTGTTCACTCGATCTCACACGATGCACGGAGCGTCGCTCTCTGATCTCTGAGTACCTCCGTAGAACGACCCTACTCCTTCTACGAAACTCCACGCGAGGAAGACGAAGTATCAAGCGGGGAAGTAAAAAGATAAGGGAGAGATCTAGGGAGAAAAGAGAGAGGGGGGTTCGGTTTTTCCAACCCCTATGGCCGGCCCTATAAAGCCCCCTATATAGGGCCGGCCTACCCCGGGGATGAGAACACCCCCCAAAAATTTCTCCAAAATCACCCTTTTATCTCTCCTTGTATTTATCCATTTTTCCCACTTTTAGGGCTTGTTTTGACCAATTCAAAACCCTATCCCTATCCCTATGGCTGGCCCTATTGATAGGAGATTCTCATCCCCACAATATAGGGTCGGCCCTAGCATGGTCCCTCACTGCTAGGGTCGGCCATAAGTGAGGTCTGCCAGAGTAAGTTTTTACCAAAACGCCCTGACGCCTTAATTTGATCATTTCTAGTGTGCAAGACCTAGCGGTCATTCCTTAAGTGATCTTTACTAATTACCTCACTATTAACTGAGGCCACCGGAGGGTGCCTCTAGTAAAGTCAACTAGTCAACTCACAACATATCCTGGTACATCGCACCTATACAGCGAAGTTCACTTATGGCTAGGGATAACTACTTGCGCCTCTGTACTAGTCTCGGGCTTACCCTTAGTACTCGCATGTAGTTACACATCTACTGTGCTCTAGTGCCAAGCACACACGGAGCGTAGACTTCTTTCTTTCTCTTACTGCTCATGGTGTTCTGAGGAGATGGTTCAAGAACCGTACATAATGTTGATAAGGTGGAACCATCAGGGACCGAGGTTTATGACTTCCAACTCAAACTCGATCGACACACTACCCGAGTGTACCATCGATCCTCTGAGCTCGAGCTAACCTGCGTGGCCACCTAGAGAACGACGTAGGCTATACTCCAATTCACCCAGACTTACTATGTTCTCCATCATACCCCTGCTCTCCGCTTAGTAGTGGTAAACCCGTTGTCCCTCCACTTGATGCCATGATTCACTTTGACCTGTGGAGACTACCGTCAGACTCGAATGATCATATGATTTGGTTCCTTCCAGGTTGACCTATACATCGTACCTCTGATTACCCCGTTGAGTAATCAAACCCGGTCAACAGTCAAACTGATGACCACCAGGCCTGGGTTTGGTACAGTGTAAGTCACACCAAGGAACGCACCTCCCTTCAGGGGTGTGGATGGTCTGCATGAGTGACACGCAAATGCAACGCCAGCCGGGTAACCCAATATACCATGGTTTTGGATCACTGCATACGGATCCTCACACATTGGTGCGCCAAAGCACCATGCAACTGGTTAGTCCATCAGACGTGGTTCCTCAGGGTTTCAGACCATTTTACCCTAAGCAGAAACATGACTTAGTGTACCAGTGTCTGCTCACTGATCTGTACACCATGTTAGTTCCGTTCAGCCACAGACACTGTGACTGGTGATGACCATGGTGAAGACTTCCCATGAACTGTCATCCCCAAGAGCTTATCATGATAAGGCGACCAACCTGATCATAGCTGCGAACTGATTTAGATTATATGGGACCAATCCACTTAGACTTCAACTCAGTGGACTACGATATAACCATGGCTCTTTGTTCTTAAAAGAACACGTAATTATGTTACGCACCTATATGCATCTCATATAACAACTATCAATCTTTATTTATTAGACCAAAACATAAAGTTTTACAAGCTTAGAACACATCAATCCTAACAATCTCCCACTTGGTTTAGCAAAGCAAAACGGTTTTGACTCCCATCGCGTCCACATGTCGCTCGAATGCCTTGATAGGTATTGCCTTGGTAAAAAAGATCAGCAATATTTTCTGTAAATGCAATATGTGTCACCGCTACTCGCCCTTGCTTTTGAAACTATCGAATCAAGTGGAATTTGTGCTCGATGTGCTTCCCCTTCTGGTGATGTCTTTGTTCCTTTGTTTGTGCTACTGCCCCACTATTATCGCAGTAAAGCACAATAGGTAACTGGGCCTATGGTACGCACCCCAAATCCGTAAGGAATTTCTTGAGCCATACCACCTCTTTGGCTGCCTCGCACGCTGCAACGTACTCAGCCTCTGTGGTAGAATCCGCGATGCATTTCTGCTTCACACTCTGCCAACTAACCGCTGCTCCTCCTAACATAAACACAAATCCTGGTGTCGATTTTCTGGATTTCAAATCTGACATAAAGTCAGAATCTGTGTATCCAATCGGCGTCAGTTCCTTTGTAGTGTAAATTAACCAACTCATAGTCTCTTGTTCTACGAAGGTACTTGAGTATACATTTCACAGCTGTCTAGTGATCTAGACCCGGATTCGACTGAAACCGACCCATTATGCCTACTGCGAAACAGATATCTGGCCTTGTATAATGCATAGCATATATTAGACTACCTAATGCCGAAGCATAAGGTATCTTCTGCATATATGCTCTATCCTTAGGTGTCTTAGGATATTGATCCTTAGACAGTTTTACGTCATATTTAAATGGCACAAAACCCTTCTTGGAGTTTTACATGTCAAACCTAGTTATAACCTTATCTATATACGCGGCCTGTGACAGCAAGAGAATCATGTTTTGGCGATCTCGTGTTACCTTGATCCCCAAAATATAGCTCGCTTCACCTAGGTCTTTCATATCGAACTGTGTTGACAACCAAACCTTTACCGTTGACAATGTTCCAACATCATTCCTAATGAGCAGAATATCGTCTACGTAAAGTATCAAATATACCACTGTAGTCTTATCACTCCTCTTGTATACACATGGTTCATCCTCATTTTGAGTAAATCCATAGGACTGGATTGCATTATCAAAACAAATGTTCCAACTTCTAGATGCTTGCTTTAGTCCATAAATGGATTTCTGCAACTTGCAAACTAGATGTTCCTGACCCTCTGACTCAAAACCTGGTGGCTGCATTATATAAATGTCTTCTTCCAAATTCTCATTGAGGAATGTTGTCTTGACATCCATTTGCCAGATCTCCCAGTTATAATGGGCTGCAATGGATAGGAGGATCCGAATATACTTTATCATAACTACCGGTGAGAAGGTTTTATCAAAGTCGATTCCTTCTCTCTGGGTATAACCCTTGGCAACTAATCTAGCTTTATAAGTCTCAATAATACCATCGGATCATCTCTTCTTTTTATACACCCACTTACACCCAATAGGTTTAATATTGGATAATAGTGTAACAAGAGTCCAGACAGTGTTATAGGATATTGATACAATTTCTGCCACCATAACTTTTTGCCAGTCATAGCCGTCAGAAGCTCCCAATACCTCATCGTTGCTCAGTGGGTCATCCTCCTAACCTTCTGGATCAATCAATAAGGTTTCTCCATAGTATCTGTCAGGAGCTCTGATGTTTCTATCACTGCGACGAGGTGGTGGTAATGTTACAGGATGAATAGGTTCTACAATATCTAGTATATTAGTGTCTGTGATGTCAGCTCCCACTATGCTTTCGGATGCGCTATCTGTACTAGTACCCAGCAGCTCATCCAGAACCACTTTACTAGCAGACTTATGGTCCATAATATAATCATGTTCTAGGAAAATGGCATTCGTAGAAACGATTACCTTCTTTTCCTCAGGATCATAAAATAGTCCACCTTTAGTCTCTTTGGGATACCCTACAAACAGACATGCTTTGACTTTGGCTCCATCTTTTTTGTCTTGTCTATCCGCACATGTGCAGGACATCCTCATATTCTGAAATGCTGTAGTATTGGATTTTGCCTTGACCACAGTTCTCTAGGGGTCTGACGCACTGATTTAGATGGAACGTGGTTCAGAACATATGCTGCTGTCTGTAGGGCATATTCCCAAAAGGTCATTGGTAAACAAGCATAACTCATCATACTGCGAACCATGTTCAACAAGGTTCGATTCCTTCTCTCAGAAACTCCATTCTGTTGTGGGGTACCTGGAGCAGTTAACTGGGATGTTATCCCATGCTCTACCAAATACCCAAGGAACTCGTCAGATAGGTACTTACCTCCTCGATCAGATCGAAGGGTTTTTATATATTTACCTGTCTGCTTTTCTACTTCAGCCCTGAACTCTTTGAACATTGTAGACACACGAATTTCGCTCGGACCCGAACCCGACTTACGTGTGCCGACGCGGATGCAAACCCGACACGCGGACCCAACTCGCGCGCACCGACGTGGATGCAAACCCGACACGCGGACCCGATTCGCGCGCGCCAATGCGGACCCGGACCCCACTTCAAGAGGGGCCGGCCCCTACTAGGGTCCGAACCCCATGGGGCCGGCCCTAGTGGGGACCGAACCCCATGGAGGGGCCGGCCGGCCCTGCAAGGAAAGAAAAGAAAAGAAAGAAAAGAAAAAGGAAAGAAAAGAAAGGAAAGAAAAGAAAAAGGAAAGAAAAGAAAAGGAAAGAAAAGAAAGAAAAGGAAAGAAATACCGCCATGCGCGGGGGGAGGTAGCGTATGACGTCTGCACACACGCGGATCTGCGCCGATCCCTTGATCCGACGCACAAGACGAAGCGCCCGATCGCCATCGATTTCGTGCGCAAAATCCAGCCATAATTGCACCCGCCAGAAAAGGAAAACAACTAAATGTTATTCCCCTCATCAATGGATGAATAAAATCCGGGTAATTATGAGAGAGATACAAAAGGGATTTAAAATTAAAAAGTTCCCATATCTCTCTCCCCACCTCTTTGCCTATAAATAGAGGGGGTGGGGGAAGGAAAAAATGGTCGGGAAATTGAAGACGAAATGCCAGAGCTCTGCAGAAGAGGAGACGCTTCTTCATCGACCCAAGGCTTCACGAGGCACAGTCAAGCCTATCCCGAGGGATCGGCTTACTGAAAGTCCTCATCAACGTGAAGACCCTTGCACACGAAGATCATCCCTTCGACTCCGTGCACGAAGAAGAAAGCTCGGAGAAGAAGAACCCTTCGACTCCGAAGACGCCAGAAGCAAAGGCCGGAGAAGAAGAGGAGCGGCACTACCCCGTCGTCTCCAACAAGCTTCGACTCCGATCAAGCCCAAAAGCCCGGAGAAGAAGAGGAGCGGCACTACCCCGTCCTCTCCAACAAGCTTCGACTCCGATCAAGCCCAAAAGCCCGGAGAAGAAGAGGAGCGGCACTACCCCGTCGTCTCCAACAAGCCTTCAACTCCGATCAAGCCCAAAAGCCCGGAGAAGAAGAGGAGCGGCACTACCCCGTCGTCTCCAACAAGCTTCGACTCCGATCAAGCCCAAAAGCCCGGAGAAGAAGAGGAGCGGCACTACCCCGTCGTCTCCAACAAGCCTTCAACTCCGATCAAGCCCAAAAGCCCGGAGAAGAAGAGGAGCGGCACTACCCCGTCGTCTCCAACAAGCCTTCAACTCCGATCAAGCCCAAAAGCCCGGAGAAGAAGAGAAGCGGCACTACCCCGTCGTCTCCAACAAATCCTCGATCCCGATCAAGCCCCAAAGCCCGGAGGAGAGAAGCGAAGCGTCATCACCCCGTCGTCTTCGACTAACACCTGCGCCATCCACGAAGAAGAAAGCCTGGAGCAGATCGTCTGAAGCGTCGCTACCCCGTCGTTTTCATCAACAAAAGCCGACGCTACAATCGTCGCACGGAGACCGTCGCCACCCTCGTCATCTTCATCAACAAAAGCCGACGCCACAACCGTCGCACGGAGATCGGTGCTACCCCCACCATCTTCGAAAGCATTCTTCGACTCCGATCACGCCAAAGAAGCCCGAAGAAGAAGAGAAGTCCAGTCAATACGTAAACCGTCGAAGCACCGGAGAAGTAGCCCACGTCGTTCAAAGAAGAAGATCGAGTTAACGCCAAAGCTAAAGCCAACGCAAGAAGCCAAAGCAAAGCCCCAGTAAAGCCCGCGCCAAAGCAACGCAAGTGCCAAAGCCAAGCGACTACGCCGGCCACGAGCAAAAGCACCGCACGTTCTAGCCGATACGACGCGAAGTCCGGAAGAACGAAAGCATCGCAAGTCTCTCCCAGCTACGTCCAAGTGCAAGCGCCGAAGCAAAGCAAAAGCCAGAGCCACGTCAGAGCCAAGTCAAAGCCAAAAAGCCAAAGCCAAAGCCAACGCCAAAAGCTAGATCGACGCCGCGAACCGACGATCAAGGACACCGAGGTCAAGCAAGGAACGAGGAAGATGCGAAGACCGAGGAACGAAGCCGAAAACCCCCTAGCCGAGAAAGCGCGAAGCACGGAAGGGACAAAGCAACGGTGGACATTCCTTAGCCTCTCCAAAACCCTCTCCCTGTAAAACCCCTGTCCTGGGCAGCCCCTTCAGAGCTCTCGCACGAACACCACGTGGAGACGCGGATCAAAGGGATCCCCCAGAAGATCTTTCCCACAATCCCCTGATCAAAACTCGCCGCAACCCGGACTCGCTACACCCGAGCAACCCGGGTCCCGGCCACAATTGTAATCTCGTGTGATTCGCAATAAAGACAACCCGTGCTTTTTTCCGCGTCCACAGATTTCTGGTACGCCCGGTGGGACATCTTCTCATTTCATCCGTACGGTTGAAGAAGCTGCTTGAAGTTTGCAATGGCCGGAACAAACAACGATGCGTTTGCTCCAAGCCTCTCACCAATCGCCGAGTCTCCTCTACTCCGACACGGTGATCCAGTAAATCCGGAGGGTGATGCTCCTCCAATGGTCCGCGTCTACACTCGGCGTACACGGACTCTTGCGGATGTCTTCGTGCCGGAAGCTACTACCGAAGATGCTCGCCAAAGCGCCGATGAGGCCCTGGTGCTTGAAGAAACGAGCCTCGATCCTGGAGTCCATGTCCAGAAGTTTGGGGAGGACCAGCCCCAACCCCGAACCCGTTCGGGTTCTCCGGCAGACGTTGCACCTCCTCTGCAGGGGGCAAACGTCAACCATCAGCCAGAAGCAAGTCGGCGTAACTACATCTCTGATGATGACGGCGAGGATGCGAACATGCAACACCGAGATGTTCTCCGTCACCATCCTCCGACCGCTCTTCAGCTCCAAGTCATGCAGATGAACGAGCACATGGCGCAGATTACTCGGCTAATGGAGGAGAAGGATCGTCACATCAACACTCTGCTCCAAAAGCTAAGCACGAAGGACGCTGCAGCAGTCAACCAACCCGTCGCCTCTCCAGTTCCGTCTTCAACTCCCGCTCCTGCAGAGGTTGTTCCGACGATTCAAGCAGTTACACCAGCGCTCTCCTCGGCTCCCGTCCCATTGGAAGTCGTCTCCCTAACGCCAGCCTCGGTGGCCACACAACCTCCGGCAACGGCTGCGATGAGTGCTCAGCAAGTCCAAGCATTGATATCCGACATGATGCGCTCCCACGGCAGTGGCCTTCCACCGATCACGGCGGCATACTCGAAGCCCTACACTACGAGGATCCAGCAGCTACGCTTCCCAGTTGGATTCCAGCTACCAAAGTTTCAGCACTTCGACGGAAAGGGAAATCTGAGACAGCACGTCGCCCACTTCATCGAGACCTGCAATAATGCCGGCACATATGGCGACGAGATGATGAAGCAATTCGTTTGCACCCTCAAAGGCAACGCGTTCGACTGGTACGTTGATCTTCCTACAGGGACCATCGACAGCTGGGATCAGATGGAGAGGGAGTTCCTCAATCGCTTCTACAGCACCAGACAAACCGTCAGCATGACCGAACTCACCGCCGTCAAGCAAAGGAAAGATGAGCCAGTGATCGACTACATCGACAGGTGGAGGAACCTCGCGCTGAATTCATGAGACCGCTTGTCTGAAGACTCGGCCATCGAGATGTGCACCCAAGGCATGCACTGGGGTCTGCTCTACATCCTCAAAGGTATCAAACCTCGGTCTTTCGAAGAACTCGCAACTCGGGCTCATGACATGGAACTCAGCCTAGCAAACCGCGGGGACTCGAAGAACAAGGACTTCTTGAAGATAGAGAAGAAGGACAAGCCACCGGCAACGAAACCAAAACAAGTCAATGTTGCCGACATTGCTTCAACCTCTAAGCCGCTCAAGATCGGTGGCAAGCCAGATCAGAAGAAGGGCGTCGCCATACCGCCGCCTCCGCCTCCAAGACAAAGGATGACTCTCGAGGAGCTCGAAGCCAAGGAGTACCCTTTCCCAGACTCGGAAGTCTCCTCCATGTTCGACCAACTGCTGCAGGAGAAGATGATAGAGCTCCCTCCTTCGAAGAGGCCAAAGCAGATGCATCGTGTCGACGACCCTCTCTTCTGCAAATACCACTGGATGGTGAGTCATCCCATCGAAAGATGCTTCGTCTTCAAGGAAAGAATCATGGCGCTCGCTAAGCAAGGGAAGATAGAGATCGACTCCGGGGAGGTTGCTACGGCCAACACGACGTCCATCACCTTCGGCTCTTTCTCGCCAGTACTCGTCGCTGCTCGGCGAAGCATGCCCAAATTGCGCATCAACCGTCAAGCTCCAATCGCTAAGTCAACTTCCCAGCCGAAAGGCTCGAAGCGACGTCAATATACTCCTGCGCTCACCGAGGAGGAAACACCGCTGCCCTGGGGGCAATCATCGCTCACGCCAGCACCTCTTCCAAGCAATGCTGCATCCCAACGGGCGCTCCAAAGGAGATACGATCAAGGAGATCCGGAAGTCGGTCTGCTGGGCCAACCTTCGGGGAAGTTCGACTATTACGTCCTCTACTCAAGGCCTCCGTCCGTTCCAATCGACGAAATCAAGCCCACCGGCTGGGAATCGGAAGACACGCCAGTAGAGCCTCGAGAAGAGCAAGTCCATTCCAGTCAAGCTATATCCCAACGCGCTCTTCGGGAAAGATACGAGCAAGGAGATCCGGAAGTCGGTCTGCTAGGCCAGCCTTCAGGGAAGTTCAACTATTACGTCCTCTATTCAAAGCCTCCATTGGTTTCAGCTGAAGAAATCAAGCCCACCGGCTGGGGATGGGAAGACGAGTCAGTAGAGCCTCCAGAAGAACAAGTACCTCCGAGGGAACCAGTTGCTGCTGTCGACCATCATCCTAGCGGAGGAGAATCCACCGACGAAGAAGCATGGGTCATGCTACCGCGGCGGCGAAAGCCCTGGCAAGAAAAGAAGCTCAAGCAAGACCGTGTGATGAGGGGATTCACCAAGCGGAAGACCTACAAGAAGAAAAGCAAGCCTCCGGGAAGGAAGGCGTTCAAAGTGCCGCCAGCAAGCCAAGACGATATCCTTCAGCAGAGCCTTCCAGAGCCGACAACCTTGCAGGAGTTCTTCCCGGATCACTTCCTCCCAGCGGACCAACACATCAAGGTGTCTTGTTGCATGGTCGAAGTCCATGAGGCATCGGAAGGAAAGAACGAAAGCGAAACTTCTGGAGAAGGCGACTCCACAGATGAGGGAGACGATTCTGACGAAGGGGGCACTGCCTCTCACGACGAAGCAATCTTGCACATGCCGCTCGTAGAGGCTTTGCATCTTCCGAAGAAGGCTCGCCTGGCAATGGCGGCGGCCTTGGCCGATCCAGATAGCTACAAAAGGAAAAGGAAGGACGATCAAAGGCGCAAAGCTGTGGCCTCGTGTGATGCGACGATAACCTTTTCAGATGAGGACCTACAACTCGGGACGCGATTGCACAACCGGCCTCTTTACGTCTCGGGATACATCAAAGAGAAGCCAGTAAACCGAATCCTGTTGGACTGTGGCTCCGCCGTCAACATCATGCCCATCCAGACGATGCGGCAACTCGGCATCATCGACGACCAGCTCTCGCCAAGTCAGTTGGTCATTCAAGGGTTCAACCAGGGCGGACAGCCCACTATCGGAATCATTCATTTGAAGCTTTCCATCGGCCCGCTGGATACAATGGTCCTCTTCCACATCATCGACTGCCAGACATCATATCGTCTCCTGTTGGGAAGACCATGGCTGCACGAGAACGGCATCGTGGTATCCACCTGGCACCAGTGCCTCAAGTACTACGAAGAAGGCGTGGAGAGGTGCATAGTTGCGGATGACAAGCCATTCAACAAGGCCGAGGCACACCTGGCCGACGCTAAGTTCTACCAAGCAAAGGGCCTGGTCGCGGAAGTTCTGCCAGCTAAAGCTCCTCGAGCCCAAAAGATTGAAGAAGTGAAGCAGGACAAGACTCTACTTCCCGCGAATTCGGCGCCACCCTCTGACGAGGCAAGACTCAAGGTCCAAGGAACGCCGAAACCTGGGCAAAGGATGCGCATTAGCTTCGAGCCAAAAGCAATGCAACATACCCCGTTGCCAGTCCAAACGGTGCCTGTCCTACGTCTCGCGCCGCAGTGGCTCCGTAAATCCAAGCAATCGCCTTCTACTCTGACAAGGAAGCTGGCCCCGTCGTTATCTCAGGCCAATGTCATCACTCTGCAAGAAATGACGGTGCCACTACCTAGTCTGACGCAAGCTCCGAACCCGAGCAGACCTGTCGAATCAGCAGACCTCGAGCAACTCGGATTCAAACCGGAAGGGAGTTGGGGGCAAAATGCTGCCAAGTTGCTGTTCAGAGCCGGCTACAACGAGGAAAGCGCCATGGGCACACTTCCACCAACAGCAACTCCACATGGGATGACGAGAACTCAAACTCGGCTGTTTCAAAACGGAGAGCAAATTCCCCCGAACCGCCGAGGCATCGGCTCCAGTCAAGCTCCGTTGGTCATCAGAACCGTAGCGAATAAGACCTTCACCTCGAACTACATCGAGGCAAGGATGGTAGATGAAGCAGCTGAAGGATCAACAATCTCCGATGCACTCTCTACCTACCTCAGCCATCCAAAAAGCAGGAGAAGACGACGACGGGCTCGATGCCAAGCCTTGTTCCGGAAGCAAACCAGAGGCGGTAAAGACTGGTCGAATCGAAAACGCACATCCGTCTTCGAGAGGCTCGGGCCAGTCAAACAATCAAAGAAGAAGTCGGCATTCGATCGTTTGGGGATGCCAATCGAGGACTTCGTTTCGACACCTACCCACCCACCCATGGCTGCCGTCAATCATATCACCATTACGGCTCCCGACAACGGTGACACTTCTACTTCGGACGACGAGTTGCCCGATGCCCCGCCAGTCCTCGAAGAAGGGGGGCAGTCCACCGTTGATGACTTGAAGGAAATCAACTTGGGCACGGAGACGGAGCCTCGGCCTACATTCGTCAGCACGCTCTTGACTCCTGAGGAAGAAGCCGCATACGTCAAACTGCTTAAAGAATACAGAGACGTCTTCGCATGGTCCTACAAGGAGATGCCGGGCCTCGATCCAAAAATCGCAGTTCACCAGCTCAGCGTCAAACACGGAGCCAGCGCTATCAAGCAAGGGCAAAGACGCTACCGACCAGAACTGGTACCCCAAATAGAAGGCGAAGTCAACAAGTTGATCGAAGCCGGTTTCATTCGAGAGGTCAAGTACCCGACATGGATCTCTAGCGTCGTCCCAGTCAAAAAGAAGAACGGCCAAATCCGAGTGTGCGTGGACTTCAGAGACTTGAACAATGCATGTCCAAAGGACGACTTCCCCTTGCCAATCACGGAGCTAATGGTCGACGCGACGACAGGTCACGGGATGCTCACTTTCATGGACGGATCATCGGGCTACAATCAGATTCGGATGGCACCCAAGGACGAGGAGCTCACGGCATTCCGCACACCGAAAGGAATCTACTGCTATAAGGTAATGCCGTTCGGCTTGAAAAATGCGGGAGCCACCTACCAGCGAGCTATGCAGAAAATCTTTGACGACATTCTTCATCAAAACGTGGAGTGTTATGTCGACGACCTCGTGGTGAAATCCAAGAAGAAATCGGCACATCTACAAGATCTTGAGCTAATCTTCAAACGACTTCGAAGTTACCAACTCCGCATGAATCCGCTTAAGTGCGCGTTCGGAGTCTCCTCGGGCAAATTCCTCGGCTTCGTCGTCCGACATCGAGGCATTGAGATAGATCAATCCAAAATTGATGCTATCGTCAACATGCCCGCACCAAAGACAGTGCGAGACCTCAGAGGCCTCCAGGGACACTTGGCGTATATCCGAAGATTCATCGCCAACCTGGCCGGAAAGTGCCACCCTTTTAGTCGCCTCATGAAGAAAGGAGCGCCGTTCAAATGGGATGAAGCTTGCTGAGAAGCATTCCAAAACATCAAAGCATATCTACTGAAGCCGCCAGTCCTATCAGCACCGGTCCAAGGGAGGCCGCTCATCCTCTACATCGCCGCCCAAGAGCAGTCCTTGGGGGCACTCCTGGCCCAGAACAATGAACTTGGCGTGGAGACAGCTTGCTACTACTTAAGTCACACTCTCGTCGGCGCAGAGCTGAATTACTCCCCAATCGAGAAGGTCTGCTTAGCGCTCATCTTCGCCACGAAAAAGCTGCGACACTACATGCTCGCTCACACCATCAGACTCGTCTCAAAGGCTGACCCACTCAAGTACATCATGTCGAGACCAGTGCTTTCCGGACGTCTAGCCAAGTGGGCCCTGCTGCTATTTGAATTCGACATCACCTTCGTGCCACAGAAAGCGGTTAAAGGGCAGGCCCTCAAGGACTTCCTCGCAGAATACCCCCTCCCGGCAGAATGGGAGTTATCAGAAGATCTCCCAGATGAAGAAGTGTTCTCCGTCGACGTCGCCCCATCCTGGAAAATGTTCTTCGACGGTGCAGCTAGGCAAGACATAGCGGGAGCCGGAGTCATCTTTGTCACTCCGGACAACAAAATACTCCCCTTCTCATTCCTACTCTCGGAATCATGTTCCAACAACGTGGCAGAATATCAAGCCCTACTCATCGGTCTCGAGCTGGCCGACGAAATGAAGCTTCAAGGACTAGAGATCTTTGGCGACTCTCAACTCGTGATCCAGCAAGTCCTAGGGGCATACGAAGTCAACAAAGAAGACCTGGTACCGTTGCATGCGCAAGCTGTGAAGCTCCTCGAAAAACTCAAGGCTGTTTCCATCCAACACGTTTCCAGAAACCTCAACCAGCAGGCTGACGCACTCGCAAATCTGGCGGCTACACTCCCGTTCCCAGATGAACGTTCGCTCGTCGTTCCCGTCTGCAGGAGATTCGTGATCATCGAAAAAGAGGGTCCACCCGAGGTACCAGTTCAAACCAACGCTGTGCATGTCCTCGAGATTAAAGAACAAGACTGGAGGCAACCGTTTGTGGAGTATCTCGTTCATGGTAAACTCCTCGAAGATCCAAAGCGCAAAAGTGACATCCGTCGAAGATCTCTGAGGTTCTACCACTTCAACGGCGAGCTGTACCGACGGAGCTATGACGGCACACTCCTGAGGTGCCTCGTAAAAGAGGAAGCAGAAGCCGCGCTCGAAGAAGTACACGCTGGAATCTGTGGATCGCACCAGTCCGGTCCGAAGCTTCACTTCCGCATCAGAAGGATGGGATACTACTGGCCTACCATGATCAAAGACAGCTTGGAGTACGCGAGAAGATGTCAAGCTTGCCAGATGCACGGGGACTACATCCGTCAACCTCCGGAGCCTTTACACCCAACAATCGCATCTTGGCCCTTCGACGGATGGGGTCTCGACATCGTCGGTCCTCTGCCCAAGTCATCCAAGCAACATCTCTACATCTTGGCGGCAACGGACTACTTCTCCAAGTGGGCTGAAGCGATACCGTTAAGGGAAGTTACGAAGTACTCCGTCATCAGCTTTATCCAGAACGACATCATCTTTCGCTATGGAGTCCCCCGCTACATCGTAACAGATAACGGGAAGCAGTTCAAGAATGCTGCCGTCAGCCAGTTCTGCGCATTGTACAACATTAAGCAGAATTGTTCGACAATGTACAACGCTCCGGCCAACGGCCTAGCAGAAGCCTTCAACAAAACTCTGTGCAAGCTGCTGGAGAAAACCGTCTCGAAGACAAAGAAAGATTGGCACGAACGCATGGGCGAAGCACTATGGGCTTACCGAACATCCTTCCGCACGCCGACACAAGCAACGCCGTATTCCCTCGTCTATGGCGTGGAAGCCGTTCTTCCGCTCGAGCTCCAGATCCCGTCACTCAGGATAGCAGTCCAGGAAGGCCTCACCAGCGATGACAACGCCCAGCTCCGCCTAGCAGAATTGGAAGCACTGGATGAAAGACGCCTCGAAGCTCAACAGCGTCTGGAGTGTTATCAGGCCAGGCTCTCTCGCGCCTTCAACAAGAAGATTCGTTCTCGATCATTCCAGATAGGGGAACTGGTGCTGGCAGTCAAATGCCCCATCATTCTCTCGCATCGAGGAGGGAAGAAATTTGATGCCAAATGGGATGGCCCGCATTCCGTCAAGGAAGTCTACTCCAACGGCGCCTATCTCCTCACCACGCCAGAAGGGCTGACACTCGGCCCTATCAACGGCAAGTACCTCAAAAGGTACTACGCCTAAAGCAAGGCCACACCCCTTGTTCAAAAAAAAAAAAAAAATGAACTACGTGCGACTTGATCCCCCTTAGGGGGGTACGTAGGCAGCCTGAGAAGTTACTTCAGGTTCAGTCCGACCAAAAGAAAAAGACAACAAAGTTCCATGGAAAGGGTGTGGCAAAATGAGGCGATATTATTAATGAAGCGAAGGTAGTACATTTCATAAGTCCTGAAAAAGAAAACCACAATGAAACCAGGAACAACTAAAAGAAGGTGTCCAGAGCTTGGAGACGGCGCAGCAGCTCCTCCCTAGTCGCCTCCACTCTCTGAAGCTCCACGGGACGAGCAGCCAGAAGCTCGCGACGGGCTGCCAAGTCCGACTGCTGCCTCAAGTGACTCGCCTTCAAAGCGCTCTCCGCGGCCTCGGCCCGCTCCAAACGAGACTCCACCTTTCTAAGTGAGGCGCGCGCAGACTCCAACTTCCTCTGGGCCTTCGACAGGCTGGACGTAGCCTCCGCAAGTTGATGCTCGGACTGACTTAGACTCGCCTCAGCGGCCTCCAGCTCAGAAAGGGAGCTCCCCTCCAGCAAAGCCCGCCGGGATCGATAAGCCTCGCTATCGGTCACAAGCAGGTTCATCTGATCGACGAAAAGAGAGCTGTCAACTTTGAACTCTGCCAGGCTCGCGCAAAACTCTGCACCGTCCGTCGACCACCAGTCCTGGAGGGCGCCAAGGCCGACAGTTTGGAAAGGCTCCAACGTCGACTTGATATACTGCCGACAGCTCACGAGAAGGAACTCTGAGACTCTGCTCCTCGGCCTCAAATCCGGGCGAGGCACCTCGGAGTAGGTAGGCAAGACCTTCCCTCCCACTGCGGCCGCAACAGGAGCCGCCCGCGCCAACGAGGGTGGCGGAACCGGGGAAACCGCCGCTACCGCTGCAACAACCGTCTCTACCAAAGGACACGAGGGCACAATCATCGGGGAACACCGCTTGTCGATGCTCGAGACTTCAGCCTCCTCGCCAAAAGACAAGGCGTCGATATCGATGTCGTCCAGGTTAATGTCGCCCCTAGGGAAGTTCTCCCCGCAAAGTCCGAGGAGATCCAGATCATCCGGAGGGATATCTAGCCCACAGGGTTCGAGCACTTCCTGCGCGGCACCGGTGGACGAATGCCCAAGAGGCGCCTTTGAAGAGCTCGCTCCGCGCTCTACCACTATAACGGAATCTGGTCAAAAGAAAGAAACGGTGCTCAGCGTGATAAAACTTCCTAAACATAGAGGGCAAATAAAATGAAGAGAGCTCCATACCTGTGTGGTCAGACGAAGCGGTCCTAGACGGAGGAATCACCTCATCTTTCAGAAGTCCAGGCTCCTCGGCGTCCTCCGTCAGACAAGGAACTCTCGGGACCATCCCGCGAGGAATGCACACTTTTCTTCTCTTGGGAGGGACACCCTCAACTTCGGCCTTCGGGAAACAAAATGCCCCAGGGGCACTAGTAAGCTCGGCATCCAGCACCGAAACGGAAGAAGGGACACGACGAGCACTGGAAAGGCGACTACAGCTCCTCTGCGCTCTTTGAAGCCCCAGTCGGAGGCGACGGTCCTCCACTCCCGCAGAGTGATTGAAGCAGAAATTCCTGAACCCGCTACTCACCAAGACGTCGACTGGAAAACTCGCAAGTAAAGGAGAAACTCGCCCTTCAATCCACTGGCGGTATTCCGGAGTCGCGGCATCCCGAAATCCGGACTTAGCCCCAGGAAAGAAACTCCCGCCAGTCAAGCGAGCGTAAAGAGAAGCCCACAGACGGTAACCCTCCTGCGGACTGATACGTCCCTGCAACTGCTGAGGCATGCCAGAGACTTCATGTCGAAACCCCTGTTGGCGAGCAAAGCGATGGGGGGAGTACTGCTCCACCTCCACCACATCCCCCTTGCGCCAGACCAAGTAGCCAGGACGGCAGCTGACCATATTCCAGTAGAGACTGTCCGGGAGCTCCTCGTTATCGTACACAGTCGACCTCTCCAAGGGCAGCACCGAATGCTCTGACAGGAATTCGAAATCGACGCTCCCCATCCTCCTCAAAAGGGTGCGAGCACACTCTCTCGGACTCTCCCAACTGATAAAGGCGTTCAAGATCCCTCCTATCCCGGGCAAGAAAGGCAGCTCAGCTGGATGCCCTCGTCTGGCAAAGATCCCCTTCGGGAAATGCAGAGCTATCCACCCGTATAAATAATGCAAGGGTCCGAATGCAGTCGACCGGCCGAGCTCCTCCTTGGCCTTATCAGAGCCAGACAAGTCCCAGTAAGTCCCGTTGAGAGCCCGATACAAGGCGCATAGTATGGCCGGGGCTAGATTGAAGAGCTCGCCCCTCTCCATCCTGGAAGCGGCAAGGAAGGTCCCCGGACGAATAGCCTCCCCAGAACACGGAAGCACGAACCGGCAGAGGAAGATGACCAGCCCAGCAGCTCGGTAAACCGATCGCCACTCCTCGCTATCCCGTTTCAGGCCAAGGAGTTCCCAGGGACACTGCTTCCCCTCCATTGAGTGGTTCTCTCGAGCCAAGGAGTCGATAGGTCTCACAAAGGAGCAAAGCGGAGGTCTCTGCATCTGAGCGATCTTCCACATTGGGTGAGCCGAAGGCGCTGGAGACCTATACTCACCTCTGAACCAAAAGTCGACCCAAGAAGAAGGACGCACTCGATCTGATTGATCCCGCACCGCAATGATAGCATGTGCCTTGAACAGAAGAAGGCAAGAACTCGGAGCGTAGCTGCTGTCCAGCAGATCCTTCAAGGCTGGCACCTCCTCTTGGTAGTAATTTCGTACCTCGAGGCACCCGGAAACGATATGGACGTCGCGAAGCGAGATGCCTATCTTCCCCCCCCAGTAAGGAAGGTGTTAGTTTCCGGACACCAAAGCTCACAAAGTGCGCGATACATCCCCTCAGGACGACTGTACTCTCGACGAGCCGGCGCCAGAAATTTGGCCAATAAGTTCATCTCAGGTTCCGTGCCAAAGACCTCGTAGAGCTCGTCCATCCACTCGCGAAAGCCGCAAAGGTACTGGACGTCGCCCCGAGGCCAAGAATCGGTGCCCCATCGGGTCAGCTTAGCACATATCTTCGAGGCAACAACTGGCGTAGGCACGAACTCTTCATCGCAATGATGGAACGGAAGACTCAAACTCGGCCGCAGAAGCTTCATGGAGATCCCTTCGTCAGTATGAATCTTCTCGCTTAATTTCAGCATCCCGCAAGTCGCATCCGCGACTCCATCTTCCGTGATGCGCTCGTGCACAAAGACACGGAGCAACGACAGAAGGTCTTCCCGCCTTGAGTTGCGGTAACGGCGCACACGAGTGTAAGGAAAGCAAAGGCATCTCCTCCCGTCGAAGAAATCCTCGTCTATCCAGCCCGAGGAAGTCAAACTCTCGAAGACGCGAGCCCTGGAAGACCATGAAGGGAGGCAAGTCAAGACAAGTGCGTGAAAAAAAAAAAAAAACTAAGGGGGCCTACACCCCTGTCAGGAGGACCACCCGACTCATCGGCCCGCCACCACTGGCGCCCGAGCCTTCGCGATGCGCCCCCGCGGGCCCACACGGCACCCGCGCCGACCCGCGGGCCCACACGGCGCCCGCGCCGACCCAGCACGCCAACACAACCGCGCTGGCCCGACTGCGCCGACACCGCCCATGTCGACCCATCGCGCCAGCGCCACCCAGCCAGGGCCACAGCCACTTGCGCACCCGTGCGCCACAGACTGGCTCTGCTACCACTGGCGCCTTCGGAGTCCAGAAGAAAGAGGGGAGAAAGAAAAGAAAGAAAGTGAAAACCCAAAAAAAAAAAAAAAAAAAAAAGAACGGAAAAAAAGGGGGGGGGGCCCACCGCCCCCTTCCAATTGGAGGCCAACAGCAAGAAGGGAAGGGGGGGCCCGCACCCCCCTCCTTCTCCTTCTTCTTCGCCTGCAACTCAGGGCCGCCCCGAACCCGACCCGGCCGCCGCCCTTCTCGGCCCCGCGCCGACCCGGCCGCCGCCCTTCTCGGCCCCGAACCCGACACGGCCGGCCCCCGCGTGCTGCAGCCCCGCGCGCCGCCCAACGCACTGCAGCCCCGCGCACCGCCCCTCACGCTGCAGCCCCGCGCCGCCGCGTCGCCGGCCCCGCTGCGCCCCGCGCCGGCGCTGCTGCCGCTGCTGCCCATGCAGCCCGGAACCGAAGAAGAAGGAGAAAGAAAGAAAAAAAAAAAGAAAGGAAAAAGAAAAGAAAAGAAAAAAGAAAAGAAAAAGAAAAGAAAAGAGGAAGAAGAAGAAGAAGAAAAAGGAGGAAGAGAGAGGCGGCGAAGGCGACCCGCACCTCAGCCGCGCTCCTCTATCCTCCCCGCCGTGAGCCTCGTCGCATCGTCGCTTCGAGCCCGCCTTCGCAACGACCGCAAAATCACGCACCATCGCCGTCGACGAAAGAGGCGACACCGGGAAGACGGAGCAAGTCTCGTGCAACCCCAGGCAGCACAATTCCGACGACGGTCTTCAGAAGCCGGCAGAACCGTCGCGCAGAAGCACAAGGCCGACGAAAGAGGCGACACCGGGAAGACGGAGCAAGTCTTGTGCAAACCCCAGGCAGCTCTCTTCCGACAGCGGTCTCCAGAAGCCGGCAGAACCTTCGCAAAGAAACACAATGACGGATGAAGGGGGTAGGGGTCCTTAAATAGACTCCCAACCCTGCCCACAAAAGGAATCAAGGACAAGCGCTCTACGATTCCTACGTGTCCAAACCCTACACGCTCTCATCAACGCACTCGTCCTTGAGGGGGCATTTGTAGACACACGAATTTCGCTCGGACCCGAACCCGACTTACGTGTGCCGACGCGGATGCAAACCCGACACGCGGACCCAACTCGCGCGCACCGACGTGGATGCAAACCCGACACGCGGACCCGATTCGCGCGCGCCAATGCGGACCCAGACCCCACTTCAAGAGGGGCCGGCCCCTACTAGGGTCCGAACCCCATGGGGCCGGCCCTAGTGGGGACCGAACCCCATGGAGGGGCCGGCCGGCCCTGCAAGGAAAGAAAAGAAAAGAAAGAAAAGAAAAAGGAAAGAAAAGAAAGGAAAGAAAAGAAAAAGGAAAGAAAAGAAAAGGAAAGAAAAGAAAGAAAAGGAAAGAAATACCGCCATGCGCGGGGGGAGGTAGCGTATGACGTCTGCACACACGCGGATCTGCGCCGATCCCTCGATCCGACGCACAAGACGAAGCTCCCGATCGCCATCGATTTCGTGCGTAAAATCCAGCCATAATTGCACCCACCAGAAAAGGAAAACAACTAAATGTTATTCCCCTCATCAATGGATGAATAAAATCCGGGTAATTATGAGAGAGATACAAAAGGGATTTAAAATTAAAAAGTTCCCATATCTCTCTCCCCACCTCTTTGCCTATAAATAGAGGGGGTGGGGGAAGGAAAAAATGGTCGGGAAATTGAAGACGAAACGCCAGAGCTCTGCAGAAGAGGAGACGCTTCTTCATCGACCCAAGGCTTCACGAGGCACAGTCAAGCCTGTCCCGAGGGATCGGCTTACTGAAAGTCCTCATCAATGTGAAGACCCTTGCACACGAAGATCATCCCTTCGACTCCGTGCACGAAGAAGAAAGCTCGGAGAAGAAGAACCCTTCGACTCCGAAGACGCCAGAAGCAAAGGCCGGAGAAGAAGAGGAGCGGCACTACCCCGTCGTCTCCAACAAGCTTCGACTCCGATCAAGCCCAAAAGCCCGGAGAAGAAGAGGAGCGGCACTACCCCGTCGTCTCCAACAAGCTTCGACTCCGATCAAGCCCAAAAGCCCGGAGAAGAAGAGGAGCGGCACTACCCCGTCGTCTCCAACAAGCCTTCAACTCCGATCAAGCCCAAAAGCCCGAAGAAGAAGAGGAGCGGCACTACCCCGTCGTCTCCAACAAGCTTCGACTCCGATCAAGCCCAAAAGCCCGGAGAAGAAGAGGAGCGGCACTACCCCGTCGTCTCCAACAAGCCTTCAACTCCGATCAAGCCCAAAAGCCCGGAGAAGAAGAGGAGCGGCACTACCCCGTCGTCTCCAACAAGCCTTCAACTCCGATCAAGCCCAAAAGCCCGGAGAAGAAGAGAAGCGGCACTACCCCGTCGTCTCCAACAAATCCTCGATCCCGATCAAGCCCCAAAGCCCGGAGGAGAGAAGCGAAGCGTCATCACCCCGTCGTCTTCGACTAACACCTGCGCCATCCACGAAGAAGAAAGCCTGGAGCAGATCGTCTGAAGCGTCACTACCCCGTCGTTTTCATCAACAAAAGCCGACGCTACAACCGTCGCACGGAGACCGTCGCCACCCTCGTCATCTTCATCAACAAAAGCCGACGCCACAACCGTCGCACGGAGATCGGTGCTACCCCCACCATCTTCGAAAGCATTCTTCGACTCCGATCACGCCAAAGAAGCCCGGAGAAGAAGAGAAGTCCAGTCAATACGTAAATCGTCGAAGCACCGGAGAAGTAGCCCACGTCGTTCGAAGAAGAAGATCGAGTTAACGCCAAAGCTAAAGCCAACGCAAGAAGCCAAAGCAAAGCCCCAGTAAAGCCCGCGCCAAAGCAACGCAAGTGCCAAAGCCAAGCGACTACGCCGGCCACGAGCAAAAGCACCGCACGTTCTAGCCGATACGACGCGAAGTCCGGAAGAACGAAAGCATCGCAAGTCTCTCCCAGCTACGTCCAAGTGCAAGCGCCGAAGCAAAGCAAAAGCCAGAGCCACGCCGGAGCCAAGTCAAAGCCAAAAAGCCAAAGCCAAAGCCAACGCCAAAAGCTAGATCGACGCCGCGAACCGACGATCAAGGACACCGAGGTCAAGCAAGGAACGAGGAAGACGCAAAGACCGAGGAACGAAGCCGAAAACCCCCTAGCCGAGAAAGCGCGAAGCACGGAAGGGACAAAGCAACGGTGGACATTCCTTAGCCTCTCCAAAACCCTCTCCCTGTAAAACCCCTGTCCTGGGCAGCCCCTTCAGAGCTCTCGCACGAACACCACGTGGAGACGCGGATCAAAGGGATCCCCCAGAAGATCTTTCCCACAATCCCCTGATCAAAACTCACCGCAACCCGGACTCGCTACACCCGAGCAACCCGGGTCCCAGCCACAATTGTAATCTCGTGTGATTCGCAATAAAGACGACCCGCGCTTTTTTCCGCGTCCACAAACATGTCAAAGGATTCTGACTTCCAATCCATCAGATAAATATAACCATATATTGAATAATCATCAGTAAAAGTGATGAAATACTCATGGCCTCCTATCGCCTTGATGCTCATGGGTCCATATACATCTGAATAGATTAACTCCAATACCTTAGTAGCTCTTACTCCTTTGCCTTTAAAGGCCCTCTTGGTCATCTTGTTTTCCAGGCAAGATTCACAGGTGGGAAGGATCTCCGTAGGATCTGTTTCCAGAAGCCCGACCTTCACCATCCTATGGATCATGTCTAAGCCAATATGCCCAAGTCGTAAGTGCCATAATTGGGTTAAATTCTCCAAAGGTTTCTTATGCTTAGATGAATTAACATTAAATGTTGAAGTTATTATGTTATCTTTTTCAAATTTAGGACTGACATCATAGAGATTATTCTGAACCATTCCTCTTATTATAAAAGTTCCATTCAGCTTAAACGATACACCAGAAGCATCAAAATAAATTGAATAACCTTCATTAACTAAAGAAGAAATATAAATCAAATTAAGTCTCAATGACGGTACATAAAAAAACATCTCTAAGAGTCAAAGTCTTATTATTCGAAAAACTAAGATTAACATCTCCAATAGCTTCAACAGCAGCCACGGCCTCAGTTCTCATGCTTAAGGTCACTTCTCCATCAAGCAACCTTCTGCTTTTCCGAAACCCCTGAAGAGAGTTACAGGCATGGTTAGTGGATCCTGAATCCACAATCCAACTAGCAAAAGAACTATTACTCGAAAGAAATGATTCAACAATTAGGAGTTGTAGATTACCTTCACCAGCATTCTGAGGCTTCTTGTAGTCCTTCTTCCAATGACCCTTCTGGTCACACCGAAAATGCTTCGTGCCCGGTTTCTTTGATTCGCCAGACCCAGAGGCCCCAGCAGAGTCCTGCACAGGCACTGACTTAGGTTTCTTTTTATGTTTCTTGCCCTGAGGTTTACCAGACTTCTTGAAGGATCTACGTTGCACGTGAAGTGCTTCGCCCTTCTGCTTGAAGCCATCCTCAGCTGCCTGGAGAGCTCCTAGAAGCTCTGTATTTGTCATAACCAACTTGTTCAAATTAAAGTTGGTGACAAAGCCTTCAAAGGCTCTAAACAGTGACGAGAGAAAGATGTCTGTTATCACCTCGCTTTCTAGCACAATGTCCATGGTTGCTAGTTCGTTCTGAAACCCAAACATTTTCATCATATGTTCCCAAACTAGTATCCCATCAGACATATTAGTGCCGACAAGTTTCTTGATGGTAAGGTATCGCGTAACGCGACTGTGACCTTCAAATATTTCCTTCAGATACAACATCATATCAGAAGCGTCGGGCATTTCCTCGACCTACTTCTGCAGAGTTGTTTGTAAGGATGCTATAATATAGCATTTACATATTTTATTAGATTCCTTCCAGTCAGTGAACACCTTTAACTGTGTCTCTGTGGCATCGGGATCCTGGCAAATCTGGCTCAGGATCATTCAGGGCTGTCATATGTTTACCAATCCTTAAGACCAGGTACAGGTTGTGCTTCCTGTCCTCATAGTTGGGACCGATAAGTTTGTGGTCATTTAGGATAGCGGACAGGGGGTCTAACTTGGTCATCTGAAAATAAAAAATTGAATAATGGGAATGCATGAAAACTTATTTTTTATGAATTTTTAAAATATGTTAATTATAACCATATATCAGCGCTACCCTCAAGCGAAGCCATCTCTATGGATTAATTAACTATGTTTGTAAGATCTCAAAATTAGCTACACCTGTCCGAGGGGGCAGTGTGCAGGTCT
The DNA here is from genome assembly GCA_947650365.1 of Chamaelirium japonicum. NCBI lineage: Eukaryota > Viridiplantae > Streptophyta > Magnoliopsida > Liliales > Melanthiaceae > Chamaelirium > Chamaelirium japonicum. The sequence goes on along the minus strand of OX393549.1, from coordinate 89,487,231 downwards.
TCTGTTTACACGGGTCTTTCCCTTGACCCTATCCAAATCTGCCAACTAAGGGCTTTGATGAACCATGGTTATCTTTTGGCCAGTACCACGTGATCACCTTTGTCTTCGCAACGAATACCTCACATATATTTAGGATGCTTACCCACGAGCCTAGGCAATTACGGCACAGGAGTTCTAACGGCCCCCACGAGGGTGAGTAAAGTCTAAACACTTGGCACCGTAACCGCCATATCCCGAGGGAGATCACTAAGTAGCTTGGCATAGAAAAAAACACAGCTCTCACCCGAGGAGGTTGTTGAGTTATGCCCTCCCACCTGAGCACGAAGTGATTAGCCATGGAGGCTAGAGGATCTCTAAAAGTCCTCTCTTATATCCCTTATTAAATTTAAGGGTTATTTTGCGAGTATGATTTTATATCAATGCAAAGGTAGCGACCTCCTATATACTAGACCCTGGTCACACCATGCTCCCACCAGCGCTTTAAGCCCTTCGCCTAGCATTAATCATTCTCGGAATATCATAGTCCATGCCTCAAGTGGATTTCTCTATTCAAGGGTCATATTACATATTCCGAGAATATCGATGCTCTGCAAAATTGGTTATCACGCTAATGCTCTGGAGCTTAACCTAAAGTCAGACACACTGGAAAGGACTCCCACTAGTCATGGTGCCTCGCTTATAAATTTGACAATTGATGTTCAATGGATCTCCATATCATCTTAGGTTTCGATAGGTGGTATAACCATATGTGATGGAATCCCACTGACATCAAAAATCAACTAAATAATAGGTGTCATCTAACGGGATCCTATCCTCATACAGTCGCTTGGAACGAAGGGGAAAGGCATCCCTCTGAAAACTAATAATAATAATATTATCTCATCGGGGTTCGATATGAAACATAAAGAACTAATAAAGAACGCAACCATTAAACTGAATTAAGTTCAGGGTTCGACCCCTGAACCTAATTAGCACAGCGCAGGCCTCTAGCTTTCTTCGCAAGGTCCCTCGGTCCGGCTTCTCAGTCGCGCTCGTGAACACTTTACCGGATCGTCTTCGTCCTCCAGGGTTTCACTTACGCTTCCGATGGTGGATTTCTTTGGCATATATTTCTTCTCGATCTGTAACCAAAAAATTCTAGTACGCTTCGAGCAAGTGCTCGCTCGTACACAATTTCCTAGAAAGAAAAGAAAACACACCTAGGAAAAAGGTAATGGGAATCGAGGATGGTCAACCCCCATCACTCGCCCAATCTACGGCTTTAAAACATATCCACACACATAGAGAGCAAATCCAGACAATGGCTAACTCGGGGTCCGACCCCCAGTAGCAAGCATAAATATAGATCTAGATTTTATAGTGGCGCCCTGCAAGAACGATTCATAGAACAAGCACAATATATACATATGAATGATTTAAGCATAAGAACCCCGATGATATCACGCGTTCATCATGCGCACACATGATGGTTTCATGAAAAGTCATGAAACGCACACCACTAATATGGCTATGATACCAATTGTTGGAAATAATCCTGTGGTAGAGGCTCAGCGGAAATGATTTGGCGGTCGAAAGACCGTTCATGGTGCACTTTACACAATTTAAACTTTTATTGAGGCAATCTAGCGTAAAGATTATCTAGCATGCATGCAAATCATAAAGCTTGCTAGATCTACGGGTTAGATTATTCATACCTTCGTGCAAATCTTTTAACCGATGAGAATTGTCTTCTTTGTCGATGGAGACGGAAGATCGTTCGTGAAGATACTGATGGTATGAATGAAGATGATGCCTTCTTGTTCACCCGATCTCATACGATGCATAGAACGTCGCTCTCGGATCTCTGAGTGCCTCCGAAGAACGACCCTACTCCTTCTATGAAACTCCACGCGAGAAAGACGAAGTATCAAGCGGGGAAGTAAAGAGATGAGGGAGAGATCTAGGAAGAAGAGAGAGAGAAGGGTTCAGTTTTTACAACCTCTATGGCCGGCCCCATAAAGCCCCCTATATAGGGCTGACCTACCTCCATGGATAATGATCCAAGGGGATAAGAACATCCCCCAAAAATCTCTCCAAAATCACCCTTTTATCTCTCCTTGTATTTATCCGTTTTTCCCACTTTTAGGGCTTATTTTGACCAATTGAAAACCCTATCCCTATCCCTATGGCCGGCCCTATTGATGGGGGATTCTCATCCCCACAATATAGGGCCGGCCCTAGCATGGTCCCTCACTGCTAGGGTCGGCCATAAGTGAGGTCTGCCAGAGTGAGTTTTTACCAAAACGCCCTTACGCCTCAATTTGACCATTTCTAGTGTGCGAGACCTAGCGGCCACTCCTTAAGTGATCTTTACTAGTTACCTCACTATTAACTGAGGCCACCGGAGGGTATCTCTAGTAAATTCAACTAGTCAACTCACAATATATCCTGGTGCATCACACTTATGTAGCGAAATTCACTTATGGCTAGGGATAACTACTTGCGCCTCTGTACTAGTCTCGGGATTACCCCTTAGTACTCGCATATAGTTACGCATCTATCGTATTCTAGTGTCGAGCACACACGGAGTGTATACTTCTTTCTTTCTCTTACTGCTCATGGTGTTCCGAGGAGATGGTTCAAGAACCGTATATAATATTGATAAAGTGGAACCATCAGAGACCATTGTTCATGGCTTCCAACTCAAGCTCGATTGACACACTACCCGAGTGTACCATCGATCCTCTGAGCTCGAGTTAACCTGCGTGGCCACCCAGAGTGCGACGTAGGCTGCACTCCAATTTACCCAAACTTACTATGTTCTCTATCATGCCCTTGCTCTCTGCTTAGTAGTGGTAAACCTGCTATCCCTCCACTTGATGCCATGATTTACTTCGAGCGGTGGAGACTACTGTCAGACTCGAATAATCATATGACTTGGTTCCTTCCAGGTTAACCTATACATCGTACCTCTGATTATCCCGTCGAGTAATCAAACCCGGTCAACAGTCAAACTGATGACCACCAGGCCTGGGTTTGGTACAGTGTAAGTCACACCAAGGAACACACCTCCCTTCAGGGGTGTGGATGGCCTGCAGGAGTGACACGCTAATGCAACGCCAGCTGGGTAACCCAGTACATCATGGTTTTGGATCACTGCATAGGGATCCTCACATATTGGTGCGCCAAAGCACCATGCAACTGGTTAGTCCATCAAACATGGTTCCTTAGGGTTTAGGACCGTTTTACCCTAAGCAGAAACACGGCTTAGTGTACCAGTGTCTGCTCACTGATCTGTACACCGTGTTAGTTCCATTCCGCCATAGACACTGTGCCTGGTGATGACTGTTATAGATCGTGTATCCTTAGCGTGGATTTTCTATATTAACATTAATAAAGATGCCTTTGGTTATTGCTTTAATTATAATACTACTATGGTATATGTTAATACACATATAATAAAGGACCCTAGGGAACAGTATAGGCCACTGAGGCGCATGGTGGATCCATGCTTGGGAGACCTAGTGGACCAGTTATGTGTAGACCTACAACTAGTTCACAGCTTAGGTGATGCTGGTCGCTTCACCGAGAACAAGCTGTTGGCAGGTAGAGAATGTGGTGAAGTCTTCACCACGGGAACGCGAGATTCTCATTCACCTGACCAAGCACGATGATCGTGTTGAACAGGAACCAAGACGGTGCACAGTTCAGTGATTCAGATACTGGTGCATAAACTGTCTTACTACTATAGATAATATATCCTTAACCCTGAGGGACCATGTACACTGGGTCAACCAGTTGTATGGTGCTTTGATGTGCCAACGTGTGCGGACCTTCCATAGTCTAATACCACGGTAAGTTGGGCTACCCGGCTGGCGCTTGAGTGACATGTAATCCCTACAGGTTATCCGACGTCCAGTGTTGGATGGGTGCATTTTGATAAGTCAATCTGTCCACACAGTTAACCCAGGCCTGGTGGTTGTCAGTATGACTGACGATGTTCTGAGTGCTAGGCATAGCACCGAAAGGTGTGTGGTGTTATAAATGATAAGTCATCATTTCCTAGTCAGATGATCGATCGGGATCTAACGGTGCTCCCCACCGCCCGAGTCGTATCATGGCACCAGTAATAGGAGGGACTAAGGATTATCGGAGTATAGTAGATAACAGGGTTACGAGGGAGTAACATAAGTTTAGGATCACTAGAGTTCAACTCGTGTCGCACTCTGGGTGGCTACGCGGGTTAATCGGATTAGGGCTGATTAACGGAACTTTCGGTGTGTCACCGGAACATTTAATTAGGGATCCGATTGGAGTTAGATCCCGAACCCTGAAGGTTCCACTCTGTCATTGCATATAGAAATTTTTCCCCGACCTAGTTGGATACGTTGGATGCGAAGTAGCGCGATGGAGCGCAAGCCCAGAGCCTAAGAACCTAATTCACATGTGTTAGGGGTCGTAGGGGTATTTTGGTAAATACTGAAATATGGCTCAGAATATATTGAATATGGATCTTAGAATGAGCGGAATAATTCTAGGAGCTCATAGGTACTGACGGAACTCGATTCCGAGTAGCGCACCTCACTCAGTCTCTCTTTTAGTTTTTCACTTTTCGTGAAGGGTGCTTTCGTACAGGCTTCACGATAGACATTGGAAACCCTAAAAACTGACCCCCTCTCATCCTAATCTAATTAGGGCCGGCCCTAGCTTGCGCATGGCACTAGGAGACCGGCCCTATATGTATAAAAGAGGGGGAGGGGTCGGCCTTTAAGTGCCTCCCCTCTCCAAAATCCGAACCTCTCCCTCTCTCCTCCTCTTTTGTGGTTTTTGTCAAGGAAGAAAGAGGAAGAAGAAAGAGGAAGGAAGGAGAAGGAAGTAGAGATAAATAGGAGGAGGAGATGTCATGGCTCGTCATCGTCTTCGCAACAAATTCCTCAATCTGCTCATAATCCTTGCACTCAGAGACGGGATTTCGAGGATTCCTCAATTCGCAAAGGACAAGGTGCTATCCGACAGCTTCCCTTGCGATTCATATGCGGTTCATCATCGTTCCGTTCTCTCTGGATCATATATCCAAAAGGTATGATGATTCTAAACACCTAACTAGATGCATGCATGTCTTCCGTAGATCGTAGTATGCCTCTAGCGTGTCCGCACATATATTAAGATCATAGATTTGCATATAGATTATTTTATAGAATTAATTATAATGAAACATGCACCGTATGATCTTCGAATCTATCTTTTGCTTTCGCTGCGACTCTGATAAGCGGATCCAATTCCAACAATTGGTATCAGAGCACGCTTTGGTGTATGTTTCATGCATGAATTCGTGAAAACATCATGTGAATATATGATGGCATATGTTTTCGTCAGGGTTCGGCATAGATCATGCATATGGATTGTGTTATGTATCGTCTTTTTACAGGTGCCGCGCTGAATAATAATATGTGATTGCATGCTTCCGGGGGTCGGACCCCAGATTTAATTTTGCATTGATTATTATTGTGCTTGTGGTTTTTTAAAGCTCTAGACGGGTGGGGGTGGGGGTTGACCATCCTCGGTTCCCTGGCCATATTTTTAGGATTGTTTCCTTTTCTTTCTAGCGAAATTATACACGAACGAGCACTTGCTTGGAGCGTGTTAGTTTTTCGATCACAGGTAGAAGGAGATGATGCTATATCCACGGTTCGGGCAAGTGGTACCATGGCGTGCAAAGATCCGGCGAAAGCGTGCATGTTGGCGATGATCAGGATTGTCGTCAGAGATCGTGCAGAACGGAAGAGCAGGATATATTGGCTGTGTTATTCAGGTTCAGGGGTCGGACCCTTGACTTGATTCAGTTTGGATATTTTTTCTGTTGTTTCTTTTTACTTAGTGTTTAAAGAACCCCGATGATAATGTGATTATCTATCTTGCTTGTGAGTTTATCTCTAGATCAGGCTTAGGGTTAGTACTAAGCTTATGGATTCATCGGTGTCTCTATATGGTTCTAACACGTGCGAATCTAGTGGCTAGCTAAAAGAAAAGGTGGTAACCGCCCTCGTGGTAGTTCAGGTAGCCAAGTACTGTGCACCGAGATAGACGCAGTGTTAGATTTATTTAGAGATAACTAATGTCTCCATAAAAAGTATGATAACCCTAATGGGATGCCCTTTCCCCACGTTGTCCTAGCGACCAAGTTAGGTTAGGATTTAACTGTGTGATACCCGTTTCTAGATAACGTTTGATGGTAGTATGAACTTTTCACGATTTGGTTATGCCACTATTTGATTGAGGCCCAGCAAAAGTTATCGGATGTCCCTATTTAGCCAGCATCGAAACCTATAATGAGATGAGGTCTACTATGACATCAGGCATCAAATTGTGAATAAGGCATCATACTAGTGGGAGTCCTTTCCATGTTGACCTTAGGCTAGGCTCCAAATCTTAGGATTATGGGCAAACTAGTGAAGTATCGGGATCCTTGGAATCTATGTAATGTGATCCTTGCAAGAAAGACGAAAGCTGAGTATTCGAGATAGGGACTATGATATTTTCCAAGGATACTAATGCTTTTACGGGAAGGTTTGTAATCCTAGTGGAAGCACGGTAGACTAGGGTCTAAGTCTAGGAGGTCGTGACCTTTCTAGATATGCATAAAACCTCATAAAGAAGAGATGTATAAGCGGTTCCCTCCAAAGGGGAGCCCCTGGCCTCCACAATCAACCGGCTAAGGGTCTGGGTGGGAAGTACGCAGTTCGATATTCCCATCGGGTGAGAGCTGTGTTTCCTTCCATGCTAGTTCGCCTAGTGATTTCCTTCGGGACATGGAGGATGCCGGTGGCAGTGGGTGACGGTTTTTTTCTACACCGCGGGAGCCTATGAACCCTCCTGCCAACACCACCTAGATTTATGGGAAGCATCCGAAAGCTTGTGTGAAGCCGCCGTTACTGCGCACGCGGGTCACATAAAGCTTGCCAAAAGGAGATTGGGAGGTCTTTCAGTTTACCATGGATAATTCTGATGAAGACTGGTCGTAAAAACTCCGTTGGTAGAAGCGGTTGCATGCTCTCACCGAGATGCTGTCTCTAATTCAAGACCGATAGTCTCAGTGCTCGAGCCCAGGAAATTTAGATTCCTGGATATCTCTACTTAAGGTAGTGAAGATATAGCGGCTGGAGTAAACATTATCTATTTCTAAATTCCATGAAATAGATTGTAGTAAACCCTAATTTTGCTTTGAACCATTGTTTACAGAAATCATGACCAAGCTCGACCCCTTTGCCTCCATACTTAATGATAACAAACTTACGGGACCAAACTACGAGGACTGGAAGCGTAACTTGATGCTCGTCCTAAGGGTTGGCAAACACATAATTGCCCTAAGTACCCCTCAACCGGCCATGCCGGGACCAAGTGCAACTGAGGCTCAATTGAAGGAATGGAAAGACTGGCTAGATGCTGATGAGATGTGCAAGTGCTATATAGTGGCATCCTTGCAGTCCGTCCTTCAGAAGCAAGTCGAAGACATGGTCTTCGCTTCAAACATGATGCTCTACCTAAAGGAAATATTCGAGGGTCGTAGTCGAGTAACTCGTTACCTGACCATCAAGAAATTGGTGTCCATGAAGATGGCAGAAGGGACTTTAGTTTGGGATCATATGCTGAAATTATTTGGTTATGTGAATAAGCTTGGTTCCTTCGATGTCATCTTGGATGCAGAGATCCAGACCGACATTTTTCTCGCGTCTCTGTCAGGAGTGTTTGAGGGCTTCGTTACCAACTTTAACCTTAACCGGTTGAAGATGTCTAATACAGAGCTCCTAGCGGCGCTCCAGGCGGCAGAGAACAGGATAAAGGCAGGAGCCTAATCCCTGAACGTAGAGCGGAATTCTTCTCTGAAAGCCAAAGGCAAGTTTCAGAAAAGAAAGTCTAAGAAGCCCGTGAAGATGGGTCAGGTGCAGTTGCAGGTTCCTAAGCAGAATGGTCCGGCGAAGCCCAAAGGAAAATATTTCCGATGCGGTAAGAAGGGGCACTAGAAGGGCGACTGCCGCGCGACTCCCAAGAAGGCTGAGACAGGTATATCTCAAATCCACATAGTGGAATCCCTTGTAGCATCCAGTTGTTCTCTAGTTTTATGGATTATGGATTCTGGTTCCACTAACCATGCTTGCAATAATTTGCAGGGGTTCAATGAGATAAGAAAACTGGGTGATGGGGAGATGATCCTAAGCATGGGAACTGAGGCCGTGGTAGAGGCTGAAGCAGCTGGAGATGTCGTCTTGCAGTTTCTTGATGGAAGAAGTTTATTACTTAGAGACATACTTTATGTACCGTCCTTGAGACGAAACTTAATTTCTATTTCCTTATTGAATAATGAAGGTTTTTTAGTTTTATTTGATACTTCTGGTGTGTCAATTAAATTGAATGGTTCCTTTGTTTGTAAGGAAAAGACACAGAATGGTCTCTATGTAATTAACTCCAATCATAAGCAGGATAACATAACTGAAGCATATATGGTTAATTCATCTAAAAGAAAAAACCCCTCAGATAATCCAACACTTCTTTGGCATCTAAGGCTTGGACACATAGCCTCAGACAGGATTCACAAGTTGGTTAAGGTAGGACTCTTAAGTCTATATATTTCAGAAAACCTACCGACGTGTGAGTCTTGCCTGGAAGGCAAGATGACTAAAAGATCTTTCCGAGCCAAATGTAGCAGATCTCAGGAGGTATTAGAGTTGGTATACACTGATGTATGTGGGCCCATAAGTATCCGTGTCATAGGAGGCTTCGAGTATTTCATCACCTTCACGGATGATCACTCGAGGTTTGGATATATATACCTAATGCGGCGGAAGTCTGAATCATTTAATAAGTTCAAGGAGTTCAGAGCTGAAGCAGAAAAGCAGACGGGTAAAAGTATCAAGTCTCTTCGATCGAATCGAGGAGGCGAATACCTATCGGATGAATTTATTGGGTACCTGCGTGAGCATGGGATCGTATCCCAGTTAACTGCTTCAGGGACACCGCAACAAAACGGTGTATCTGAGAGGAGAAACCGAACTTTGTTAGACATGGTTCGGACTATGATGAGTTATGCCACATTGCCACCTAGTTTTTGGGGATATGCCCTAGAGACGGTAGCATATACTTTGAACTTTATTCCATCAAAGTCAGTACCCCTAACTTCTTGGGAGCTGTGGTTGAAGCGAAAGCCAAGCCTACAGCACTTTAGGATTTGGGGTTGTCCAGCACATGTGCGGAAGGACAAGCGAGATAAGATGGAGTCAAAAACTAAGGTATGTCTGTTCGTTGGGTATCCAAAAGGGACAAAGGGTGGTTTATTTTATGATCCTGAGGATAGAAAGGTTGTCGTCTCGACAAACGCCGTATTCCTGGAGCATGATTATTTAATAGACCATAAGCCCACCAGTAAAATAGTTCTTGAAGAATTGCTTGGTACTGATGGGAGTACATAGATAGAAAACGTAGTAGGAGCCGATACCACTGAGATAAACAATACTGTAGAATCGACTCCTATGGAACCACCGCAGGCTCGTCGCAGTGGGAGGACCACAAGTGCTCCTGATAGATACATTGGAGAAGCCTTTATGGTAGATCCAGAGTTTCAGGAGGATGATACTCTGAACTATGACGAAGCGATGGTATCCTCTGACCATGCAGCATGGCAGGAAGCCATGGAGGCAGAACTGACATCGATGTCCCAAAAGTCAGTCTGGACACTTGTAACACCACCTCACAACGTTAAACCTGTTGGGTGTAAGTGGGTGTACAAAAGAAAAAGAGGCCCGGATTGTACCGTTGAGACTTACAAAGCTAGACCACATTCCTTAATGGGGATTTGGAAGAAGACATCTATATGTCTCAGCCTCCAGGCTTTGTCGCAAAAGGTCAAGAAAGTCTGGTGTGCAAGTTACAAAGGTCCATTTATGGACTGAAGCAAGCATCCAGAAGTTGGAACATGCGTTTTGATCAGACTATCCAGTCTTATGGATTTGAGCAGAACATGGATGAACCATGTGTTTATAAAAGGAGCGATAAGACTGCAGTAGTTTTTCTAGTGCTTTACGTAGACGATATCCTGCTCATTGGAAATGATGTTGGAACATTGTCTACAGTGAAGGTATAGTTATCCTCTCAATTTGATATGAAAGACCTGGGTGAAGCGAGTTATATTTTGGGGATCAAGGTAACTCGAGATCGCCAGAACAAGACTCTCTCGCTATCACAGTTAGCCTACATAGATACTATCTTGGTCAGATTCAGTATACACAACTCCAAGAAGGGACTGGTTCCATTCAGACATGGAATAATGTTGTCCAAGGATCAGAGTCCTAAGACTCCTGAGGAGAGGGCAGAGATGCAGAAGATACCTTATGCTTCGGCTGTAGGGAGTCTGATATATACTATGCAGTGCACGAGACCAGATATATGCTATGCAGTAGGCATGATGGGTAGGTATCAGTCAAATCTGGATCCAGGGCACTAGACTGCTGTGAAAAGTATACTCAAGTATCTCCGTAGGATGAGAGATTATGAGTTAGTTTACTCTTCACGAAACTGATGCCGATTGGATATACAGATTCTGACTCTGCGTCAGATCCGGAATCCAGAAGATCGACATCAGGGTTTGTGTTTTCATTAGGAGGAGAAGCTGTCAGTTGGAGAAGCGTGAAGTAGGGATGCATCGCGGATTCGACGACAGAGGCTGAGTACGTTGCGGCGTGCGAAGCAGCTAAGGAGGCGGTATGGCTCAAGAAGTTCCTCACGGACCTAGGATGCGTACCGGGAGCTCAAGATCCTATTGTCCTTTATTGTGACAATAGTGGAGCGGTAGTACAATCCAAGGAGCCAAGATATCACCAGAAGAGCAAGCACATCGAGCGAAAATACTACATTATCCGGGACTTGCAGAAGCAAGGGGAGGTTGCAGTGACTCAGGTGGCGTCTGCAGATAACATGGCAGACCCTTTCACAAAGGCGTTACCGACCAAGGCTTTTGAGAAGCACGTGGATGCCATGGGAGTTAAGATTGTTGTTCCCCACTAGGCCAAGTGGGAGATTGTTGTAGCTCGTGTGTCCTTAGCGTGGATTTTCTGTATTAACATTAATAAAGATGCCTTTGGTTATTGCTTTAATTAGAATACTACTATGGTATATGTTAATACACAAATAATAAAGGACCCTATGGAACACAGTAGGCCACTGAGGCGCATGGTGGATCCATGCATGCTTGGGAGACCCAGTGGACCAGTTATATGTAGACCTAGAACTAGTTCACAGCTTAGGTGATATTGGTCGCTTCACCGAGAACAAGCTGTTGGCAGGTAGAGAATGTGGTGATTTCTCCACCACGGGAACGCGGGATTCCCATTCACCTGACTAAGCACAATGATCATGTTAAACAAGAACCAAGACGGTGCACAGTTCAGTGATTCAGACACTCGTGCATAAACTGTCTTACTACTATAGATAATCTGTCCTTAACCCTGAGGGACCATGTACACTGGGCCAACCAGTTGTGTGGTGCTTTGATGTGCCAACGTGTGCGGACCTTCCATAGTCCAATACCACGGCACATTGGGCTACCCGGCTGGCGCTTGAGTGATATGTAATCCCTACAGGTTATCCGACGTCCAGTGTTGGATGGGTGCATTTTGATGAGTCAATCTGTCCACACAGTTAACCCAGGCCTGGTGGTTGTCAGTATGACTGACGATGTTCCGAGTGCTAGGCATAGCACCGGAAGGTGTGTGGTGTTATAGATGATAAGTTATCAATTCCTAGTCAGATGATCGATCGGGATCTGATGGTGCTCCCCACCGCCCGAGTCGTACCATGGCACCAATAATAAGAGCGACTAAGGATTATCGGAGTATAATAGAGAACAGGGTTACGAGGGAGTAACATAAGTTTAGGATCACTAGAGTTCAACTCGCGTCGCACTCTGGGTGGCTATGCGAGTTAATCGGATTAGGGCTGATTAACGGAACTTTCGGTGTGTCGCCGGAACAGTTAATCAGGGATCCGGTTGGAGCTAGAGATCCCGAACCCTGAAGGTTCCATCCTGTCGTTGCGTATAGGAATTGTTCCCCGACCTAGTTGGATACGTTGGATGCGAAGTAGCGCGATGGTGTGCAAACCCGGAGCCTAAGAACCTAATTCACATGTGTTAGGGGCCGTAGGGGTATTTTGGTAAATACTGAAATATAGCTCAGAACATATTGAATATGGATCTTGGAATGAGCGGAATAATTCCAGAAGCTTATAGGCGCTGGCAGAACTCGATTCCGAGTAGCGCACCTCACTCAGTCTCTCTTTCAGTTTTTCACTTTTCGTGAAGGGTGTTTTCATCCAGGCTTAACGATAGACATTGGAAACCCTAAAAACCAACCCCCCCTCATCCTAATCTAATTAGGGTCGGCCCTAGCTTGCGCATGGCACTAGGAGATCGGCCCTATATGTATAGAGGAGGGGGAGGGGCCGGCCTTTTAGTGCCTCCCCTCTCTAAAATCCGAACCTCTCCCTCTCTCCTCCTCTTTTGTGGTTTCGGCCAAGGAAGAAAGAGGAAGAAGAATGAAGAAGAAAGAGGAAGGAAGGAGAAGGAAGTAGAGAGAAAGAGGAGGAGGAGATCTCGTGGCTCGTCATCGTCTTCGCAACGAATTCCTCCGTCGGCTTGTAATCCTTGCACTCAGAGACGGGATTTCGAGGATTCCTCAATTCGCAAAGGACAAGGTGCTATCCGACAGCTTCCCTTACGATTCACGTGCGGTTCATCATCGTTCCGTTCTCTCCGGATCATAGATCCAAAAGGTATGATGATTCTAAACACCTAACTAGATGCATGCATGTCTTCCGTAGGTCATAGTATGTCTCTAGGGTGTCCGCACATATGTTAAGATCATAGATTTGAATGTAGCTTGTTTTGTAGAATTAATTGTAATGAAACATATACTGTATGATCTTCGGATCTATCTTTTGCTTCCGCTGCGACTCTGATAAGCGGATCCAATTCCAACAATGACCATAGTGAAGACTTTCCATGAACTGTCATCCCCAACAGCTTATCATGATGAGGCAACCAACTTGATCATAACTGCGAACTGATTTAGATTATATGGGACCAATCCACTCAGTTTTCAACTCAGTGGACTACCATATAACCATGGCTCTCTGTTTTTAAAAGAACACGTAACTATGTTACGCATCTATATGCATCTCATATAATAAATATCAATCTTTATTTATTAGACCAAAACATAAAGTTTTACAAGCTTAGAAAACATCAATCCCAACAAAATGGTCCGGGTCTAACCGGCAGTGCCAAACCAGGTGGGATTGACTAGAGACCGGCCCAATGGCCATGTTGGGTTCCAAGCCAGGTTTTCGACTAACGTAGCATGTGTTTTCCGAGTTTTGAACTTCCGACAAAATTTGGCGATTTTGGGTGCTCCAATGCGAGAGTGATTAAATCGGCGACCAAGTGCCTAGTTCGATGATTCGTTGGAAATTTGGGGACAGTACTAACGCCGGCAATAGTCTATCAGCCCGCGCTGAGTGCTGTGGTCCACTACCCCATGTGCTAGGGCCTAGTGGTGTGCATCGGTTCGAAACCAACCTATTTAGGTAAAACCCAAACCGATCCAACCTTGATCGGTTTTGAGGATTTTCAAACCGATCCAAACCGAAATGAGGTTGGAATCCAATCCAATCCGATCCAATTAAAGTCGATTTGGATTGGATTGGATTGGATGGTCGGTTTAGGCTTTGACCCATATTCTTATTGGGCTTTTTTTTTACTTCTATTAGGACTTATTTCAATTTAAAAGATAATAATTGTTATCAAATCATTAAGCCTAAATAAGATTTTTAACTGATTTTGAGTTATCCTAAAATATTGCAAAGGTTGTTGGTAGCAAGGATATATGGGGACATATAGTATACTTAATAAAATACTAAATGTGTATATATATATATATATATATATATATATATATATATATATATATATATATATATATATATATATATATATATATATATATATATATATATATATATATATATATATATATATATATATATATATATATATATATATATATATATATATATATATATAATACGGGGTATGAGCTGCCAGCCTATTTGACAATTTGAGCTGTCAGCTCTTAACCACCCGATTCAAATCAACAGCCGTTCATTATTTAAAAAAAAAAACTGTAATACAACTGTAATCGACCCGCACCCCCCCCCCCTCTCTCTATCTGTCTCTCTCGCTGAAACCCAGAGCACCGGCGATGGATCGCCGGTGCCCCGACCACCGGCGGCCCCTCCGGCGACCCTCCCGACCCCGGCGACCCTATCCGACCCCGGCGGCCCCACCCTCCCGTATCCGGCGACCCTCCCGACCCCGGCGGCCCCACCCTCATCCCCTCCGGCTGCTGAAACTCCGACGCCGACTGTGGAGATCTCCTCTCCCGACCTACCAGTGGCATTCAGCAGCCCCGACCACCGGTGCTCCAGCAGCCTTGCTCCCCTTCGGTGTCCAGCGCAGGGGGCTGCTGGTCGGAGGGGATCCGGAGGGCTGCCGGTGGAGCAGGGGGCTGCTGGTAGGAGGGGATCCGGAGGCACAAGGGGCTGCCGGTGGCCGGATCCGGAGGCGCAGGGGGCTGCCGTCGGGAGACCGGAGGGGGCTGCCGGTGGCCGGATCCGGAGGGGGCGCCGGAGGGGACCGGGGGCGCAGGGGGCTGCCGTCGGGGGCGCAGGGCCGGGATCAGGGGGCTGCCGTCGGGGGCGCAGGGCCGGTGGCGCAGGGGGCTGCCGTGGGGGGCGCAAGGGACTGCCGTCGGGGGCGCAGGGGGCAGGGGTAGGAGGGCTCGTGAGAGAGAGGGAGAGGGAGAGAGTGGGTTGGGTAATTTTTTTTTTGGATTTTAAATGGACGGTTCGTGATCAAGATCGGAGGGCTGTGAGTTGACAGCCTAAATACCCAAATGGGCTATCAGCTCATACCCCGTATTCTATATATATATATATATATATATATATATATATCGGTTTAAGTCGGTTTTATATTTACAAACCTATCAACCAATCCAATCATGTCGGTTTTTTAAAAACCCAATCCAATCCGATCCATTGAGTGTGTCGAAACCGATCAAAATTGGTTGGTTAGGTTTGGTTTGGTTTGGTCGGTGTAGTCGGTTTGGTTTGGATCCTGCACACCCCAACTAGGGCCCACTACCCTATGTGTATTACTAGTAATGTCCGTTACCTTTAAAAAAATAATAATGTCCGTGCCCGAGGGTACGAAAAAGATTTCAAGGGCGACAAAAAAAAATTTACATGAGTGTGAAAAAATTTTGAGGGAGAAGACAATATTGTAAGGGTGGCAATAATAATTCAAAAGCGGTGACAATATTTCGAGAACGACAATATAAAAGAAATGTGAAAATAATTATGTATTAGCAAAATGGGATGACAAATCTAATAAAGAACCACTCGTACCTATTATGTGAAGCTCCGACACTGAAATCTGGCGTAAAAAGGGTAAATATTTTAGGGGTTCGATAAAACTCCAATGAAGAAAAGGCCCATGTAATCTCAGCCATTGGTCCAATATCTACCATTCATATACAAAAGGACAAAAATAATCCCAGATGCTCATCGTCGAAAATGTGCACGTCATGCATCAGCTGCAGTTTGTCGTCTCCACTCTTGTCATCGACACCACTCCTCCTGTCGACGTCGCCACTCCTCTTGTCATTGTCGCCACTCCTAATGTTAACGCCACCACTCCTCTTACTGTTGCCCCCACTTCTCCTGTCGTCATTGCCTGATCTTTAATCGTAACCAACAACGTTGTGCAGCCTGACGTCCTCTCCAGACTACTACATCTCCATGGATCTCTCTTCATGTGAAAAAAATATTATCAAATCTATGCGTGCGCGAGCAGGTACTACTGCAGAGACCATTGAGGCCGCGAGCAGAGGCACAACGGGAATTGGTACAACGGGCACAAGCTGAGGGGACATAACAAAATGAAATTAATAAGACTAAACACTAAATAATTAATAATTATAAAAAAATATATAGCAATAATTTGGTTATCTCATTATAGCTATTAACGAAAACCTAAAGATAAAAAATTTCATATACCTTACATGCACAATAAGCATAGTTGTGTAACATAATAAAAACTATTTTTGGTCGCAAACTTGAGGATTTGATTTTCTTTTTTGTCTTCCCTTTAGAAATACTAAAAACAATGTTTCTTTCAATGGATTGTGATTGAAGCTTTGCTTTTTTGCATGTTTTTTTTTTCCTTCTCTCTCTCTCTCTCTCTCTCTCTCTCTCTCTCTCTCTCTCTCTCTCTCTCGCTCGCATGGGCTATGTATAATTTTTTTTTTCTATCGAAACCCAAGTTCCAAAACCTCGGTATAGGTGAAGCAACAAAAAAATTTTGGATTTTTTGTAGAAAGAAAATGCTTTTTCTTCACTACACAAACAATTAAAAAAATGATTATTTTGTCCTTCTCCTTCTCTCTTTTTGCAATTTTTCCATGGGAAGACATGTTCCAAACCCTCGATAGAGGTGAAGGCTTAATCAATACATACTTTGAAAATGTTTTCAAAAAAAAAATAGTTAGAATTTTTTTTTTTGTAGACTATTTTGATTGAAGCATGTATTTTTGTATATGTTATGATTGAAGGATGTAATTTGTATATAATGTTCTTTTCTATGGGAACCCAAGTTCAGAATTTCTAAAACCCCAATAGAACTAGACATTAAAACCACTTTTAATGTCCATTTTTCTTTTTAGAAAAAATTAGAAATAATATTATTTTGGCATAGACTGATTGAAACAATGAAAAACAATACTTTGGGACTTTTTTTTAAAAAAAATACAATTTTCTTCCTTCACAAACAATTAAAACAGTGATTATTTTTTCTTCACTTTTTTTGCATAGGCTATGAACAGTCATCTTGTGTAGTCTATACAATGTTTTTTTTTATGGTAACCAAGTTCCAAAACCCCAATTAAAAACAATGTCATGATCAAGATATACTTTGAACATATTTTTTTTTTTTAAAAAAAGTAATAATTTGAACATGATCACTGATTAGTAATTTAAAATAAAATAGTGCAGCTCTTTTTATCTTCCGCTCTCCCAAGTTACACAACATGAAAAAAAAAATTCACAACCACCACCGCAACCATCATTACAATTACTTTTGAACCGGAAGGCGGGAAACCATCTCTCAACAACAATACAAACTTGCTCTAACACTTGAACCAACTGTACTTCAGTTGTCATTCCATCATAACCTCGATCTCCTAAAAGCATTGAGAAAACAAACAAAAGATAAAGAAAAAAAAAGTAGAATTAGTAGTTAAAAGAAGTAAAAAAAAACAATTAATGCTTTCAAGAGGAAAAAGATTCAATCGCTCGGCCCGCCGAATGCGTGCGGCTGTGATGAGTCTGTGTTGCGCAGAACTAAATTCACATTCATGATAGAATGGTTGCTGCACAATTTTTTTCAGATCTCCTCCAGTCGGTCGGCCCGCCGAACGTGTGTGACTATAATGCGCACCGGGCCCACTGATGGGATCAGACCGACTGGAGGAGATCTAAAAAATAGTGCAGCAACGGTTCATTGACCATCTCCTCTAAATTATTCTCAATCTCTTGCCCGACCACCTCCTCTAGATTATTCTCCATCTCTTGCCCGACCTAACACACACACACACACAGGGGGAGAGAGAGGGGGGGGAGGGGAAAAAGGTAGATGAACTCAATTATACCAATGGTTTATCGACCTCCACCTCCTCTAGATCAGAAAATCCCAAATTGTGTAGAGAGATAAAGAGGGAAAAAGAAAAAAAAATCAGAAAATCCCAAATGGTGAAGAGATAAAGAGCTGAAAAAGGATTAAACAAAGAGAGATAGAGAGAGGGAAGACGACCGAAGATCATACATGCGGTTCATCAACCTCGACCTCCACCTCCACCTCCTCTAGATCATTCTTCATCTCTTGCACGTCCTGAAATAGAGAGGAAAAAGCACGATTTAGTAACCCAAAATCATATAGAGAGAGAAAAAGGGGAAAAAGAAAGAAGAGAGAGAGAGAGGGAAGATGACCTGCAGGGGCTGATTCCCCATCTCTCTCTCTCTCTCTCTCTCTCTCTCTCTCTAACAATTGGGAGGCGACTGGGGCTTCATATCTAAAGTTCTGGGGAAAGGAGGGAGGGGATACTAGATACGGGACTAGATACGGGAGTGAGGTGGAGGCAGGCGACTCGAGGTGGAGGCGGGTAACTCGTGGTGTACCGAGGGAGGCATGTGTCTGACCCGAACCCGACCCGCCCAACCCCAACAATGGACAAACATGGACAAAGCTAGTTAAAAACTTGGATGGGTTTGGACAAAAAAAGATCAACCCGATTTCAATTCGGACGGGTTTGGGCACTAATCTTCCCAACCCGAGGAAGTGACACACTAAGGTTGAATACTTTGGTAGTTTCTTTTATGGAAATCAAAGATTGTCTGTTTGATGTTGAATGCTAAGAATTCGTTCGAAATATGTGAGGATATGGATTGGATTTTATGTTTTTGTTATGCAATTCAAAGATTTTTTTTTATCCAATTCAAAAATCTATTGGGTTTGTTATCCATCTTTTTACGTGCACAAGCATTTCTAATTGGACAACCAGCCCAACCCGTCCATTCTTTTGCAAATTAGGCAACCCGAGGAACCTAAGCAACTAGAATGGGCAAGCACGGTTTGGGCTTCCACGGATTCCCCGGGTTCCACGGAAAAAACGGGTTAAGGTTTGTGCAAGTCGGGTTGGGCATGGGCAGACCCTCCAACCCTTCAACCCACCCAAGTCTTGTTGGGTATTCTACTCTATTAAGATATGCAAACGATGACTAGCACAATATAGAGAGGTTACAAATCTAGTGCAAAAAGTAGTAAAACAAAATATAGGGGTTTAGCATCCAAAGTTGAGCACAACAATCAATCAAGGTTTAGGTTGTCTTAAGGTTGTCTACAGATATGGCAAAGAGGTGGGGAGGAGGAAGAAGAACAAGAAACTTAGCAGCAAGGCCGTCTTGAAACAAATTGAGGCCTAAGGCAAAAATTCTAAAAGGGGTCTTTTTATTTAAAATTTTTTAAAATAATATTATTATTAAAAATTAGATAATATGATAAAACTATTTAAAATTTATTCTTTCAGTCGTGAGCATCGAGCGATTGTCGTCAAGTCGCCGGTCACCGATGGCTCAGTTAGCACGGGCCGTCGGGCACAAAGACAAGAGCGAGAGGGGAGCTATGGGCACGACGGCATGCGCCTATGGCTGGCGACTGCCGGCATTGGTGCCTCGGTGGTCACCTGGTATGACGGGCCGACGGCGTCGATGGTCGGTGTTGCCGCGTCAAATGGAGAGAGAGAGAGAGAGAGAGAGAGAGAGAGAGAGAGAGAGAGAGAGAGATGTATAAAAAAAGGTAAGAATTTTTTTAATTTTGGTAACAGGTTTTATGCATGGCTTACAGCTGATATCTTGAAATCCGATGAACGTTTTGGCAAGTGTAACGGACATTTATATTATTGTACGTGGGGTCGTGCAATTTTTTTCTTCTTATTTTGGTGCCATGGGCCATGCAAAATTGTTGCTGTCGTGTTTTAGGCCCAAACCATAATTGAAGGCCCAGTTAATGGGGGCCTTCTTCACAAGCGAGGCCTTAGGCAATTGCCTGAGTTGCCTTACTATTGGGCCGGCCCTGCTTAGCAGTAGTCGAGGCTTGTGCTAGCACAATGCCCTGAAAGCTATTTCGCCGCCTCGGTAGGTGCTTCAAGGCCTCCGACAAACGCTCCCCAGGGTACAACGACTGGAGTCCTCTTCAGCACCGAAGGGAACCCCTTTGGGACTCTCAGCGTACTCCAGACACGAAACGGAATCACGAACGAGAAAGAAGAAGAGAAAGTGGAGAGAGCTCTTTGCTTGGTGTGTGTTCTGGCTTCACAGGACCCTCTCTTATATAGAGGTCCTTAGCCATAACGTTCCCACACTCACAGTCCATTGCATGCAGCGCACTGATGAGCATTCACTGCTCTGTCGGGTGTAACGGTTGCATGCGACAGTGCAGAGGTCCAAGTTCAATGAACCTAGCTCAGCCTCATGAAGAGTGTAACGGATAGAATAAATCTCCATAAAGGAAAAAAAAAATTAAAACTCAGTGTAAAAGAAGGCCCGAAGCCCATTCGCGTCCACACGGCTCGCGAGCCGCAGCCTCGGCCCGAGCCCGTGCCCGACCCGACCCGGCCCGGCTCGGCTCGACGCGCGCACGCGCGTGTGTAGTGGGCTATGACTTGGCTCTTAGGAAGCTACAAAGCCCAATGAAGGGAGTTCCATTATAAATGCATTAAAAGATCTCCCCACGGGCAATATGGGACTAAACTCAAAAACCAATTTTTTTCATTCTCTATCAAAACCAATTTTTGTAACAACCCCCCACAAGAATGAAAATATCGAAAAACAAATCGAAAGTAGTCTGGAGTACTTATAAGAAGTATGTATAGACATAAGGTGTC
This sequence comes from Chamaelirium japonicum, assembly GCA_947650365.1. Taxonomy (NCBI): domain Eukaryota; kingdom Viridiplantae; phylum Streptophyta; class Magnoliopsida; order Liliales; family Melanthiaceae; genus Chamaelirium; species Chamaelirium japonicum. Next base: position 89,466,649 of record OX393549.1, on the reverse strand, counting down.
TTTCGACTTGAACCTTTGCTTAATGTAGACCTGCAGGACTTACTAGCTGATAGTGAACTTACGTCTTGAACTGTACAGCTAAATATTGTAAGTCTAGTCGACAAGTCTCACCCATACTCTCATATACATCATAGAATCCCTTACGGTTGTGCTCTTTATGGCATGAGCCTTCCCCAGTTTTCTTGAGTGTTCTAGAGAATTAGCCTCAATTCTCATAGAAGCGGCCATACTTCTACACTCATATAGGTGCTTACTATCAATAGTGCTCTGTATCTATACACCCCACTGGTATGCGAGCTATAGTTAGCATTAAGAGTCTAAAACTCAGCCTCTCAGCGATACAGAAAGTACTATCATATCATAGGGAGGGTAAAATTTTGCTAGCACCCCCACAGATCCCTCGAATAACTTGTTTTCCCATTGAACCTCGATCTTGGGATCTCCAGTCACGTAGGTTGGGTTACTATTATCGGAGATTTATTAGTTTATAGGCTTTAGCCCCATCCCCCTCGATATACTTAGAACTAACTCTCTAACTAGTCCTTTAGTTAAAGGATCTGCTAAATTATCCTTTGACCTAATATAGTCAATAGTAATTATCTCATCTTTTAACATCTATCGAACAGTGTTATGTCTGCGACGAATATGTCGTGACTTTCCATTATAGGCATTATTCCTAGGCCTCATTATAGTTGCTTGGCTATCACAATGAATTGGGACAACAAGAATAGGCTTTGGACAAAAAGAAATATCCATAATGAGATTCCTTAGCTATTCACCCTCTTCACTAGCTTTATCTAGGGCTATGAACTCCGACTCCATAGTGGATCAGGCAATGCATGTTTGTTTGGATGATTTCTAACAAATTGCACCCCCTCCAAGGGTAAACGCATACCCACTAATGGATTTGGTTCCTAAGGAATCCGCTATCCAATTAGCATCGCTGTATCCTTCTATGACAGCGGGATACCTACCATAGAAAATGTCATAATCTAATGTATGTTTTAAGTACCTTAGAACTCGAATTAGAGCATCCCAATGCTCTTGGTTAGGGTTAATAGTGTATCTACTAAGTCTACCTATCGCATAGGCAATATCGGGTCTCGTGCAGTTCATGATATACATGAGACTGCCAATTATCCTAGAATATTCTAGTTGTGATACATTAGGCCCTAAATTCTTCTTCAAGTGAAGGATCATATGGCGTTCTGGCAGGTCGACAATCAAAATGACCGAACTTCTTAAGTACTTTCTCGATATAGTGAGATTAAGATAGAGCTATGCCATTGGAATCTTTCTTAATTTTGATTCCAAGAATGACATCTGCAGCTCCTAAGTCCTTCATATCGAAATGCATACTCAAGAAGTCCTTGGTCTTGACCACTACTTCTAAGTTGGTTCCAAAGATTAACATATCATCTACATAGAGACATATGACCACACAAGTCAATTTATTGACCTTAGTGTAGATATATTTATCTGATTCATTAATCTTGAACCCACTTGAAGTTAACACATGGTTAAACTTCTCGTGCCATTGTTTTGGAGCCTGTTTGAGACCATAAAGAGACTTTTTTAGTCTACAAACCTTCTTCTCCAAACCTTGCACTATGAAGTCTTCGGGCTGATCCATATAGATCTCTTCCTCTAATTCTCCACAGTTTTTACATCCATCTGGTGAATTACAAGGTTATGGATAGCAGCTATAGCTATAAGCAACCTAATAGATGTAATCCTAGTCACTGGCGAATACATGTTAAAGAAGTCTACTCCCTCTTGTTGCTTATAGCCTTTAGCTACCAACCTAGCCTTATATATTTCTATGGATCCGTCTGCCCTAAACTTCTTCTTGAATATCCATTTACATCCAACTATTTTGCAACCAGGAGGTAGCTCAACTAGCTCCCAGGTGTTATTGGATATTATGGACTCAAGTTCACTATTTACAGCTTCCTTCCAAAAGATAAAGTCAGTTGAGGTCATGGCTTCATTATAACTAGTTGGATCTTCTTCCACTAGATATGTGATGAAGTCAGGCCCAAATGAAGTATCAGTCCTAGCTCGCTTGCTCCTTCTAGGTTCGATCTCTTCATTATCTGAAGAGTCATCCCTCTGTCTAGGAGCAAGCCTCTCAAGCGAACTGGGCTCCTGAGATTTCTCAGACCTCTCTCTATAAAGAAACCAATTTTTAATGAATTCGGCATCCCTAATTTCGATGATGGTATTATCATCTATGTATGGGTTTTCAGAATGTATTACTAAAAACCTATACACACTACTGTTCTGGGCATATCCTATGAACACAGAGTTAACTGTTTTAGGACTCAGCTTGGTCCTCTTAGGGTTAGGTATGGATACCTTTGCTAAATAACCCCATACTTTGAGGTATTTATAGGATGGTTTCCTACCTCTCAGAATCTCATAAGGAGTCTACTCAGATTCCTTAAATGGGATCCTATTAAGAACATATGCTGCTGAGAGCACAGCTTCCCCCCACAGGTTCGTAGGCACCCCTGAACTTATCATCATGGCATTGACCATGTCCTTTAAGGTCCTGCTCTTCCTCTTAGCTATTCCATTAGACTGAGGGGAGTATGAAGCAGTGGTCTGATGATTACATCGTTATTTTCACAAAACTTAATGAAATCTTCTCATATTCACCTCCTCTGTCCGACCTAAGGACTTTGATCCTCTTCCCTAACTGGTTTTCTATCTCAAACTTATAGGATTTAAACTTGGACAAGCACTCGTCCTTACTCTTAAGGAGAAAGATTGAACAGTGTCGAGAACAATCATCAATAAATGTGATGAAGTACTTGTTCCCTCCTCTCGTAGTGTAACCTTTAAGGTCGCACACATTTGAGTGGATCAAGTCTAGGGTTTCTAGGCTATGCTCTACACTCTTAAAAGGATTCTTGGCATATTTTGCCTCTACGCATATGCCACACTTTCCATTTGAGGATGGAGCACATTTAGTACACTACCTAAGTTAACTAACCTTTTAAGGGATTTAGAGTTAATGCGTCCTAGTCTAGCATGCCACAGATCAAAAGATTCACACAAGTAAGCAAAAGAAGATACTTTATTATCATTAGTGAAAGAGGTTACATTCAGCTTAAACATGCCCTCATCAAGATAACCCTTTCCCACAAAAGACCCTCCCTTAGTCAGGACAAATTTGTCTGACTCAAATACAAGCTTGTAGCCTTTCTTGCTCAGCATTGCTCCGGAGACCAGATTCTTCCGGATGCCTGGGACGTGCAGCACCTCCTTCAGAGTCAGAAGATTTCCAGATGTGAACTTCAGAATCACATTCCCTTTCCCAGCGACTTGAGCAACTGAGGAGTTCCTCATGTATAGCGACCCTCCTTCTTCTGCAGGTGTGTAGGTGGAGAAGCAGCTCTTCGACCCACATATATGTCGGGTAGCACCCGTGTCCACTCATCAGTCTGCAAGGTTACTGACTAGGCTGGCCTCAGTGACCACCGCATAGAAGTAACCGCTCTGAGCCATGTTCGCCTCAGACTTGTTCTTTGGCCGGTTAGCTGCATTGAAGCGTCACTCTTTAGCTAGGTGTCCTAGCTTGCCGCATACAAAGCAGTCTCCTTTCGGCTTTTTCTTGAACTAAGGCTTGGAAAGCTTGTTCTTATCCCAGGGCTTAGGAGCAAGAGCCTTCTTTTTGGAAGACTTCCCCTCCACGAGGTTGGCCTTTCCTTTTATCATAGAGGCTCGCTCCCTTTGCTCTGACACTCGGTTGTCCTCCTCTATACGGATTCGGACAACAAGGTCTTCTAGGGTCATCTCCTTCCTCTTGTGCTTCAAATTGTTCTTGTACTCCTTCCACGAGGGAGGCAACTTCTCTATGATAGTTGCCACTTGGAATCCCTCGCAGATTTTGTACCCTTCAGTGAGGACCTCATGGATGATAATCTGTATCTCCTCAAGTTGGGAGACCACAGACTTTCCATCTTCCATCTTGAACTCCAGCAGCTTCCCGACCACGAACTTCTTCGACCCGGCGTCCTCTGTGGCGTACTTCTTCTCTAAGGAGTTCCACAGGTCTTTGGCAGACTTGCAGGTGAAGTAGACATCATAGAGGTCAGGGACAAGGCAGTTGAGGATATAGTTCCTACACAGATAATCCTGCCTCTCCTAGGAGTCTAAGTCAGTTTGGTTACTTGACCCATTATCCTTAGAAATAAGGGTAGGCTTCTCGGAAAAGATAAGGTCAACAACCTTAAGGATAGTCAGATAAAACCTAAGTTTCATCTGCCATCTCTTAAAGTTCTTCCCATCGAATGGTTCAGGCTTCTCACTATACTTGCTAGGGTTCCTCTCCATCTCAGTAGTCATCTAGGAAGAGTTCCTTTTGACTTTTCTAAAATTTGACGGCCAGGTCAGCTCCAGGAAGAAGGTGGAGCACTGGGCTCGCTTAAATACCAAGCTTCCTAGGACAATTTAATGCTGGTTTATCAAGCTTTTCTCGACACCGCAAAACTTAAGAAAATTCAGAGAAATTCTAACAGTTAACAAGAGACTAGATCTAAACACTCTCGTAAAGGATCTAGATCTAAACTGACTAGAATAGAACAAGGAAATAGCTTTCAGTTGTTGGGTATTCTACTCTATTAAGATATGCAAACAATGACTAGCACAATATAGAGAGGTTACAAATCTAGTGCAAAAAGTAGTAAAACAAACTATAGGAGTTTAGCATGCAAAGTTGAGCACAACAATCAATCAAGGTTTAGGTTGTCCTAAGGTTGTCTACAGATATGGCAAAGAGGTGGGGAGGAGGAAGAAGAACAAGGAACTTAGCAGTAGTCGAGGCTTGTGCTAGCACAATGCCCTGAAAGCTATTTCGTTGCCTCGGTAGGTGCTTCAAGGCCTCCGACGAACGCTCCCCAGGGTACAACGACTGGACTCCTCTTCAGCACCGAAGGAAACCCCTTTGGGACTCTCAGCGTACTCCAGACAGGAACGGAATCACGAACGAGAAAGAAGAAGAGAGAGTGGAGAGAGCTCTTTGCTTGGTGTGTGTTCTGGCTTCACAGGACCCTCTCTTATATAGAGGTCATAAGTCATAACGTTTCCACACTCACAGCCCATTGCATACAGCACACTGATGAGCATTCACTGCTCTGTCGAGTGTAACGGTTGCATGCGACAGTGCAGAGGTCCAGGTTCAATGAACCTAGCTCAGCCTCGTGAAGAGTGTAACATAAGGAATAAATCTCCATAAAAAAAAATTAAAACTCAATGTAAAAGAAGGCCCAAAGCCCATTCGCATCCACGCGGCTCGCGAGCCGCGGCCTCGGCCCAAGCCCGACCCGACCCGGCTCGGCGCACGCGCGCGCGTGTGTGATGGGCTATGGCTTGGCTCTTGGGAAGCTACAAAGCCCAATGAAGGGAGCATTATAAATACATTAAAATATCTTCCCACGGGCAATATGGGACTAAACCCAAAAACCAGTTTTTTCATTCTCTATCAAAACCAATTTTTGTAACAAGTCTCACCCCTAGTTAACTGCCATCGGGGAACTCTCTCTCTCTCTCTCTCTCTCTCTCTCTCTCTCAAATGTCTCGCTGCCCTCTGATTTAGGAAGATGGCTGTGATTGGGTGTAATGGATGGCAATGATATGTGAAGGAAAAGTTCCAGGCGAACGGTTGTAATGGACATCAGTTGACCCTCTAGCTGTATCTTTTCATTTGAATTCAAATTTAAAAATAAAGAGGAAAGAGGAGGATGAATCATGGTCATTCATGTTTATCCCTTCCTTTAAACAAACGAATCTGAACCGGTAATTAAGTTTCAAAACTATCCCCCATCCTTCTCATATTATTATAGATCTCACTGTAACCGTCGTAAGAATGATGCAGAGATTGTATTGAAAATTTTTTCTGAAGTCGACGACTTAAAAGTCATAAATATCACACACGATCGCCACCTCAGCCTTATTTCTTTTATTTATTATTTTCGGTGAACAAAGTGTTTACACTAGCTTGTCATAATGGATCAGGCAGCCCCACCATATATAGACAAACAAAACAAAAACATTAAAAAAAAAAAGGGTAAATTATCCCCTCATGTTTAAAATCCTACAAATACCACCCTATAGTTTGAAAAAGCCATACACATAGACCCCTCTGGAGGGGGTGTACGTGATGTGTTTTTCAAACTATAGAGGGCCATACACAGCCTCAAATTTCACATCGACAACAATAGCAGATTCCCATGCCTCCTCTGGCTCGACCAACGCTCCCTTGCTCCACGCGGCGGTGTCGACGGCAGTTCCGATCCACTGGATCTGGAGGCGAAGATGGTGCTGGAGCACACGGAGGCGGTCAGGCTGGGGGCAATGGTTAGGGTTTGGGGGCAGATCACATCATATAGGAGCACAGTGCAGATCACGGTGGGCGATGTGGTGGCGGAGAGGGATCCCAATGCGGAGGTACTGCATTGGCTGGACTGCATCAGATTGGCTCGACGCTACTACGACCCGCCGCCTCCCCTAGGTCACACAAACAACGAATGGCTCTCGGTATTTGATCAGTAATTCTAACCCCGATTGAAACCGTGGTTTGTGATGTACAAATACCACCCTATAGTTTGAAAAAGCCATACACTTAGACCCCTCTGGAGGGGGTGTACGTGATGTGTTTTTCAAACTATAGAGGGGCATTTGTAGGATTTTAGACTTGAGGGGGTGTAAGTGATAATCGCCCAAACTACAAGGGGGTCTATTTGTAATTTATAAAAAAAAAAAAAAAAACCTAACCCTAACACTCGCCATGAAGGCGTGCATCAGCCGTGATGGCCGAGGATTCTCAACCTTGCTTGCATCCGAAGCCGAACCCTCACCACAGCCCAGAGGGCTTCAAAGTTGAATACCCTTATTTATTAAGTATTTTTGCAAACAGTTAAATACTTTTAGACCGGTACAGGTGAACTGGCCGGATCTGAACCAGGCCGCTCGATTCCATGGACCCCATTCCCATTCAGGCCGTCCACGTGAAGCCTCTGGCCTCCGACCTCTCCTCGGTCGTCGTCCGGCCCTCTAGACCTCACCCGGAAAGGCCGACACCTCTCCCGAGCCGAAACCCTAGGCGTCGTGGTGAGCCGTGAGCGACGGGACAAGTCCTCAAATTTCACATCGACAACAGTAGCAGATTCCCATGCATCCTCTGACTCAACCAACGCTCCCTTACTCCACGCGGCGGTGTCGACGACAGCTCCGATCCACTGGATCTGGAGGCGAAGATGGTGCTGGAGCACGCGGAGGCGGTCAGGCTGGGGGCAGTGGTTAGGGTTTGGGGGCAGATCACATCATATAGGAGCACAGTGCCGATCACGGTGGGGGATGTGGTGGCGGAGAGGGATCCCAATGCGGAGGTACTGCATTGGTTGGACTGCATCAGATTGACTCGACACTTCTAGGACGCGCCGCCTCCCCTAGGTCACACAAACAATTATCGCTCACACCCCTGCATGTTTAAAACCCTACAATCCCCCCCCCCCCCCCCCCCCCCCTCATTTGAAAAACACTCCCTTGCACCCCCTCCAAAATGCTTTAAAACCCTACAAATGCCCCCCTGCCACATGCTCAGCGCTTCATTCGCCTCCTTGCTCAACGGCCTCATCTTCTATTGGGTCTGGCCCTTGGCCCCTTCGATCCCAGCCATGCTGACCGTTCGTAGGATCCCATCCCCATTGTTATCTTTTGAGAAAACTAGCATCCTACCGAGTTGGTAGGGAGGGGATGGATAGTCCCCTACCAGAATTTTATAAAATTATAATTCATAAGATAATGATAGAAGACTACAAGGATGATAAACTTGAAGACTTTGCTCCGTTTGGTTTGAAGTATCATGTGAGTTATTATGTTACGCGCTATTTTCATCTTACCTCGATTATGAGGTGTCCAAATCGACTAAGTGCACCGGATATTGCAAAACAAATACGATAAGTCATACATGGTATTCTAAATATTTATCTTAAAGCAACTTATTGCACCAGATACTTCGAACCAAACGGAACAGTCACATATATATAAGCCAAGGGAGTGTAGACCAAAATTAGAAACGGGGTCACTTGTACTTGGTGTAGCTTGTTAGCCTCTAAGAAGATGCAGCCCATGCTCCTCCTTTTACCTATGAAGATCCTCGCATTATAAATGCCCATATTAAAAGCCCGCATTTAATGCGGACACCATTGCTTTAACTCCTCATCTAATCCGAACCATACGTCGGGATCTAATGGAGGGCCCGGATCATAGGTAACTATATGAGTAAGAGGCCTTTAGTAAAAGTATCCCTCCCCATATATAGGGTCAGGATCGGATGACCCAGCAAGTTTTGACCCAGCAATAACCCAGCACCCTTTGATGCACCTAGAGGTTTTAGAATTGGCTGATTTTTTGTAGACATGTTGTCTATGGTATGTTGATCATCCTCACAAAAAATCAGCCCATTCTAAAACCTCTAAGTGCATCAAATGCAATATTCAAATCAATGGTTTTCGACTGTTAATTTTAACCGTTGATTTGAAGAGCGCATTTGATGCACCTAGAGGTTTTAGAATGGGCTGATTTTTTGTGAGGATGATCAACATACCATAGACAACATACCTACAAAAAATCAGCCCATTCTAAAACCTCTAGGGGCATCAAAGGGTGCTGGGTTATTTGCTGGGTCAAAATTCGCTGGGTCATCCGATCCTGACCCAGCAAATTTTGACCCATTAATAACCCAGCACCCTTTGATGCACTTAGAGGTTATAGAATGGGCTGATTTTTTGTAGGGATGTTGTCTATGGTATGTTGATCATCCTCACAAAAAATCAGTCCATTCTAAAACCTCTAGGTGCATCAAATGCGCACTTCAAATCAACGGTTTTTTACTGTCAATTTTAACCGTTGATTTGAAGAGCACCCTTTGATGCACCTAGAGGTTTTAGAATGGGCTGATTTTTTGTGAGGATGATCAACATATCATAGACAACATGTCTACAAAAAATCAGCACATTCTAAAACCTCTAGGTGCCTCAAAGGGTGCTGGGTTATTTGCTGGGTCATCCGATCCTGACCCATATATATATATATATATATATATATATATATATATATATATATATATATATATATATATGGGATGGGATCCGTTGACAACACAAAATGGGAGGTAAATTTACCTCCCACTTACAACTCGCCATAATCGTTGGATAGAGGTTTCCGAATTTGCTGATTTTTTGTGAGGATGATCAACATGGCAAGTTGATCATCCTCACAGAAAATCAGCAAATTTGGAAACTTATAAGGGCGTCAGATGTGTTATTCAAATTAACGGTTCAAATAGACGGTTCAGAAAAGCTTGATTCAATCGGCGCCATTAGAAGTTTCAGATTTTGTTGATTTTTTGTGAGGATGATCAACTTGCCATAGTGATCATCCTCACAAAAAATCAACAAAATCTGAAACTTCTAAGGGCGCCGATTGAATCAAACTTTTCTGAACCATCTATTTGAACCGTTAATTTGAATAACACATCTGGCGCCCTTACAAGTTTTCAAATTTGCAGATTTTTTGTGAGGATGATCAACTTGCCATGTTGATCATCCTCACAAAAAATCAGCAAATTTCGAAATCTCTATCCACCGATTGAATCAAGTTTAAAATGGAAGGTAAATTTACCTCCCATTTTGGGTTGTCAACGGATCCCAGTCCTATATATATATATATATATATATATATATATATATATATATATATATATATATATATATATATATATCTGAGGGCTGGGTTCCTATGACATGTCATAGGGAGTACCCTATGACATATGGTGAATTAGTAATGCTAGAATGTTTAAAATGTGCTGAATTTTTTTGAGGGTGCTCACCTTACCTTAGATAGAATGTCCACAAAAAATCAAAGCATTCTAAAACTTATTGGGGCATCAAATGCTAGAAGCTTTATCGGCCATCCATTTTAACCGTTAAATTGAAAATCATATTTGTTGCCTCTAGAAGTTTTAGAATGAGCCGATTTTTTGCGGGGGTCCTATCTAAGATAGGCTGATCATCCTCATAAAAATTCAGAACATTCTAAATATTCTAGGGTTACTAACTCACCATATGTCATAGGGTACTCCCTATGACATGTCATAGGAACTCATTTCCCTATATATATATATATATATATATATATATATATATATATATATATATAGAGAGAGAGAGAGAGAGAGAGAGAGAGGGCTATTACAGTGAGCTGTGGGCTGCCGGGGGGGAAAGTGAGTTGCGGGTATTTTGACCCCCCAAGAAATTATGGAATTTGATGAAATTTGGTGAGGTTGTTGCCTAGTATAAGATGATCATCCTCACCAATTTTCATTAAATTCCAAAACTTCTAGGGGGGTCAAATGGTCGAAGCAATTTCTGTCATCCACAGTCACCGTTAAAATTGCTTCGACCATTTAACCCCCTTAGAAGTTTTGGAATTTAATGAAAATTGGTGAGGATGATCATCTTATACTAGGCAACAACCTCACCAAATTTCATCAAATTCCATAACTTCTTGGGTGGTCAAAATACCCGTTGCTCACTTTCCCCCCCGGCAGCCCACAGCTCACTATAAGCCCTCTCTCTCTCTCTCTCTCTCTCTCTCTCTCTCTCTCTCTCTCTCTCTCTCTCTATATATATATATATATATATATATATATATATATATATATATATATATATATATATATATATATATATATATATATATATATATATATATATATATATATCAAGACCCGAAACTAGACACGACACGACCCGAAACTAGACATGACACGAACCCGACCCGACCCATTGCCACCCCTACTAATTATGGGATGTATCACGACATCCTCCTCCATTCTCATCAATGGTGGTCCCCATGGGCATTGTTTCCGGGAGAGATCTTCCCTGTCTTCTACACAATAATCACAATGAATCCTATGATCATGTATTCTTCAAGTTCCTATGCATTAGCGGTGTGGTTTGGTTCCCTTGCCAATCTCGATCCTCGACATATCCCCCATCCCTATGATTGATCGGATTCGAAGATACCGAAAGCAGAAATTATACTCCTCTGCTACCACCCTTTGGCTCATATGGAAAGTGTAATGCTCCAAATTGTACGATGAAACTCATCCCACTCTCGAGCACCATTAATTTCATCAACTCTATGGTCATTGTCTTTGAACAAGCTTGCAATTCCGAGGAAGAAGATAGTGGATCCCCTCCAGACCAGCACTCCATCGTCACAAATGGAAGCCAACCGCCCTGGGATACTCTCAAATTCAACATTGATGCAGCTATAGGTCCATCCTCACCCGCAACTGCGTTTGCGCTTAGGAACCACCATGGAAATTTTATCACCGTGGCCATCTCAAGATCTATCACCACAAACCCACTAATTGCTGAAGATGCGACTATGAACTCAGCTCTCACTGCTGCCTCCAATTTCATGGGATCACAACTCATCTTTGAAGGCGATGCTAAGACCATTTCAGATCTCATGCATCCGGGTCACGATCCCCCATGGCGCATAGCGACGATCATCATGGACTGCAGTTTTCTAATGAAGCCTATCCCAAATGCAATTGTTCTTCATTGCCCCAGAGCCTCGAACATTTCTTGCGCTTTGTAATGCATCGTTCCAATCTTGGGACCCTCTTCATGTACCACCCCGGATCAAGGAGCCTTTAAGCTTTGATGCTATGAATTTATAAAACCGAGCTCATCAGTTCACTTCGAAAAAAATAAAAATTGATTACACAGCTTAAAGCTCATTACAACCATGAAATAGGACATCTATAAGTTTATTTATTTCGGACAAAAATACCCTCGACATAGCATGCCACTTCTTCCTACGTGAAACATGTTTAGTCACAAACACGAAATTACAATTGGTGTAGGTGGTCAAAGTTGCATAAGACTGAACAGCACAAAGTCCAATGAAGGTTATTGCACACTATTGATAATACTTGGTATACAAACAACCATAACCATTTCTTCGTCATCAATACTAATTATGATTTTGTTACGAAAAAAATCTAAATATGATTTATATCAGCTGTTAGAATAGAATTATCATACCTGGAATTTCCCATCTTTATAATCTATATATTCATGCCTCCAAGAAAGGGCAGGCTAAGATCCACAAGCTCAGCTATACCAGTCAAGAAAGAGAATGGCGAATGTGAGGACAAACAAGAAAAGCAAAAGAAAAGTTCGGCTGCTGCTGTTGCGCTCAATCGCCTGAGACAGCTCCTTGTTACCTAGTTCCACGTTCTTCGTAGCTTCAACCGCCTGAGAAGAAAAGGCAGACACGTAAGCTATCTCAGAAAACTGATCGACGCAGATTAGAAGCAAGCAAAGCATACACAGAGGGTGAAAAGAGAGAGATCCATTATCACCAACCTTTGTAACAAGGAGGGGCTAGATTCATAATTCATAAATATAAATATAATAATATTAGGCAACAAGCCATCAACAAAATAACAATCACATTGTAATTAAGATTCATCAATAAAACCACATAAATTTCAACATAACATAATGCCAAAATAAATATTACAAAATCCAATATGTTCAAAAATGATTGATCGAATTATAAAACTCGTATGAATCCAAGTTAGAATTCATCAACTCATTAAGAGCATCAAATTCCAAATTTGCATCATCCTCTGCTGCTATCATTTTCTGAACGATTCATTGTCACCAAAGTCGTTGTCTCGATGATTAAATCGTGACTTATTGAGAAAGTCATGGAAAAAATTGGTGATTTTGATTACATGAATAAGTCGCAGTAAAAACCGGTAATCTTTCGGCTTATGTTAAGCTCGCTATTTCAACAAATCAAAGTTTTTCACGACTGCTCGTGATACCCGATCATATGCTTTCTCTAAATCGATCGAAGCCATACGTAAAATCTTTTTCTTTCTCTCGACATATTTTAACTATTTGCCTACCGCCCATTCCCATAGCCCAGTTAATTGATCATAATTTGGATTCTGCCATAGGTTTGTGATTCCTTATATTTCCTCTGTTCTTGTAAATTGTTATCACCACGCTCTGCCTCCATTCATCAGACAATTCTCTGTTTCTAGAATTATAGTGAGATGCCACTGTCAGCAAAATAGATCGACTCCTCATGGAAAATAATACACAATTGAATAGAAATACGGGATAAAGCAAGCTTGGAGTCTGCTACAGTCACCAGGAAGTCATCATATGGGCATGCACTGGTTGTGGAATAAGATGTTCAAGCAGATATAATGTGAGTAGGTTTTTGGGCTAATTACTATGATCATTGTGCTTAGAAATGGAAATCCACGAACAAAAGTAAAGCACAATATACTCATTTCGTAAGAGACCAAGGCGGTTAGAAATCCATCAGAGACAAAGACGGTTAGAAATCCATCAGATTGTCCAGTGAAAAAAAATCCATCTAGCCCATGCTAAAGGGTGAAAACCCCATGCAAATAAATGAATGCTGATATCAAAAACAAATTGAATGGCTATTGACCTGATCATACAAATACTCAATCTGCTGAGCCTGTTGCAAAACATGTGTTGACATGAGATGATTCAACGCTGACATCTCCACCATCTTAGTTTCAGTTTCTTGAACAGCATCTAGCAGACTGGACAGCTCTACCTGATCAAAAAGGATTAAAAGCAATCAATCATACAGCATAAATTCCGATTGTTCCCATACATGTTGGCAAAAAAAAATCAAACTTTTTATAATATGAAGATAACTAACCTGAAGAGCCCGTGTTTCATCGTCCAGAAGCTGATCCTGGAGTCTAGCAGGCCCAGAAGGATGTTCTTGCTCTCTGAGTTCTGTATCATCAGAGTTAGAAGTTTCTAAAGATTTGGAGTCAGGTACTTTATGAAGTTTTCTTCTTGGCATTGCTCTGTTAACAGCAACTTGGAAGCGCATAGATCTGAGCCGGTCAAACTGAGAAGTGACTGAGTGGAGCCGCTCACTCAAAATCAAAACCTGCACTCCTCAAGGAAGACAAAGGGAAAAGTAATTCCCATGAATCTGGAAGCTTTTATCAAGGACAATATTGCCCAAATAAAGAAATTGCAAAGTACAAGAGACACAATTCTTCATCCGCATAAGATGTGCAAACATAACTAATAAGGTCACACTACATTGTTCAATTCATCAAAGTGTTGCCAAGGCGGCTAGACGATACCTAGTTGACCATGCCTGCCAAGGCAAGACATGGCCTAGGCGGTGCCCAGTTGCCTAGGTGAGCTAGGGCGACGTAAACTTTGTTTAATACATATAATGAGAAAAAATGACAAAAACCTAAGAACCAAACAAAAACTAGATATAAAAAATGACGATAGAGATAGAGGATTAGGAAAAAATGAGAGAGCAAAGAGAAGGATTAGATAGAGAGAGGGAGGAAGGAAGGAGTATTGTAACAAAAAAAACAAACAAACAAACATGACATCGCCGGAGCTCGCCACTAGTTTCCGTTGTTCCTCGGTAGTCGTCAATAGTTGTCGGTGATAGTCCCTACCTCCTACTCTGCACCCTCCTTTGTTTCTCTTTGAAAAAGCATCACGCAGGGCTCAAGTTCAAGAGGTTTATAGTGGGAATGGATGGGCCCGTCGAGGTCATTGCTCGCCGATTTTTGCCAAAACCACGTAGGCGTCGGGTGATGCCTTGACAACATGGATTCAATAAGGAAACATTGTCTCAAGGTTCATCTACTTTATCATACTCAGTTGATAGAATGATAGGCGAAATGAGGCATCTCAACTTTCCTACACCAGTACAGCACACCTATGGTTGGTGTAACTTAAAAATTAACCATCAAGTTGCCCAAAATTATTAAATTTTTAGAAACTACGAAGCACCTCCGTCGGTGGTTAAAAAGCAAAAGGTTGTTGATCTAGATGATTTATAGGACCAGTTATAAGCAATCTACATGCACCTATGGTTCAACTTTCACATACTAAAGGCACATTTAGTAGCAAAACAATACTGCATGCATCTAACCTGGTTGGCTCATAAATCAACCAAGTCAGACTGAGTCTGGCCCCTCAAAACTGCTTCCTAATCTGTCCTTGAACAGAATTAATTACCCTTTAATTGCTTAGTTGGTATTATTGCCAACAAATATGCCCTTATACATAAAGTCCAGCTTAAAAATTTGCACATAAGTCTCTACTTTCCTAACATTAAAACAAGGTCCCTACTTGCTGGGAAAAAAAAAATTGAAAAAATTAAACTAAAGGGATTAAACCACAAGAAAAGAGGGGAAAAAATCACGCTAAGGACTTAAATTGGACTCAAAGTGAAGACTAATAACGATGAATTAAAGCTCATTTGGGCTCCAATTCTGCTCCTGCACCAGTTATGCAGATCGCAACAACAAGACCAAGTGTCGGAATGTTTACAATGATCCAGTGAACCCACTATGATAGATGAAATATCCCAAATACATACACATCCAAGAGGTCATGGCTCCTCAAATGAGATGAGATACAATATACATGACTGTGAGTGCAACAGGTATGTAAATATATGCATGTGCATCTGTTTGCACGTGTGACTTGTGCACATAAAGTTTCATCTAAGCATGTTTGCATTGCATAGCTTTGTATGTAAAAAGTGAACGTGTGTATCTGTTTGCACAGGTCACACCTCCAAAACCAAACAACTTCAATACGAGTGCATATGTGCAATTGGAAAAACAAGCCATTGGCACAGGAGCCAAGTGTGCCCTACATGTTCAACAACAATATAACTCCAGGGTAAGTGTGACGATAAGGACATCGAGGCTTAAGTCATGTAGCTTGCTCATAATAGAGATGAGGGAATCACCAACAAAAACCATCAGTAGAACGCCATTCAGTAGTTGCTCACCGAATCAGCATAATTGAAGAACAGAAACTCCAAAATCAAACAAGAGTTATAGAACAAGTAGTCACACAAAAGCATCAACGGCAGTGCAAGATAGATACCAAATGGATTAACCAAGGAGGATTGGCAAACTAGCATTTTATCCTAATGCCAAAATCAGAGATGGTGTACACAATAGAATGCAAGTGGTTATACCAAGTAGAATCTAAGGGGTCTTGTCATCTATGGAATGAAGCTTCAGATGAAACCAAAATCTAATTATCAACTGTGTGTTTGCCACAAAAAACATGACAAGTGATCAGGTGAGAGGTTTTTTTCTGTGTTGATAATAAGCGTCCGGAACAAGCAGAATACTGAACATAATAGATAAAAGGGGCCCAAGAACCTTCCATCTCAATTTGATAATGCAGAAGTTTTTCATATGAGCAACGATCAAGGTATCAGTATTAGTGAAGACTAGTTATTTAACACAAAGCAAAAGTAGGATGATGTCACGCAAAAGAGCAGAGTTGAGTGAGAGCAATCACGATAGCCCTTATTAAAAGCCAAAGTCAAGAAAATGTAGCAGAGATGATCAACATTGGAGACGACTAACACTGTAAATTGGGTGCAGAGGGTATAATAAGGCTACATGTAGACCAACTTATAACTTGTTGTACAGACATTGTTCACATCCATCCAATTGAGAAGATGACAACTACATAGAAATGAAAAAACAAGTCAAAGTTGATTTGCATGAATCCAAAAAAAAAAGAGAAGATTTGTACCACTCCATTTGTGGACCAAAAATTGAAAATTAGATATCAGGTTGCATATTTGACTTCATCAATTTAACTATAAAACTTATTTGCCATCTGAAAAGTAGAAATGCTACTCTAGAATACAAGTGACTCAAAATTTTCCAGAGTACCAGGTTTTCTTTAGTTTGTCTAGGAAGTTGTTGTCTAATATGGAAAGTCAAGCATTAGGCTTATTGTAAGTTCTATTTTTTTGGGTAAAGCAAGTCCAATTCTGCTTTAACTTGATTAGGAAAGTCTGACATTTATTAGGAATGTGTTCAGAGTAGTTTTAAGGTTTATGTTTTTAAAGCCCTCTAGAGCCGTATCTATTGCAGCATGGAGATTGGATCGTTAAAAAAAGCCTTTCCTCCGACGTGCATTCGTCTATCTTCTTTCTCTTCTTCCCTACCTCTGGTTCTTCTTTCATCCTCTTTTCCTTTCTACTTCTTCTTTCCCATCTTCTCTTCAAGACAAAAGCAACATGAGCATGATATAAAGTGATTGAGTTGAGTAAAAGGATAGATTTGTTTTTGTATATTATTTTTTGCTATTTTTCCGGTTAATTTATAAAGTGAGCTTAGGAGTCTTATTTTAGAAGGAACATGTTTGTACGAGTCCTACTTTATTAGTCTATTGGGTTAGGTAGTTTGAAGTCAACGAGGATTGTATTTTGGTTTAGTTTGAGAGTCTATATAAGCATGTATGGGAAATCTTGAATTATCATTGAATTATGACTAAAATTTTAGAATTTCACCTCTTTTCAAGGGTAAGTGCTACTCTCTCTGACCTTCCTGGTGCAATACATCATTCCTTGGCGTGATGCCTCGTAAAAAATAAAGTGACACTCTTTAGTTTCTCACTAGAAGTGAGACTCTTCTAGTACTTATCTAACTTATATTTGTCGTTTCTCTTTAGACTTGCATTTTTAGTTCAACTTTTGCACCTATCTAACTCCTAATACATAGAATACCTTGTTTTAAATCATTGATCTCACCAGAAACCTTCATCAGCCCTCCAATATACAAAAATTCTGCTACATAATTTTCTGGACAGCAGGCCATTAATTATCCATTTTCCACGAATACTCCTCCAATCAAAATCCTTCTAGACCAACATGTCCAACACCACTAGACTTCATCCCATCCACTTAGATATCATACTCGTCCATAGAAAACCAGAATCATATTCAGATCTGATCTATGCATCTCAAAACTAAAACCAGTTCCAAATTCTTACAAAATCCTAAACCTTCCAAAGTCTTAAAGTCTCGTGCATCAAAGTAGAACCAAAGCTCAGCCTCTTTAATTCCTAATGCATCAATTTTGGTATCAAAGCTTCCAGTTTGCTACCATGTTCTTCCATAGTGGCCGATCTTATTTATGGAAAAAAACCAAATAGTCATCAAGAAGAGATCTTCTATAAAATCCTACGCAAGTTGACAGATCCAGTTAGTAAATTGGACACTTGAATGACCAAATTCTCCTATGTCAATTAATCAAGTAGGCAGAGAGCAGATTGCTCAACCCGTGGTTGTGTGCATTAACAAGTCTGACACTCTCCATAAAAGAGTTAGATGTGGTGAGAAGGTATGCAACTCAATTATTGATAGTAGGGAGGGTATGAATTTCCTATTGGAACTGTAATTAACAAGTTGAACTTACCGGTTAAGTTGCAACTGCATCCATATCAGTTTATATGAGAGAATAATAGTCATCATCGCAAAGCGGTACCTAATGCCGTCAAAATGGGCATATATATAGACATTGTTTGGTGTAATGTATTTCTAATGTAGACCATGGATCTATTATTTGGTAACCATGGATCACTAATCGTGATGTCCAATATGATAAGAGAGAAACAATTACTTCAAATTCAATAGCAAAAAATTGAACTTGAAGCCAATGAAGATTGAAGAAGCACCAAAGTAGAAAGCTGAAATAAAAAAAATTCTTGTCTGGCAAAAATTGAAAGCAAATCAGAAAGCATCATGGAACCATCATCTTCAGAACTTAGCTCTTCGAAAATTAAGGAGCCTTTGAAGCCTTGCATAGAAGAAGACATCCCACAAGACAAGTAAATTAAGCCAGCATATGTGATCCAACCATTATGTAGGAGAAACCATCAGGGTTTTAAATTTTGGTTTCATGTCAGGTTTTGGTCCAAGCCTAAACCGAAATTTCAAAATTTCAACCGAAATTAACTAAAATTTATAATTTCAGTTCTGAAACCGAAATTGACTAAAATTTCGACCAAATTGTATATTCCAGTTTCGAAAGCCGAGTCCGAAATTGTCTGAAATGACCAACCCCCTAGTTTCGATCCTCATTTTGTTTCGATCCTGGCCGAAACCGAAATATTTCACAAATTTCGTGATTTAGACCGAAATTTGAAACCATGGAAAACATTAGGTGCAAAAAATGATATTCAAAAGCCTGAGGTCATTATAACCAAGTAGCTGTCTCAAGTCACCTCTTCCATATCTGTAATGTCCTCTCAGATATGTCTTGAACTATCATTCCGCAAGTACAACACATTGAACTAGCAAAACAAGAGGTTAACCCAACCCTTGAAACCCATGTAGCAGTACCAAAGGCTGAAGACCAAGTAATTTGCCAAACTCCAGACGTTTTTGGCCACGTCTAATATAATAGGAGCGTTCTTGATGTTATCAATGATGTGAATTCTCTACCCCAAGAAAAGGGTGATAATGACAGTATTGTCGAAGTTTGTTAAGAATGAAAATAGCATACCAAACAAACTCAAGCAAAAACAACATAGATGTTCATCGCTTTAACACCATGCCGATGATAAAAATTAGTTAGGAAGAACATCTATGTTTACCGTTAATCTTTCGTTGAAGGGGACTGAACATCACCAAAACCGACTCATGTTTTCAGTTTTTGTTGCACCTTTTTCTAGGCACCTTTTTAAGTAAGTTTAGGGGTCACTATTAGTAGGAATGTGTTTAAAGGAATCCTACTTTAGTAGGACACTGGGTTAGGAAAGTTTCCAACCTACTAGTATTGAGCTTTGAGTAACAGTTCTATATATAAACATTAAACACATATTAGGAGAGTTTCAAACTGCCATTCAATTATGAATAAAATTTTAAAGGTTTCTCCACTTTTTTGAGAAAAAGTGATGCTTTTTCAACTTCCTTGGAGCAGTCCCTCAAAATTCTTTGGAATGTGTAGAGATAAATAGAGTGTGGCTCCATAATTTCTCAAAAAAGTAAGGTTCTTCTAGTACCTATCTTACTTTATTTGTTGTCTTTCTTCAAACATCTGCATAATTAGTTTGAGTTAATGCACCTTTGTTCATAAGATTCCTTCTTCAAATCCTAGATTTCACCAAACAAGTCATCATCAGCCTCCACTACCCAGAAATTCTGCTACAGAACTTTATGAACAGCCAGCCCTTAATTATCCAATATCCCCGACAAATATTAGCCTAATCGCATAAACCTTATAGACCAGTGTCCCTGTCGCTACTAGACATGTCCACTTAAATCCCACTTTCGCCCCCCTTCACCATACAAAATCAGATCATACACATCTGATTTCTATTTCTCAAACTGAAAGTCCCAAATCCTTAGAAAACCCTAAATCTTTTGAATTCCAAAAGTCTCCAACATTAAAGTGGTATTCGAGCTCAGTCTCTTTGATTCCTCCTGCATCACAACAGCTACAATAGAATATTGCAATAACATTAGTTATATAGCTCGCAGTACTGCCTGCTTCCCACTTGGGCCACTTCCACCTCTCTTTGTTCATTACTCTTCCTTAACTCACCTTTTTTCTTCTCATTTCTTCTTTTTTTTTTGCTTTCTAGCATCAAACCATTAGTTTTTACTTTTTACTATGACTCACCTAAATTCTCTATAACCCTATATCTACATTTTTCCACCAAAGCTAACATGTCTCAACACTCTCTTTTCTTCCAAGACTTCCACCCTTATGAAATTCAAAAATCCATTGACCTTCCATTAAATTACCCTATTTCGGTATATGTTTCATTTAGGTAAACCTTCCAGCATATTTTTGACTAAATTCATGCACCCGCTTAGACACGCATAAAATGCATGAAAATTATTCAGATTACAACCCATTGAATAAAGTAATATCCTTCTATAAATCAAAAGAGGCAGAAGTGATACTAAAGCATATACATTTAGAAGGTAGGCAACATAATAAGCACATTAAGATTGGAAGCAAAATTTCTCAATTGCAAAAGTAGCACACAAAAAGCAGTAGGTAAGGTCATACCACACCATGCTTGTGAGCTACATTATCCACATGAGAACTATCATCTCGTATATGAAGCCATGTCTTCGAATTTTCATTCCCCTCTTCGTCATGTATCCTATTCTTAAGAATATCAATTTGGTCCTTGCATGTTTTTACAAAAATGCTAACCTGAACAAACAAATTCATTAATCATGAGGAAGATGTAAACCCAGAAAATGTTTGGGGCTACCATAAGTTATTTATTTAGAGAACATAAAGAATGTGAAATTCAGTAAAGTAGCTGATAGTTTCACAAGAATGAAAGTTTTTATGAGAAAATGCATTACTCATTAATATCATAGAATGTCAATATTTGTCTTCAAAGTTTAGACAATATATTCGCTATAATTGTTGACTCAATCAATGAGAGGTTTGGCAACAAATTGAGAAAGAATTCTTAATCTCTGTGTCCTTGATTTGTGCTTTAAAGTCAACTACATCTTGACGAGGCAAGGCTTGGTTATTGTTATTTTTGATAGTAACATGTGGAAACTGTAAAGTTATTTTCACTATACAGTTCTAGAATCAATTTTTTTTTCTTTTTTTTTAGTAAACATCCATTCCATATATTGGGAAATATATGCCATAACAGAGCTGATAGTACAAACTCAATAAGAACCAAAAACATGCCTTATCCCATATAGCGTCAGTACATATATTTCCCCCCTTATTTGTTCTTACCAAGGGCCATAACCAAATATCAGCTTTCTCACATACTTGCAATTTGTCTTTTATTTCTACAACTTCCAAATTGAATCTACTAATTTCAACCTCTTTTCCATATCCACCATTATCATCTTGTGTGCACCACCATCCTAGCTACTTTATCATCTTGAGTGCATCATTTATTGCCACAAAGTATATTAAACCGAACGATGAGCGACATCTTTATCACTTTCTCATAAAATCTTGAACGATGTCTTATGGCCCGAACCAGGAGGGAAAAATTGAGTGGTTATTGAAGTCAAGAAAGGGATCTCAGTGAGCTAACATAATCAATAGAGAGCATCTAAGAAGCATATGAATGAGTAATATGTCACAAATCAATGCAATGTTGTTATGCATCCTCTCCTATTACTTAGCTTTCTACTTTATCCCAACTTGGGTTGTCGGACGGATTGATAGCATTAGAAGCTCGTTCTTGTGGAAGGGTGCAGATGAAAATTTGGGCTCGCACAACCTGGTGAACTAGGGAGTGATTTGCAAGTCCAGAGATAAAGGAGGTCTAGGGGTCCTGACCATAACAAATTGACAGCCTTCAAAACAAAAGATGGATTATATGAATGCATTGAATGGCTTGTCAGTCATCATGCCCTTTGGGCTAATATGGATTATATGAATGACCACCATTACATCATGATTATGAATGGCTTGTCACACCAAATATGCTCATCCGATAGGTTACCTCTAGAAAATCATATGTGGCATCTACCTGCACCATGACTCAATCGTCTTGCCAAACTAGGGAACTAAACAAAATTCTCGGAGACAGAGATTAAGGAAACTAGCACCATCAATAATCAAGATGTAATGGTGTCCATAAAAGGCTGCCATGTTCATAATAATTACTGTTGTCTTCAGTTTGACTGTGGATAGTTTTGTGCTCAATGGATCAATGAAGACTTTTTATCACCTTGAAGAACTTCGTCGACATTCTGACTCTGCGAATTTCCTCCTTAATACCGTGCCTCCAAAATGTGTATTTTGATGACATTTACGTACAACCAATGCATTTTAATTTGCGATGAAATAATGTGCTTGCTGCCTCTGCACTCAATATAGATTCTTGGAATGTTCTGTTGAAAAAAATTGCAGTTTTATCAACTCGAATTTTTCCTACAACATCGGTTGCTCGCGCATGTAGAATACCAGAGTTTGTAGTGTTGGAGCTCTAGGTGTATGTGTCGGTGTTGAAGACGGGAAATCAGTAAATTGCCTTTTCATGGGACTCTGGGAGTCTAGGCATGTATGGTTTGGTCAGACATTATTTCCGAGATTCTAGTGCCCAATTTTCTTCGAAAAGGGGCAAAGAACAATTCCTTCCACAATAAACGAAGAAGGGGGTAAATTTAATTACCTTTACCTCGTGTCACGTGATTTCTCCTCATCTTTCTTCATGATATATGGTGTAAGCTCCATGAAGTGTTTGATTATTTCATCCTACCTTATCCTTGAATTGCAGATATGATACAAACTATGATAATTTATAGTTAGTAAAGTAACAACAATAGAACTTTTTTTATATACTTATCAAAAACCAATTTACCCCCAAGTTGATATAATTATACATAATAAATAAAACCTATTTATCGGCATTACCCCTCCGTGTTCATGCCATACTTTATTGGCATTTCTAGATAAACTAATCAAAAACCAATTTATCCCCGAGATGATATAATTATACATAAAACATATACCTATTTATTGGCATTTCCCCTCCATGTTCATGCCATACTTTTTTGTGATATGGTGTGTCGTCGTGTTTGTGCTATGTCATGTACCTATCCCATGCTACTTGTCTATGCAAATACTTCATAGCGACATTAGTATCACAGTTATTTTCACTGTTCTAAAAAGCGGTCCGGGCGACCCCGCCTAGGCGTTTTAGGGGGTTGGCCGCTCCGCTTCAGCATTAAGCGGCACTGCAGGCGGGTTGAACAAAGGCGGGCGCCTAGGCGGGTAAAAAGTGGGAGCCTAGGCGGGTTCCAAGCAGGCTCCAGGCAAGCGGGCTTTAGGCAGACAGATTAGTAATAATTATTCATAAAACCCCGACCCCACTCGATCCCCTCCTCCCTTTTCACTACATAACTAGATATCCTAGATATCCCAAAGACTCAAAAGCTGCTCTCTTTCCCCTGCCTCGCAGTCAACCCTGACCCCACCCGATCCTCTCCTTCCTTTTCATAAAACTTTTATATTCAGATCGGTTGTTTTGATGTTTACATATGTAAAACTTTCTATTATTGTTTTTTTATATAGAATTATGAATTTATATATATACATGCATATAGAATATATTTTATATAGGTGGGCGCCCGCCTTTTTCTCCGGGCGCTCGCCTAGTCGTCCGCCTTCCGCCTTGAAACCACTTGACCGCCTGCCTTCCGGCTTCCGTTTTTTAAAACATTGGTTATTTTTATCTTCAATGATTACACAAATATGTTTTAGATTTTATATCTTAATTATTCTGAATAAATTTACTTCATGTTTTCACAGTTACCAAATCGGGGGTTTTTTTGAAAAAAACGCATATAGAACGCGTATCGATCCGAAGGCGTAGTAAACAGGAAAAAAACTCGTTTTTTTGAAAAAAACTTACGTACACGTTTTATACGCGTTTAAAACGAAAAAAACGCGTATAAAACACATATAAAACACATCGGGTTTGGTCCGGGTTTAAATTGGGTTCGGGTTTTATTTTATTCGTGCTTAATAAACGCATATGCCATATGTTTTGAACTTTTGATTACTTAATGTTGGAAAATGACATATATACATACTTGGTATAATTTTTAAGATTTTTTTGTTTTTTCCGATGTTTTCACGTTTTTTTTCTGTTTTTCCCGTTTTCATCATATCTTTCCGATTTTTTCCTTTGCCGTTTTTTTCCCGTTTTCCGACTTGGTAACTATGCATGTTTTAACGATTAAATGATCGTTCCTTCCTCGCATCTTTTGGAGGCCCTGCTCGTAATTTTGCTCAGTAAAGATTTTGAAAATAGAGGGTTTTCAACTTACAATTTCAGCAGATCGAGCATTCATAACTAGAAGCCTCCACCTAAATTAAGGATTAATCATCATGGTTCCAAAATGGTGTGGAGATGTGGATGCACATCAACAAATTGCCTAAGCAATTGAAGTTTATTTTAACACTTCGAGAGTTAAATATATGTGTTTCTATTTCGTAAAGACTTTCAATACCTTTAAGAAATAAATGTGTTTTTTCCTTTCTTCATTAATGTCCCTTTGTTTATTGATGTCCCTTTCACAAGAATTGATGTAGCTAGGCTAGGGTTCCATTTTTTTAATTAATTTTTGTAATTTTATTTCCAAGAATTATTCCGGTTGATTAGACGTGCATATTGTGTTGTTTGCTTTCCAAAAGCATGTCTTTGGGGTAATTTAGACTTTTACTTTGAAAGACAAGCTAGATTTACATAACATGTCAGGGTTGTGGGTTGTCCTCGGCGCCTCGCCCACTTATGTCGTCAAATGCACGCCACAAGATGACTTAAGTTTCGTTACGGGTTTAGTACAATTTTATTAATTTGGGTGCACTATAAGCACACAATAGACGAATGTTGAGATCAATCTTGATTTTAAAGGCTTAAATAGGTAAATAGGATGGCAAAAATCAACACTCTCCATTAAACTATGAGTGGATCCACCTTATGGGTTGGACATAGTCACCCCCTCCAATTCCAACTTCAAAAGATTTGTATATTGATTCGCTCGCAGACTACTTTATCTGTGCGGATGAGATTCTTATCGTCTCTCTCCTCTTCTTACTTCCCTCCCCCACTTTGTTCCTCTTTAGGTGGGTGATGTGGATCCAAAGCCTTATAGAATTAGGGATCTACTTCTTTCGAATAGCAGAGGATTTAGGGTTTGCTAGAGAAGTCTATAGACTATAGGCCTTGATCCTCTATTTTTATTCTCCTCTTCTTCATGGATTCTTTTTAATTCTATGATTCTATCTATATTTCTTCTAATCCGCCCTTGTACCTCCTCCACTGCTCAATCTTCAGAGCTTATTTGTGACAATTTGGATCTCAAAGCAATAGACTACACTTTTCGATGGATGTTCCTCAGCAGCTTTCAACCACAAAACATTCATTAGAAAATCGATGGCAACTTTCTACATATTCTTCAGTGAGATCAATTTCTTTTTCGTCTTGCCCCTTGACCTCGTCTAATTCAATCTTTCATTCTATCTGTCTTTTCATCCAAAATTTCACCTTTGCTTTGATGTGTTTTTGTAATACATTTTCAGATTTTGTCCTATTACCCCAACTTGAGTCCCAAGTTGACTTATTCGATCTCTTTCTTGGCTATATTCACATGTGTAACACGTGCTCCATTCTCTTCGAATTATAAGTGAACTTCTAATATATGGACTTCAAAGAAACTCATATGAGGAATAAGGATATAGGAGTATGACTAGGCTTGAGAATCAATGTATTTATCTAGAGGTTCATGCTGACAAGTTTGATGGGATCTCTAGGCATGCGTATGATTGAGTAAATATAGCAATCATTGCCAGTAGATTTTAAGAAAACCTAAAGGGAATGATAATGTAGGGTTAGGATTTAGTAATCTAGGACCTAATTAGGCTTTTGAAACATTTGGGTTTAGCGTTTGAGACTTTGATAGTAAAAAAGACTAGATCGAAAGAAATAAGAAGATAACCACAAAAGAATTGGCACCATCATTTCCGGGCTAGGAATCAACAACTAGGTTAAAGAAAATTGTCTCCTTTGATAATGGAGCTGCCACTAATAAAAGGAAAAACTCCAAAAACTCTCAACTTCATTTAATTAGAATTGACATCCCTTAAAACCTCTATTAAAGTAGAAATCAATTATTAAAAGAAGGATAAAAACTAGGCAATTTAAGCTGACCTTTCCTAATGCTACTTTTAATAGCATTTAGGTTACAAAATCACCCCCCTTGTAGACCCACATACCATGAATTAAAATTTTGGACAAAAAGCTACTTTCTGGCCAAACCATATCCATTTTTGGTTGAGAGAAATAAAATATAACCCTGACACTGGCTCGAATCAACATCAAAACCGTTTTAGTTGTTTCATCTGTTTTGGCTTCCTATCGTTCTAAGCACAATACTTTTGTTTTTGTTTTGGCTCGTCTCAGAAGTTACCTTTTATACTCTTATCCTAAGAAACTTATTTCTCAGTGTTCACTAGTTTCACTTGTTGTCTCAGAAGTTACCTTAAGAGTTCCTGGTCAGTTTCAGCCAATTAGGTTTCTTTGCATTATTAAATTTTAAGTAATTACGCCAAAATTTAGCTGAAATGTTACGGTTTTGCAGTCTCATTTGGTTCCCAGCTAACCAAAACCCTGATTGAACCAAAATTTTAAACCTTATAAAGAAACCAAAATGGCTAAGCACATTTCTCATACTTAGGATTTTGGTTTTCCCAATCCAACCATTAATACTAATTCTTAAATAGGATCTCCAAAGGACTTGAATGAAAGAAACCTAAACGAACATGGAGTCTTCAAGTAATCTGAGGCTGAAATTCTCCATGATTTGAAAGCTTGCACCCATTCTTTAACTAAAAGGAATCCTAGACTAGTTAGGACATTAAGATTTTTTTTCTAATAAAATAGCTAGGGAACCAAACCCCATTTAAGATTCTTTTTGTCATCCTTTTCTTAAATATTTCATCATTACTTCCTTTTGGTCCTTTAGAAATCTAAAAACAACTTCTTTGACCATACAATATAATGGCTTATGTCTATATCTCAGAATTGGTGGGCTACCCATTATTGATTATCTTAGAATGTCCACCATGCATTTATGTTCTTAAAAGAAAAACTGAAATACAATGTTTTTTAAGAGACTGAACGAAATGCCAAGGCAAAGAGGTAACAAGAATTTTGTACCCATGCAAGATAACATTGATAGAAAAACAGAAAAGGACAAAACTTTTGAAATGAGCAAGAGGGCAGTATTTGTGGAAATAGGGGAATAACTCACTTCATGCTCAATGTTGTCCTTTTCTTGTTCAGTGTTGCGACGTAAATCCACATAATCTTTCCGATGCTTTAAAACAAAATGTGCCAATTCATTGATTCTTTCGAGCTATATATAAGAATAAACATACATTACACATCAAAAAACACATTGTATTTTGACTGAAAGAATTAAAGAAGCAAAACACAGCTAGAAGAAGAGTGGACGACCCAAGGAACAGAGAGCTAATAGTGCTCTTTACCGTTTTCAGTGCAGCTTTTGTAAAAGACGACCTTTGTGGGGGTTTGTGCATGATAAAAGATGCCATGATCGCAGCCAATTTGGACTGTCATGATATTGGACCACACGCAAATGTCGTTAAATGGAAATTCCAGAGCATAGCATCCATGCAAGTAGATTACAATTTTAAACAAATATACATCGCAAGCTAGTAATAGTTAAGGTACTTGGGTGCCAACACTATTGTTGTATGGAAAATATGATCAACTGATGCTAATTACTTAATTAGTAATACAACAGTGCTTAATAATGTGACAGAAAGTTCATATGACTTGCAGTCTTACAACGCAAACTCATTTAAACGCACAAGGACTTAACCTAGAATTAGGAACCATGTTTGCATGTGTATAACTAAAAGGTAATAATAAGAGTTACAATGAAAACAGTCACCAACCTCAGTACATCCAAAGGAGAGAGCCGAAGCACGGACAGCATCCTTAAAATCTTCAGTCCTATCCTTATTTCTTGCCATTCTTTCACCGTATACCAGTAAATACCACCACCATGTATCCTTTGTTTCCCTATGTCGCCTCTAATTTTGTTGCACGAATGGTGCGACTTCTAAGCACAACATGCAAAAACGTGAAACTTGGTTCATATAAAGAAAAGCAATAAACAAATCAATGCATCAATCTAAAATTTGTCTGTTTCACTTGTAAGTTCAATGAAGGCATCAAACACATAGTAAAAGTACATTAACTATATCCAACATATTCTACTACCTAGTCCAAACACTTTTATTTTCCATTTTATGGCTTCCAAGAAGCACTTAACGCACAAAATCACCAACTGCAAACCATAACCAAGACCATCAAGCCATGTCCCATCTACTTGGGGTCGGCTTTATGAATCTATTCGTCAACTGCTGAGGTTTCTAAACAAATCTTTTTTTAAGTGTTTCATCAAGCAAATCGCAGGACAAAACAAAATAAGAGATTGTCCGTACTTGAAAATAACTAAAGAAAGATATAGGTGATTGATCATCAAACTATCTCCTTCATTGTTTTATTTTATTTGTCACATCCTATTATATAAAAGAAGTGCTTTAAAACTCGCCCCGACTCGACTCGACCAAAAGTCGAGGCGACTCGCCCATCAACTCGGACCGGTAACAACTCGGTCAAAAACTCGGTTGACTCGGTCCAAGACTCGGGTGACTCGGTCCAAAACTCGGTTAACTAGGTCCAAAACTCAGTTAACTCGTGTCAAAACTCGCCATAATTATATTTTCATCAATTTATTTATATAGTTATATAAAAATTCTAATATTATTTACAATAGATCGATAATATTTGATTTTATGCTATATAGAAATATATAATAAATATTAGTAACGTATTTTATGTACCGAGTTTTTTGGTAACTACTTGACCGAGTTTTCGAGTCGACTCTACTCCAGTACTCGAAAAGGTTCCGAGTTGAGTCGAGATGAGTTTTTGGGTTTTAAAACACTGATAGAACAATAAGATCTCTTATGTTACCTATCCTAATATGCTCTAATCATCTTAGAATCTTGCACCATTATGTTTGTTACATAAATATAATGACCTCAGACTACCCCACACTTGACCGCCCTATCACTTGCATTTGCCTTTATTACTTCAGGTGGAGCTTCCATTTATTCATGTTCTCGCTTTTCCTAAGTGATTGCATGTGAATTTCTTTACAGCGGACCTCTTTTGTACAAAGACAAAGCATAGAAACTAAATGTCACTTAAATGAATCTCGACACTTATATTGGTGACATGGAGCATAGGTATCTTAATGGATGGAAGGCATAAGCTGATGCCTGATGGACAATTTAATGGGAAGGAAAATGAATTTAGCACGCTTGCAAGAGACCAAGGGCAAATCCGAGGAATTAAGTGAAGTATAAAAAATATATTATATACAAAAGAATAGAAGCACAAACAACATCGGGATAGCCATAGATAAGAACATTAGCATCATCATAGATGCACACGGAACGAAAAATAGATTTTGACCATCATTTCAGACCCCTGAAAAAACGATATATTTCGAGAAATATCAGAAATATCGCGATATATTGCATTTCGGTAAATTGAAAAACCGAAATATTTCGCAAAATTTTGTGAAATATTTCAATATTTAGTTCCTTGGATGAAGTTAGGATAAGGGATAGGCTTGTGGCATCTAGGTTTCTGAAGGTGATACTATCCATGTAATCAATATTTATGCCCCAGGTTAAGATAAGGTAACTAGTGAACAAATCTGGATGAAGATTGATACTTTACTACCAAGCATTCCTTAAGCTCACAATTATATGAGGTGAGTTGAACCTGCATGTGGGGAAGAATAATAGAGATCATGGTGAGGTACACAAGGGTGAAGGATATGAAGATAGGAATGAGACAATGGAAGCAATTCGTGACTTTGCGGTAGCTTATGAGATGGCAAATACATTTTCTAAATACAAGAACATGTTGTATCAAGAGTGAAGATAACAAATCTCAAATAAATCACCCCCTTATTAGTAACAGGACTAGGGACTGCCAAGTTATCCAAAGGGAAAGCTTGACCACACTACATAGAACACTGGTTATGGATGTTTTGTTTAAGAGAAAAAAGAAAGTAAGGCGGATGAAAGAAGATTCGTATATTCTCTGACGGAATTTAAAAGGGGAGGTGGAGTCTGGAGAGATCCGAGAAATCCACTAAATCGAGAATAATACAAGAGTCACAGTTGAAGGATGGAGGGGATAATAAATAGGAAGTGGAGATGAACGAAAAGTAGCATTAGAGAATTAACAGAAAATACTTGAAAAGTTAAGGGAAGCAACAAAACTCATAGGGAAACATGGTGGTGGAATGAAAGAAATTTAGAAACTAATCAAACAAATACGAGTTACCTTTAAATAATGGTAGGAAACTGACCATATAGTAAATCTAGCAAGGTATAAGCTACCCTAAAAATGGCTAAATTAGACTAATTAGTGGTATGTAGAGCAAGCTTTACGCATAATGATATTTATATGAGATTAAACAGTGAAAAAGTGTGAATAACATCTATAAATTTGATAATAAGAGAGATAAGAGTACTAGATATATAGATCATCTTTGATGCAATAAAATGAGACGACTATAGGTTTAGTTGACTTATAGGAGATAAAGATAAGTCCAAAGATTACTTCTATAATTGGTTGAATGAAGATACAATAAGGAGGTCGGAAATAAATGGAGACTCTCATTCAGTACAAATGCAAGAGACATGATAGGAAGTTCAGAAGATCGAAAAATTGAAAGTTAACAAAGCCTTGAGGAAATCCAAAAGGATGAGGTCATGGACCAAAACGGAGTCCCAATTGAAATGTGGAAACATATTGGAGTTATTGGAATAGTCGGGTTAACAAACATATTCACTATAATTCTCGAAACTGAGAATTGCCCGAAGAAAGGAGGTACTGTGGTGATAACAATTTACAAGAAAAGATGGAATATAAGGAATTGCAAAACTATGGTGGAATCAGAATTATGAGCCATAAATTGAGCTATGGGAAAGAGTAGTACAATATAGGTTAGACAATTAGGGAATATATGTACAAAATTGAGCATATGATCAGGCATCGTGAAAGAGTAATACAATATAGGTTAGTCCGTGAAAGAGTAGTACTAAATTGAGCATATGATCAGGTATCCTGAAAGGCCAATTTTAACACACAAGGGTGTTCCACATTATATGGAGGTGGTTAAAGAGATGTAAGAGGGTGGTAAAGACCTATGCATTCTCACATGGATATACCCTTGGTCCGTCTCTTTTTATCTAGTATTTCATGCGATAAGATCGATATCGACAAGGAAATACTTCCCAATTAACAATAACCATCAAACCATGTCCCATCTACTTGGGGTCTGCTATATGAATCCTTGTTCGCTATTCGTTTCTATATGAATCACCAATTAAATACATGGGACATGGCTTGATGCCAGTTGATGGTTATTGTTAATTGGGAAGTATTTCCTTGTCGATATTGACCTTAATCGCATGTGAGACCTACTCGAGGGCACCTCCTATTGGCTTTACCACAACCCTTGCCCATGAACCCTAACCTACTTATCTTCGGCTGCACGAGCAGGGTGGTTCACGGCCCTTGCGCGCACGGGGTCTCTACCCTCTAACCAGGTAAATTATCAACAATTTAATATAACCATATAATTACCAAAATATCTACATCGTGTTTCATCATCTTCAACGATTTACCCCAAATTCCGCACTGCACTCACAACCCATCATCACATTAAACATAATAAGTTACACCTAGATACTCGTGTATTAGGGTTACCACACTCCTCTCAGGAGGGTGTGCCCCGATAATTATTATTTTAATTAATTATTTATTTATTTTAAGAGAGTGTCTAACTATGGTGTCCATGCAATCAATAAGATAATTAGTATTAAATTATTAATGTTTTAAGCATGCGTCACCGGACTCGTGACTCCGCATGCAAGGCGGGGTCCACTCAACCACATGCGATGATGTCCAACGGGACCCGCATGCAGTGTCATGGACACATACCCTTAGTTGTTCTCATTTTTTACTATTAAAGATCACGCAAAGGAAGTAGATATCACCTGGCCAATGTGTACGAACTCCTGCTAATTGATCTCCGCTCTGCCTCCGGCTAGATTGTCACGACCACGCACTGCCAAGTAACACAATAGCCTACGATTATTAATTGCCACTACAAATCTTAGGACAAGACCTGAGTTGGCCGAGTGAAGAAATTTGTGCATCATCGGACGCTTATTTATTGGCACGCAAAACGATGCTATTAAAAATATACTCTAGGTTAGTCGGTATTGTCGACGCCAAGGGACGTATTACTAATCAACTGTACTAATCCGCCTAAACGGTTGCTCCCGCGTCGAGCGTTGCTTCTAGTGTGCCCTCGTGCTCCAAAGAGCCTTTAGCATCAAGACCATAGTATACAACTCGAGTTAGGTCAAGGCAAGGTCAGAGATCCGATTCGTCATCCACCCAAGATGACCTCGGGTTAAGGTACAGGCATAGTTACTAAATCGGGCGTTTTTTTGAAAAAAACGCGTATAGAACGCGTATCGATCTGAAGACGTAGTAAACAGGAAAAAAACTCGTTTTTTTGAAAAAAACTTCCGTACGTGTTTTATATGCGTTTAAAACGGAAAAAACGCGTATAAAACACATCGGGTTTGGTCCGGATTTAAATTGGGTTCGGGTTTTATTTTATTCATGCTTAATAAACGCATATGCTATATGTTTTGAACTTTTGATTACTTAATGTTGGAAAATGACATATATACATACTTTGTATAATTTTTAAGATTTTTTTTTGTTTTTTCCGATGTTTTCACGTTTTTTTTCCGTTTTTTCCGTTTTCATCGTATCTTTCCGATTTTTTCCTTTGTCGTTTTTTTTCCGTTTTCCGACTTGGTAACTATGGGTACAGGCACGGGAATCGATGCCATCGATAGGTTGAGCTTGGTGACAACATGCGCAAACGCACGATGGTGTCGCCACTATTTCAGCACATGGGTTTATCCTAGTCCAGCATAATGAAATTTACCAAAATTACCCCCAATATCTTCCTACAGACCAAACCACTGAAGGGAGACCTTCAGCAACCTAGAGTCACGTTGGTTGAATCCCAATTGTTGTTTTCGGCTCTTATAGAGTCGTTGGTATCGTCATTGTCATGAGTCGATCGCGTGCGCACAGAGCTACATAAGGCATTCCATGACCCTACTCTACCTTGGCGATCAAAACCGCATCGACGATAGATCAACATGACATGGTTTGAGACGGATTGTGATAATCTCGACAGCGTTCTCGAGGGCCAACGGTTGAGACTCATACATCACAGGACTGTGAAGGTCAGTGATCGAGTTATGACTTGGCGAATCGGTCGCCGGGTTTGCTGCCAACAATATAATAAGGACAAGAGGAAGATAACAGTCCTAACCGAGGTTTTTGGCTTCAAGTGTGCGGCCACGACTGGCTGAGAGAAAAAAAATACTGAATCGAATGTTGAGTGGGTTTCTCGGCCACCAATCGCAAGGCACAATAGCCGTAGCAATGGAAGGACAGGGTCGGCCAATGGTGGTCAGGTACCATCGGGCAGCCCCATCGTCGGCCAAAATCCAAGGACTACCACAGCAAGGAGGGTCACAAGAGGGTTGGCGCGTCTAGTGGCTACTGGCTAGGCACAGGGTGGTGCTAGACCGAGGGTGGTCGGAGTCACCTACTGCCTGGCCACAGGTGGTCAATCTACCGACAGCCGTCACAGCACAGCACGGCACGAGGAAAAAGGGTTTGGCCGGTGGAGGACCTGGCCTGGCTGGGTCGAATCTCGCCGGCGACTATAGCCAGCTCGAAAGCAACCGCGGGGGAGGGGTCGAGCTGGTCTCAAAAGAACCCATGAAAAAAGAGGGGAAGGGGGGGGTTCTGACCTGGTCGGATTTCCTCTTTTCCTCTTGCCGGCAGCAGCTCCGCCACCTTCTCCAGCATCGATCGACTGCGCCTCCTCGCTCCTTGGTCCGGCCGTCCTTCTCCCTTGCTCCTTGCTTCGGCCGCCGCGCAGCCGCCTCAGAGAGAGAGGGACGGGGAGATCTGGAGGGAGAGAGAGATCTCAAGAGAGGGAAATGGGATCGGAAGAGAGGGAGACGAGAGAGATGGGGGTCGGGTCTGGGTCTAGGGTTTATTAATAGGGGAAGGGGGCTGCGGGAAATCCGGGGGATGGGGGAAATCGACGGGGCGCGGGGTTGCCGAGATTGAAGGGGGGAAGGATCGGGATTGAGAGAAGGTGTTACGAGCCCAAGGTGCCCACCAAGTTTCACATACAATAGAAAGTTGGAGATAGTAAGAAAGAAGGGAGATAAAGAAAATAAGAGTTGGAGATTGTAAGAAAGGAGGGAGATAAAAAAAAAAAAAAGAAAATAAGATATACAAGGAGAATAATAAAATTAGTGAGAGGGGGTAAAGAAAGAAAGAGATTTAGAAAAGATTTGAGGGAGAAAGATGATGAACATAATAACCATTAGTATCCTTCATTCAAGGAGAAATATAGTTCTTATACAATCTTCAACCACAGACTCACACGTCACACATAACTACCAGACACTAATCATCTCATACCCAACCCACGATGCATCCCACAAGCCACAACTCCCTTTTACAATCTTAACTAAATATAACTGAAAATAGTTATTGGAACCAATCTCCGGACAACCAACACATAGGAAACGACTGATGACGAAGCCTCCGATCTCCATGGGTGCTCCACCATCTATCAGACACATCACCAGCGGAGTTGGTAGTCAAGGAGGCGATGACTTGTATCAATATCCCTCCCTTAAAGAACCTGGTTCTCCAGGTTGAAGGTAGGAAAACGATGGGCGATCTCCGTATATTGCTCCCAGGTCGCATCCTCGACTCCAGCACCTTCCCATCGTATCAAGACTTTTGTCTCGGCTCGGTTTCCTCGCTTCACCATTCTCCTATCCAAAACCTCTGCTGAATGGGGTTGAAGCTCACCGGTTTCTTTAACAACCGGAAGATGTTGCTGCACCATAACATTAGAGCCAAGCTTGGGCTTTAACAGAAAGACATGAAACACAGGGTGTATTTTTGCTCCTGAGGGAAGGTCTAAGCGGTAGGCAACTGTTCCGATTCTCTGAAGAACTTGATATGGACCGTAAAATCTTGGAGAAAGCTTGAGTGATCTTCTGAAAGCCACAGATTGTTGCCGATAAGGTTGCAAACGCAAATAAACCCAATCACCCATGTTAAATTCTCGTTCAGAGCGCCTTCGATCCGCTACCATCTTCATGCGATCTTGTGTGGCTTGTAAGTGCTCTCTTAGTTGTCTGGATACTTCCTCTCTTTGCTTCATAATTTCTTCTACTGATTGTAGCCTTGTGGTTCCCGGAACATAAGAGAGCAAAGTAGGGGGTTTCACACCATATACTGCCTCATAGGGAGTTCTCCCCAAAGAAGAATGGTGAGTGGTATTATACCATCACTCAGCCAGAGAGAGCCATGTCGACTACTCCTTTGGGCGAGTACCTGCAAAACAACGAAGATAATTCTCTAGGCATCGATTAAGCACCTCGGATTGCCCGTCAGATTGAGGGTGATAAGCTGATGAGAGTTGAAGTTCCGTGCCCTGTAGTTTGAAGAGTTCACTCCAAAAATGGTTGGTGAATACTGAGTCTTTGTCACTCACGATCATAGCCGGCATTCCATGCAATTTAAACACATTGTCAAGGAATGCCTTGGCCACAGTAACAGCCGTGTAGGGGTGCTTCAAGGGAATGAAATGAGAGTACTTAGAGAATCGATCAACAACTACCATGATTACCTCATACCCATGAGATGTCGGCAATCCATCTATAAAATCCATAGCAATGTCGATCCATAGAGTGGTTGGTAAAGGAAGAGGTTGCAATAATCCCAGTAAAGCAACATTCTCGTTTTTAACCCTTTGACAAGTATCGCATTCCCTGATATATGATCGTACAAAAGATTTCATCCCCTTCCAAAAGAAATCTGCCTTAACTCGAGCCAAAGTCTTCCAAATCCGGAATGACCCCCCACCGGCGAGTTATGTAGTTGTTGCATAATTTTTACCCTCAAAGGAGACTCCGAGCTGAGGTAAAACCTTCCTTTATAAAACAATATCCCTTTATGTTCAGTGTATTTCGAGGGATCCAAACTACCTGATTGAAATTCCAGTAACTTTTTCTGTAACTCATTGTCTGTAGTATAGGATTGTTGCAATTCTTCTAACCAAGAGCTAGAGCAAGATGTTAAAGCTGCTAATTCCTTGACTTCTAGACGAGAGAGAGCATCGGCTACTTTATTTTCCTTGCTCGAGCGATACTTCACAGTGTAAGCATACCCCATAAGTTTGGTGAGCCAACGTTCCTGTGCCGGAATGGTGATTCGCTGTTCAAGCAAATTTTTAAGACTTTGATGATCCGTCCGGATAATAAAAGAAGTACCCAGTAAGTAAGGCCTCCATTTACCGACTGCTAACACCAAGGTAAGGAGTTCTTTTTCATAAGTGGAGAGCCCCAAGTTCCTCCCTTTCAACACTTGACTGTAGTAAGCAATTGACCTCTTATCCTACATCAATACCGCTCCCACACCTCCGCCCGAAGCATCACATTCAATTACAAAGGGTTTAGAAAAATCTGGTAGGGCTAAAACCGAGGGAGAAGACATAGTCATCTTTAGGATCTCGAAGGTCTGCTGTGCTTCGTCCGACCACATGAAACAATCTTTCTTCAATAATTTCGTAAGGGGTTGTGCTATTTTGGCATAATCCCGCACAAATTTTCTATAGTAACCAGTAAGCCCCAAAAATCCCCTCAATGATTTGAGGTTGGATGGTGTAGGCCAATCAATTATACTAGCTATTTTAGTAGGATCAGTGGCTACCCCATTGCTAGATACCACATGGCCCAAATTCCCCACTTCAGGAACACCAAATTGACACTTGGATGACTTAGCATATAGTTGATTATCCTGTAAGATCTGAAGAGTGATCCGAAGATGGTCCAAATGGTCTTGCAAAGATTTACTATAAACCAAGATATCATCAAAGAAGACAAGAATGAAATTGCGGAGATGGGGCTTAAAGACTTCATTCATGAGACTTTGGAAGGTAGATGGAGCATTAGATAAGCCGAAAGGCATAACTAAAAACTCATAATGACCCTCATGAGTTCTAAAGGCGGTTTTAAGGACATCTTGGACTTGAACTCGAATTTGGTGATAACCGGATCTGAGGTCGAGTTTTGAGAACACAATTGCTCCATTGAGTTCATCTAAGAGTTCATCAATGACTGGAATAGGAAACCTATCTTTAACCGTCACTTGATTGAGAGCTCAATAATCAACACAAAACCTCCAACCTTCATCATTTTTCCTAACAAGGATAACAGGAGATGAGAAAGGGCTTTGGCTGGGTCGGATTATACCTGACTGCAGCATTTCTCTAATCATCTTCTCGATTTCAGATTTTTGATAATGTGGATATTGGTATGGCCTCACATTGACAGGGGTCGCTCCAGTCACTAATGGAATGGAATGATCATGGATTCGCGAAGGTGGTAGACCAGTAGGTTCATCAAACACAACCTTGAATTCTTCTAATATAGCAGAGATTTCGGGATGTAGAGGAGTAGTGATAGCACTAGCTTGCATGGAGCAAAGTTGGAGTAACACACCTCGATTTCGCTTCTTCAACGACTCCTTCTGATCAGCCGAGAGTGTAGTAGATACTTTCCCTTGGATTACATATTGAGTTTCTTCAATAGTGAATTGCATCTTTAATTTGGAAAAATCCCATAGGATGGGACCAAGGGTCTGCAGCCAATAAGCCCCCAACACAACAACGCAACCTCCAAGAGGGATGGAAAATATATCAGTTTTTACTGAAAGCCCTTGCATCTTGATATCGGTTCCTCCACATTTTCCTTCACATTTGATCATTGCTCCATTTGCCACCATCACATTCATTTGGCCTTTAAAGGTCATAGGAAGACCGATGTTCCTTGCTACTACATTGTCAATATAATTATGGGTACTTCCTGTGTCAATCAGTATCACCACGGATTGTTGATCAATGGTGCCCATAACCCGCATAGTTTGTGGTGTTGATACTCCGGAGATTGCATGCAATGAGATCTTAGGTTGTGGATTGTTTTCCTCTGCTTCTTCCCGTGCTTGCCCAACAAAAAATTCCTCCTCAACTTCGATTTCCTCATCGGACCACGATCCTTCCATAAAAAAAACCTTTTGGGCTCTACATCGATGCCCAGGGATCCAACGTTCATCACAATAGTAACAAAGACCCTTTTCTCGTCTTTCCTTCATCTGGGGAGTAGTTAATTTAGTAATTTTTAAAGGTCCTAGGTTGGAGGAAGAACCTGCAGAATTTGCGAGCGATGCCGATCTATTAAACTTTGAGACACCAATAGGGGAAGTAGCAAACTTCGTGGTTGTCGTGGTTGTCGATCTTCTCCTCGCACTGACTTTCTCTTCCTGAAGGCGTGCTAACCCAATAGCGGCCGATAGGGAGGTTGGTTTTAACATCTGAACAGAGTATCATATTTCATCTATCAATCCGCCCACAAAACAACTTATCATAAAGGGTTCAGAAATGCCTTCAGTTCGGTTTGCCAAAGCGTCAAATTGAGCCTGATAATCACTCACTGAAGAGGATTGTTTAACCTTAGAAAGAGTAGCTGCTGGATCTTCAAATTCAGTGGGACCAAATCTTGATTCCATTGCCCGAATAAGTTCCTCCCAACTATGAAGTGCTCCCGACCTCTCCATCCACCGAAACCACTGTAATGCCATTCCTTCCAAGTGAAATGATGCCAATGCTAACCGTTGCTCTGGTGGGGTTTGATGGAAGGCAAAGAATTGCTCTGATCGATAGATCCATCCCGCTGGATCCCCATTCTCAAAGCAGGAAAAATCCAGCCTCACTGAACATGGTTGTATCATTCCCATCATACTACCTTGACCGCCCAAGGAACTAGTATGAGGTCCCAAGATTCCTTCATGCCGATGTACTGAACGACTGGACAAGTGTTCACCTTGCTCTCTCACCCGTTTCTGGGACAGGTTGGTTATTGTGCATGTCCAACAAATTCAAGCGTTGATTGATTTGCTGGAGTAGTTGTGCTTGATTTGTAGCGAACTCCTGAAACATTTGTTGGTGTCGTAAGTTGCTCTCCTACACTTTGGTTTGTAGCTTCACTAGGGACTACTCATGCTTAGTAGAGGACTCCTTCAATTGAGCAAATCCTTCATCCAACTTAGAAAGCCTGGTACCTTCCGCCATAGAATCGAGCCACTCTGATACCAGTTTTGTTACGAGCCCAAGTCTCGCACCAAGTTTCACAGACAATAGAAAGTTGGAGATCGTAAGAAAGGAGGGAGATAAAGGAAATAAGAAATACAAGGAGAATAAGGGAATTAGGGAGAGGGGTAAAGAAAGAGAGAGAGATTTAGAAAGAATATTTGAGGGAGGAAGATGATGAACATAATAACCATTAGCATCCTTCATTCAAGGGGAAACATAGTTCTTATACAACCTTCAACCACAGACTCACACGTCACACATAACTACCATACACTAACCATCTCATACCCAACCCACGATGCATCCCACAAGCCACAACTCCCTTTCACAATCTTAACTAAATATAACTGAAAATAGTTATTGGAACCAATCTCCGGACAACCAACACATAGGGAACGACTGATGACGAAGCCTCCGATCACCATGGGTGCTCCACCATCTATTAGACACATCACCAGCGGAGTTGGTAGTCAAGGAGGTGATGACTTGTATCAGAAGGGATAGAGAGGGAGAGGAGATCGACTTAGGAGGGGGAGGGTGGATCCGAGAGAGGGAAAGGAGAGATCCGAGAGAAGGAGAGATGAGGGATCATGTGAGAGGGGAGAGGAATTCGAGAGAAGGAGAGGAGAGAGATCCGAGAGAGGGAGGGAGAGAGAGAGAGAGAGAGAGAGAGGGAGAGAGAGAGAGAGAGAGAGAGAGAGAGAGAGATGGGAACGGTTTTGGCGGGGGTTAGTTTTAGTTTTAGGTTTTAATTTTATTTATTTTGTTTTGTTTTTATTTTTAGTTTTTATTTATTTCTTTCCTTTTATATATAGAGAGAGAGAGAGAGACAATACGGGTACACCTCATTTGTTTATTTGAGCTGTCATCAGCAGCCGTCCGATTAAAATCACCAGCCATCAGTTGATGTATACATTACTCACCTCACCCTCATCCTCTCTTGTAGATACACGAATTTCATCGGACCCGGACCCGACTTACGTGTGCCGACGTGGATGCAAACCCGACGCGCTCGGACCCGGACCCGACTCGAAGGTCCCTACGTGGATGCAAACCCGACGACTCGGACCCGACTCGCACCTAGCAAAAGAGGAGCGGACCCCACTTCAAGGGGAGGGCCAGCCCCTACTAGGGTCCGAACCCCATGGGGCCGGCCCCTACTAGGACCCGAACCCCATATGGGGCCGGCCCTATTGGGACCCGAACCCCATGGAGGGGCCGGCCGGCCCTGCAAGGAAAGAGAAGAAAAGGAAAGAAAAGAAAAGAAAGAAAAGAAAGAAAAGAAAAAGAAAGAAAAGAAAGGAAAGAAAAGAAAAGGAAAGAAAAGAAAGAAAATGAAGAAAATACCGCCATGCGTGGGGGGAGGTTGCGTATGACGTCTGCACACACGCGGATCTGCGCCGATCCCTCGATCCGACGCACAAGAAGAAGCGCCCGATCGCCATCGATTTCATGTGCGAAATCCAGCCATAATTGCACCCGCCAGAAAAGGAAAACAACTAAATGTTATTCCCCTCATCAATGGATGAATAAATCCCGGGTAATTATGAGAGAGATACAAAAGGGGTTTAAAATTAAAATTTCCCATATCTCTCTCCCCTCCCCTTTGCCTATAAATAGAGGGGGTGGGGGAATGAAGAAGAGGTCGAAAAATTGAAGACGAAACGTCGGAGCTCTGCAGAAGAGGAGACGCTTCTTCATCGACCCAAGGCTTCACGAGGCACAGTCAAGCCTGTCCCGAGGGATCGGCTTACTGAAAGTCCTCATCAACGTGAAGACCCTTGCACACGAAGATCATCCCTTCGACTCCGTGCACGAAGAAGAAAGCTCGGAGAAGAAGAACCCTTCAACTCCGAAGACGCCAGAAGCAAAGGCCGGAGAAGAAGATCGGAGCGGCACTACCCCGTCGTCTCCAACAAGCCTTCGACTCCGATCAAACCCAAAAGCCCGGAGAAGAAGATCGGAGCGGCACTATCCCGTTGTCTCCAACAAGCCTTCGACTCCGATCAAGCCCAAAAGCCCGGAGAAGAAGAGGAGCGGCACTACCCCGTCGTCTCCAACAAGCCTTCGACTCCGATCAAGCCCAAAAGCCCGGAGAAGAAGAGGAGCGGCACTACCCCGTCGGCTCCAACAAATCCTCGATCCCGATCAAGCCCCGAGGCCCGGAGGAGAGAAGCGAAGCGTCATCACCCCGTCGTCTTCGACTAACGCCTGCGCCATCCACGAAGAAGAAAGCCTGGAGCAGATCGTCTGAAACGTCGCTACCTGTTGAGCGTCCAAATGGTGCGATTTATCCCTTCTTTATAATGCATATCTCATCACTCTTTTACGTAAAACAATCATATTAAAAGTAAAAGTGCGTAAATTCTTTTTCATCATTGCATAACCCATTTTCATACAACACAAACAATATATTACGTTGTAATCATATATTACCTGCATGAGAAATATGGAGGCCGATATTGCAAATTATATTTTAAATTTCTATAGATTAAGTATCATATCAAAATCTGATGGATGTTATTTTATGTTTGATTTTAAGGAAATCGACCCGGTCCTCGATGCAGTCAGCTCAAGAGCGTATGACCAAGCAAGGGATATTCTCATGGCGATTCGATGGAGGTTGCACAGCTCGTGTGGAGGCTTTTCTGATAAGGAATAGAAAAAAGGCCAATTACGAGATTCGAAGGAGGAAGGACATCACCGGGCGGACGAATCGCACGATTCGAACTAGAGGAGAAATCCGGATGTGCTACCGAGACTAATGCATCATGATGGTGACTCGCAAAGATGGCACGACCTTGATCAATTCCATCTAATGCACCTTCTTGGATCCCATCTCTCAAATACATCCCTAGCTGCCTCTCATTAAATCCCGAGCCAAAACACCCTTGTTGTCACCATTTCCCACTCTTCATTTTCTTTATTTTAATTTTATTCTTATGTTATTAACAAAAACAAACTCAATTAACCTCTCTTTTTAGAACTCATCTCAACCCTCTATTTCACCAACTTTTCATCGCGTCCATCCAAAACCATGCACCTAAACCTATGCATGCAAGTCAACCGTTTTGTGCACCCAAACCCCCTATTTCCCAAACGTCCAGCACTCCCATACTCCTCTTTTCATAAATGAAACCCGAACCCCAATCAAACCGTTCCAAAGCCATGTGCATGCATGCACCCACCGTCCAATCCAATCACATGCAACATCCCTTTTTATTCCCAACTGATCACAACCGGTCCTTTCCCGTGCATGAGCCCAAGTTCCTCTCATGGACCATTTGATTCCAGCCATCCATGTTTGTCCAACCAAAGTCCCTTACAATGCATCAACCCATCACAGCCATCCGATTAAGAAAACCCATGCATCGATCAGCTTTAACTTTCTTTTCTCAAAACAAATCTGAGCCGTCCCGAGCTTCCATGCACATGCATGTGTTAACAGCACATACAGCTTTTCTCTTCTCTTCTAACAAATCATCACTATCCGAGTTTTTCTTTGAGAGAGCTGTCATCAATTACTTGTAGAGCGGGTGTGTAGCATGTGTGGAGGAGTACTGTAATTTCTGAAGAAGTTTTCAAAGTAGTGGGTGTAATATTTTTTTTCTTCGATTCAATAAAATCGTCCTTTATTTATATTTTCTTGCACGTACTCTTCTCTTTCTGCAATGTTTAGCTTTATTAATTTTTCTATTAGCATTCAAACCATGGCCGGCTAAACTCCCTCCCGCCAGGGAGAGGGGTTCAATGCCATGGTAAATAGTTAGTTCTCATCTTGCACTTTGCTCTTGATCGTGCTTAACGTCTATGCATCTTTCTTAATTGAATTCTTAAGTGAGAACGAAGCTCACCCGTGTTTCCATTCAATTGGGATTCGGGTGATACTTCAACACTCAGATATTAAATCATTAACTAAGATAGCTAAGATTTTTATTATTATTTTTATCTAATTTTATTATATGAATTTTCGCAATTGAATTAGTTTTACTTCTTCACTATAAGAAGAATTCTATTCGTAATATTGTGAGAATATTATATAATAAAATTATATAAAGGGGGTTTTCACTCGATATCTTCCACTTGAGTCGGTAAAACTTCCGCTCTCAAGTGTGGACAGAAAAGAGTAACATTGTAAGAGAAATTTACTCAATACCATGGCTAACAAACCCCTCTCCTGAGCGGATTTGTCTTCTGATAATCCTTTTATTTAAATCTCTAGTTTTCGTTTTGCTTCTTAAAACAAAGCATCTTCAAAATAGTTTCACTTGTGATCTCTTTTTCTAGGCATCTAATTACGTATGGTTCGATCCTTACTTGCCCTTTACTTTTAAAGTTCTCTAAGTTATATATGCAGGTATTGAAAATTTTTGAAAATTACTTCACTCCAACGATAAACAAAGAAGTAGCTATCAAATGGCGCCGTTGCCTACGTAAAGGCCGTGGAGAAGATTCACAAGTAAGGCTAAATAAAACAACGAAGGTTAGGTACGCTTTCTACAAAACTTCTCTTATTTCATAATCATAGTAATTAGTTTAAATTGATTAATGTGCAAACTTTAATCTTAGTCAAAAAAAAAAAATTGCATTCAACCTTGCAAAGTTGTCGCCGACTCGGCACATACGACTCTTAAAGTTGTATGTGTGCTTAAGCGTGGGGTGTACATTCAACTTTTGCATTGATAGTAACAATTTTCTAGGGTGTTACAGGGCATGCATTGAATAGCTTGAAAAGAACGGGAGTTGACCACCCGTCCTTTATCAGCTGCTAAGCTAAATTTATTTACTTTCTGCAATTTTTATTTCTTATGTGATGCATTGTGCATTAATTTAGGATCATTTGCATAAAATAATCTTAAGGGCAATCACCCTCATAA
Organism: Chamaelirium japonicum; assembly: GCA_947650365.1. Lineage (NCBI taxonomy): Eukaryota > Viridiplantae > Streptophyta > Magnoliopsida > Liliales > Melanthiaceae > Chamaelirium > Chamaelirium japonicum. The sequence continues at coordinate 89,421,911 of OX393549.1, read as the reverse complement.
GATACGGTTGGGATTTCATCACCTATCCGTAGCCTAAAAATCACCACCTTGCATTCAACCTAAGCCTAATTAATATTAAAAGTCATTAGACGTTGGCCTTAGGGTTTCTCGAGCTCAATAGGCTCTTGGAAAGGAAGCGGCGAAAGGCCACCCCACTGAATAGTCTTGTGGTTAGTAATGTCTAGGTAAGTTTTATGACAGCCTAAAAACCTGTTACGGGTATTGTGGAAATCCACACACCCCGGGACCTACCTGGTTACTAATTACTTGACCCTTTTAAGTGGTAAGCCCAAGCTCAATCTAGAAAAGGCTAAGGTCTTTCAAAGTTTATTCCACATTATTGACGACGCCAACGATCGGTTTGACAAACGGGCCACAAAGCTACCTAAGGAAGCTTGGTATTTAAGTGAGCCTAGTGCTCCACCTCCTTCCTGGAGCTGATCCGGTTGTCGTTATTTTTGAGGAATATTCCTTTGAACTTCTAAAGCCCAATCTCGAAGAGAGAATAGGAGCTGGTCTAGTTAATTAAGTTAGGCAATATAAAATTATTCATCCCTTCTCACATAAAATAGTTAATTCAAATAGACTTGCTGTGTTATTTTTCAATTTGAGATTTTTATATAGTGCATGCTTAACTGGAGTCGTGTAAAGCCCATAGGGTATTAAGGTGAATATCCACAACTCTCACTAGCCGGTCTAGATTAGCTGGTTTTGACTCAGGTTCTAAGGTCGACTTTGACCATTCTAGGAGACTGTTAGAATGATATGCGGGTAGAGAACCAAACCCCCAGTTGTGTTTAGCCCAGAAAGCACCGTGCATTCGAGCATAGTTGACCTTGACCTTTTCTAACGGGAAACTAATAGTTAGAACCTAAAGTGCTTACTTTGAAAGTTAAAGCTTGGACTAGATACTTTGGGAGTCTTGTGCCATAGAAATTTTATTTTTGAGTACTTTTTAATTATTCTATAAAACTGAATTTTCTTATTTTATATTTATATTTTCAAAAAAAAAATATTTGAATTTTGTGGGTATATTCACTGCAAACCCTCACGAGACAACACTCGTCCACTGGGGTAACCCAGGGGTTTAACGGCTTGTTGCACGTGCTAAGTGCAATCGCGATTCCTGCGAAAATGAGTTAGTTATTTTTATTCTCCTATTATTAATTTTTTTTATTTTTTTTTATTTGCTTTCTCGAGGACGAGAAAGATTCAAGTTTGGAGGTGTGTTGAGCGTCCAAATGGTGCGATTTATCCCTTCTTTATAATGCATATCTCATCACTCTTTTATGTAAAACAATCATATTAAAAGTAAAAGTGCGTAAATTTCTTTTCATCATTGCATAACCCATTTTCATACAACACAAACAATATATTACGTTGTAATCATATATTACCTGCATGAGAAATATGGAGGCCGATATTGCAAATTATATTTTAAATTTCTATAGATTAAGTATCATATCAAAATCTGATGGATGTTATTTTATGTTTGATTTTAAGGAAATCGACCCGGTCCTCGATGCAGTCAGCTCAAGAGCGTATGACCAAGCAAGGGATATTCTCATGGCGATTCGATGGAGGTTGCACAGCTCGTGTGGAGGCTTTTCTGATAAGGAATAGAAAAAAGGCCAATTACGAGATTCGAAGGAGGAAGGACATCACCGGGCGGACGAATCGCACGATTCGAACTAGAGGAGAAATCCGGATGTGCTACCGAGACTAATGCATCATGATGGTGACTCGCAAAAATGGCACGGCCTTGATCAATTCCATCTAATGCACCTTCTTGGATCCCATCTCTCAAATACATCCCTAGCTGCCTCTCATTAAATCCCAAGCCAAAACACCCTTGTTGTCACCATTTCCCACTCTTCATTTTCTTTATTTTAATTTTATTCTTATGTTATTAACAAAAACAAACTCAATTAACCTCTCTCTTTAGAACTCATCTCAACCCTCTATTTCACCAACTTTTCATCGCGTCCATCCAAAACCATGCACCTAAACCTATGCATGCAAGTCAACCGTTTTGTGCACCCAAACCCCCTATTTCCCAAACGTCCAGCACTCCCATACTCCTCTTTTCATAAATGAAACCCGAACCCCAATCAAACCGTTCCAAAGCCATGTGCATGCATGCACCCACCGTCCAATCCAATCACATGCAACATCCCTTTTTATTCCCAACTGATCGCAACCGGTCCTTTCCCGTGCATGAGCCCAAGTTCCTCTCATGGACCATTTGATCCCAGCCATCCATGTTTGTCCAACCAAAGTCCCTTACAATGCATCAACCCATCACAGCCATCCGATTAAGAAAACCCATGCATCGATCAGCTTTAACTCTCTTTTCTCAAAATAAATCTGAGCCGTCTCGAGCTTCCATGCACATGCATGTGTTAACAGCATATACAGCTTTTCTCTTCTCTTCAAATAAATCATCACCATCCGAGTTTTTCTTTGAGAGAGTTGTCATCAATTACTTGTAGAGCGGGTGTGTAGCATGTGTGGAGGAGTACTGTAATTTCTGAAGAAGTTTTCAAAGTAGTGGGTGTAATATTTTTTTTCTTCGATTCAATAAAATCGTCCTTTATTTATATTTTCTTGCACGTACTCTTCTCTTTCTGCAATGTTTAGCTTTATTAATTTTTCTATTAGCATTCAAACCATGGCCGGCTAAACTCCCTCCCGCCAGGGAGAGGGGTTCAATGCCATGGTAAATAGTTAGTTCTCATCTTGCACTTTGCTCTTGATCGTGCTTAACGTCTATGCATCTTTCTTAATTGAATTCTTAAGTGAGAACGAAGCTCACCCGTGTTTCCATTCAATTGGGATTCGGGTGATACTTCAACACTCAAATATTAAATCATTAACTAAGATAGCTAAGATTTTTATCATTATTTTTATCTAATTTTATTATATGAATTTTCGCAATTGAATTAGTTTTACTTCTTCACTATAAGAAGAATTCTATTCGTAATATTGTGAGAATATTATATAATAAAATTATATAAAGGGGGCTTTCACTCGATATCTTTCACTTGAGTCGGTAAAACTTCCGCTCTCAAGTGTGGACAGAAAAGAGTAACATTGCAAGAGAAATTTACTCAATACCATGGCTAACAAACCTCTCTCCTGAGCGGATTTGTCTTCTGATAATCCTTTTATTTAAATCTCTAGTTTTCGTTTTGCTTCTTAAAACAAAGCATCTTCAAAATAGTTTCACTTGTGATCTCTTTTTCTAGGCATCTAATTATGTATGGTTCGATCCTTACTTGCCCTTTACTTTTAAAGTTCTCTAAGTTATATATGCAGGTATTGAAAATTTTTGAAAATTACTTCACTCCAACGATAAACAAAGAAGTAGCTATCACTACCCCGTCGTCTTCATCAACAAAAGCCGACGCCACAACCGTCGCACGGATACCGGTGCTACCCCCACCATCTTCGAAAGCATTCTTTGACTCCGATCACGCCAAAGAAGCCCGGAGAAAAAGAGAAGTCCAGTCGACACGCAAACCGTCGAAGCACCGAAGAAGTAGCCCATGTCGTTCGAAAAAGAAGATCGAGTTGACGCTGAAGCTAAAGCCAACGCAAGAAGCCAAAGCAAAGCCCCAGTAAAGCCCGCGCCAAAGCAACGCAAGTGCCAAAGCCAAGCGACTACGCCGGCCACGAGCAAAATCACCGCACGTTCTAGCCGATACGACGCGAAGTCCGGAAGAACGAAAGCATCGCAAGTCTCTCCCAGCTACGTCCAAGTGCAAGCGCCGAAGCAAAACAAAAGCCAGAGCCACGCCGGAGCCAAGCCAACGCCAAAAGCTCGATCGACGCCGCGAACCGACGATCAAGGACACCGAGGCCAAGCAAGGAACGAGGAAGACGCGAAGACCGAGGAACGAAGCCGAAAACCCCCTAGCCGAGAAAGCGCGAAGCACGGAAGGGACAAAGCAACGGTGGACATTCCTTAGCCTCTCCAAAACCCTCTCCCTCTAAAGACCCCTGTCCTGGGCAGCCCCTTCAGAGCTCTCGCACGAACACCACGTGGAGACGCGGATCAAAGGGATCCCCCAGAAGATCTTTCCCACAAATCCCCTGATCAAAACTCGCCGCAACCCGGACTCGCTACACCCGAGCCACCCGGGTCCCGGCCACACTTGTAATCTGATTTTGCGCAATAAAGACGACCCGTGCTTTTTCCCACGCTACAGATTTCTGGCACGCCCGGTGGGACATCTTCTCCTTTCATCCGTACGGTTGAAGAAGCTGCTTGAAGTTTGCAATGGCCGGAACGAACAATGATGCGTTTGCTCCAAGCCTCTCACCAATCGCCGAGTCTCCTCTACTCTGACACGGTGATCCAGTAAATCCGGAGGGTGATGCTCCTCCAATAGTACGCGTCTACACTCGGCGTACTCGGACTCTTGCGGACGTCTTCGTGCCGGAAGCTACTACCGAAGATGCTCGCTAAAGCACCGACGAGGCCCTGGTGCTTGAAGAAACGAGCCTCGATCTTGGAGCCCATGTCCAGAAGTTTGGGGAGGACCAGCCCCAACCCCGAACCCGTTCGGGTTCTCCAGCAGACGTTGCACCTCCTCTGCAGGGGGCAAACATCAATCATCAGCCAGAAGCAAGTCGGCGTAACTACGTCTCCGATGATGATGGCGAGGATGCGAACATACAACACCGAGACATTCTCCGTCACCACCCTCTGTCCGCTCTTCAGCTCCAAGTCATGCAGATGAACGAGCACATGGTGCAGATTACTCGGCTAATGGAGGAGAAGGATCGTCACATCAATACTCTGCTCCAAAAGCTAAGCGCGAAGGACGCTGCAGCAGTCGACCAACCCGTCGCTTCTCTAGTAGCCGCTCCAGTTCCGTCTTCAACTCCCGCTCCTGCAGAAGTTGCTCCGACGGTTCAAGCAGTTACTCCAGCGCTCTCCTCGGCTCCCGTCCCATTGGAAATCATCTCCCCAGCGCCAGCCTCGGTGGCCACACAACCTCCGACAACGGCAACGATGAATGCTCAGCAAGTCCAAGCATTGATAGCCGACATGATGCGCTCCCACGGTAGTGGCCTTCCTCCGATCATGGCGGCATACTCGAAGCCCTACACTGCGAGGATCCAGCAGCTACGCTTCCCAGTCGGATTCCAGCCACCAAAGTTCCAGCACTTTGACGGAAAGGGAAATCCAAGACAGCACGTCGCCCACTTCATCGAGACCTGCAATAATGCCGGCACATATGGCGACGAGATGGTGAAGCAATTCGTTCGCACCCTCAAAGGCAACGCGTTCGACTGGTACGTTGATCTTCCTGCAGGGACCATCGACAGCTGGGATCAGATGGAGAGGGAGTTCCTCAATCGCTTCTACAGCACCAGACGAACCATCAGCATGACCGAGCTTACCGCCGTCAAGCAAAGGAAGGACGAGCCGGTGATCGACTACATCGACAGATGGAGGAACCTCGCGCTGAATTCACGAGACCGCTTGTCTGAAGACTCGGCCATCGAGATGTGCACCCAAGGCATGCACTGGGGTCTGCTCTACATCCTCAAAGGTATCAAGCCTCGGTCTTTCGAAGAACTCGCAACTCGGGCTCATGACATGGAACTCAGCCTAGCAAACCGCGGGGACTCAAAGAACAAGGTCTTCTTGAAGGTAGAGAAGAAGGACAAGCCACAGACACCAAAACCAAAGCAAGTCAACGTTGCTGATGTCGCTCCAACCTCCAAGCCGCTCAAGATCGGTAGCAAGCCAGATCAGAAGAAGGGCGTCGCCGTACCGCCGCCTCTGAGAAAAAGGATGACTCTAGAAGAGCTCGAAGCCAAGGAATACCCCTTCCCAGACTCGGAAGTCTCCTCTATGTTCGACCAACTGCTGCAAGAGAAGATGATAGAGCTCCCTCCTTCGAAGAGGCTCGAGCAGATGCATCGCGTTGACGACCCTCTCTTCTGCAAATACCACCGGGTGGTGAGTCATCCCATTGAAAGATGCTTCGTCTTCAAGGAAAGAATCATGGCGCTCGCTAAGCAAGGGAAGATAAAGATCGACTCCGGAGAGGTTGCTACGGCCAACATGACGTCCATCACCTTCGGCTCCTTCTCGCCGGTGCTCGTTGCTGCTCGGCGAAGCATGCCCAAATTGCGCATCAACCGTCAAGCTTCAATCGCTAAGTCAACTTCCCAGCCGAAAGTCTCGAAGCGACGTCAACGTATTCCTGCGTTCACTGAGGAAGAAACGCCGCTGCCCTGGGGGCAATCATCGCTCACACCAGCACCTCTTCCAAGCAATGCTATATCCCAACGAGCGCTCCAAAGGAGATACGAGCAAGGAGATCCAGAAGTCGATCTGCTGGGCCAGCCTTCGGGGAAGTTCAACTATTACGTCCTCTACTCAAGGCCTCTGTCCGTTCCAATCGATGAAATCAAGCCCACCGGTTGGGGATCGGAAGACGAGCCAGTGGAACCTCGAGAAGAGCAAGTCCCTTCCAGTCAAGCTATGTCCCAATGCGCTCTTCGGGAAAGATACAAGCAAGGAGATCCAGAAGTCGGTCTGCTGGGCCAGCCTTCGGGGAAGTTCGACTATTACGTCCTCTACTCAAGGCCTCCGTCCGTTCCAATCGACGAAATCAAGCCCACCGGCTGGGGATCGGAAGACGAGCCAGTGGAACCTCGAGAAGAGCAAGTCCCTTCCAGTCAAGCTACGTCCCAACGCACTCTTCGGGAAAGATACGAGCAAGGAGATCCGGAAGTCGGTCTGCTGGGCCAGCCTTCGGGGAAGTTCGACTATTACATCCTCTACTCAAGGCCTCCGTCCGTTCTAATCGACGAAATCAAGCCTACCGGCTGGGGATCGGAAGACGAGCCAGTAGAGCCTCAGGAAGAACAAGTGCCTTCGAGGGAACCAGTTGCTGCTGTCGACCATCATCCTAGCGAAGGAGAAACCACCGATGAAGAAGCATGGGTCATGCTACCGCGGCGGCGAAAGCCATGGAAAGAAAAGAAGCTCAAACAAGACCGTGTGATGAGGGGATTCACCAAGCGGAAGACCTACAAGAAGAAAAGCAAGACTCCGGGGAGGAAGGCGTTCAAAGTGCCACCAGCAAGCCAAGACGATATCCTTCAGCAGAGTCTTCCAGAGCCGACAACTTTACAAGAGTTCTTCCCGGATCACTTCCTCCCAGCGGACCGACACATCAAGGTGTCTTGTTGCATGGTCGAAGTCCATGAGGCATCGGAAGGAAAGAACGAGAGCGAAACTTCTGGAGAAGGCGACTCCACAGATGAGGGAGACGATTCCGACGAAGGGGGCACCGCCTCTCACGACGAAGCAGTCTTGCACATGCCACTCGTAGAGGCTTTGCATCTCCCGAAGAAGGCTCGCCTGGCAATGGCTGCGGCCTTGGCCGATCCGGATAGCTACAAGAGGAAGAGGAAGGACGATCAAAGGTGCAAAGCTGTGGCCTCGTGTGATGCAACGATAACCTTTTCGGATGAGGACCTGCAACTCGGGACGCGATTGCACAACCGGCCTCTTTACGTTTCGGGATACATCAAGGAGAAGCCAGTTAACCGAATCCTGTTGGACTGTGGCTCCGTCGTCAACATCATGCCTATCCAGACAATACGGCAACTCGGCATTACCAACGACCAGCTCTCGCCCAGTCAATTGGTCATCCAAGGGTTCAACCAGGGCGGACAGTCCACTATTGGAATCATTCGTCTGAAGCTGTCAATCGGCCCGCTAGATACAACCATCCTCTTCCACATCATCGATTGCCAGACGTCATATCGCCTCCTGTTGGGAAGACCATGGCTGCACGAGAACAGCATCGTGGTATCCACCTGGCACCAGTGCCTCAAGTACTACGAAGAAGGCGTGGAGAGGTGCATAATTGCGGACGACAAGCCATTCAACGAGGCCGAGGCACACTTGGCCGACGCTAAGTTCTACCAAGCAAAGGGCTTAGTCGCGGAAGTTCTTCCAGCTAAAGCCCCTCAAGTTCAGAAAATTAAAGAAGTAAAGAAGGACAAGACTCCTCTTCCCGCGAATCCGGCGCCACCCTCTAACGAGGCAAGACTCAAGGTCCAAGGAACGCCGAAACCTGGGCAAAGGATGCGCATCAGCTTCGAGCCAAGAGCAATGCAACATACCCCGTTGCCGATCCAAACGGCGCCTGTCCTGTGTCTCGCGCCTCAGTGGCTCCGTAAGTCCAAGCGATCGCCTTCTACTCCGACAAGGAAGCTGGCCCCGTCGTTATCTCAGGCCAATGTCATCACTCTGCAAGAAATGATGGTGCCATTACCTAGCCTGACAGAAGCTCCGAACCCAAGCAGACCCGTCGAATCAGCAGACCTCGAGCAACTCGGATTCAAGCCAGAAGGGAGTTGGGGGCAAAATGCTGCCCAGTTGCTGTTCAGAACCGGCTACAACGAGAAAAGCGCCATGGGCACACTCCCACCAACAGCAACTCCACATGGGATGACGAGAACTCAAGCTCGGCTGTTTCAAAACGGAGAACAAATTCCCCCGAACCGCCGAGGCATCGGCTCCAGTCAAGCTCCGTTGGTCATCAGAACCGCAGCGAAGAAGACCTTCACCTCGAACTACATCGAGGCGAGGATGGTAGATGAAACAGCCGAAGAATCGATAATCTCCGATGCACGCTCTGCCTACCTCAGCCATCCAGACAACAAGAGAAGACGACGACGGGTTCGAGGCCAAGCCTTGTTCCGGAAGCAAACCAGAGGTGGTAAAGACTGGTCGAATCGAAAATGCACATCCGTCTTCGAGAGGCTCGGACCAGTCAAACAATCAAAGAAGAAGTCTGCATTCGATCATCTGGGGATGCCAATCGAGGACTTCGTCTCAAAACCCACCCACCCACCCATGGCTGCCGTCAATCATATCTCCATTACGGATCCCGACAACGGTGACACTTCTACTTCGGACGACGAGTTGCCCGACGCCCCGCCAGTCCTCGAAGAAGGAGGGCAGTCCACCGTTGATGACTTGAAGGAAATCAACTTGGGCACGGAGACGGAGCCTCGGCCTACATTCGTCAGCACACTCTTGACTCCTGAAGAAGAAGCCGTATACATCAAACTGCTTAAAGAATACAGAGACGTCTTCGCATGGTCCTACAAGGAGATGCCGGGCCTCGATCCAAAAATCGCAGTGCACCAGCTCAGCGTCAAACACGGAGCCAGCGCTATCAAGCAAGGGCAAAGACGCTACCGACCAGAACTGGTACCCCAAATAGAAGGCAAAGTTAACAAGTTGATCGAAGCCGGCTTCATTCGAGAGGTCAAGTACCCGACATAGATCTCTAGCGTCGTCCCCGTCAAAAAGAAGAACGGCCAAATCCGAGTGTGCGTGGACTTCAGAGACCTGAACAACGCATGTCCAAAGGACGACTTCCCCTTGCCAATCACGGAGCTAATGGTCGACGCGACGACGGGTCACGAGGTGCTCACTTTCATGGACGGATCATCGGGCTACAATCAGATTCGGATGGCACCCAAGGACGAGGAGCTCATGGCATTCCGCACACCGAAAGGAATCTACTGCTATAAGGTAATACCGTTCGACTTGAAGAACGTGGGAGCCACCTACCAGCGAGCTATGCAGAAAATCTTCGATGACATTCTTCATCAAAACGTGGAGTGTTATGTCGACGACCTCGTAGTGAAATCCAAGAAGAAGTCGGCACATCTCCAAGATCTCGAGCTAATCTTCAAACGACTTCAAAGGTACCAACTCCGCATGAATCTGCTCAAGTGCGCATTCGGAGTCTCCTCGGGCAAGTTCCTCGGCTTCGTCGTCCGACATCGTGGCATTGAGATAGATCAATCCAAGATTGATGCTATCGTCAATATGCCCGCACCAAAGATCGTGCGAGACCTCAGAGGCCTCCAGGGGCACTTGGCGTATATCCGAAGATTCATCGCCAACCTGGCCGGAAAGTGCCACCCTTTTAATCGCCTCATAAAGAAAGGAGCGCCGTTCAAATGGGATGAAGCGTGCCAAGAAGCACTCCAAAACATCAAAGCATATCTACTGAAGCCGCCAGTCCTATCAGCACCGGTTCAAGGGAGGCCGCTCATCCTCTACATCGCCGCCCAGGAGCAATCCTTGGGGGCACTCCTGGCCCAGAACAATGAATTTGGCGTGGAGACAGCTTGCTACTACTTAAGTCGCACTCTCGTCGGCGCAGAGCTGAATTACTCCCCAATCGAGAAGGTCTGCTTAGCGCTCATCTTCGCCACGAAAAAGCTGCGACACTACATGCTCGCTCACACCATCAGACTCGTCTCGAAGGCTGACCCACTCAAGTACATCATGTCGAGACCAGTGCTTTCCGGACGTCTGGCCAAGTGGGCCCTGCTGCTACTTGAATTCGACATCACCTTCGTGCCTCAGAAAGCGGTTAAAGGGCAGGCCCTCGCTGACTTCCTCGCAGAGTACCCTCTCCTGGCGGAATGGGAGTTATCAGAAGATCTCCCAGATGAAGAAGTGTTCTCCGTCGACGTCGCCCCATCCTGGAAAATATTCTTCGACGGCGCAGCTAGGCAAGACATAGCGGGAGCCGGAGTCATCTTCGTCACTCCGGACAACGAAATACTCCCCTTCTCATTCCTGCTCTCGAAATCATGTTCCAACAACGTGGCAGAATATCAAGCCCTACTCATCGGTCTCGAGCTGGCCGACGAAATGAAGCTTCAAGGACTAGAGATCTTTGGCGACTCTCAACTAGTGATCCAGCAAGTCCTGGGGGCATACAAAGTCAACAAAGAAGACCTGGTGCCGTTGCACGCGCGAGCCGTGAAGCTCCTCGAAAAACTCAAGGCTACTTCCATCCAACACGTTTCCCAAAACCTCAACCAGCAGGCTGACGCACTCGCAAATCTGGCGGCTACACTCCCGTTCCCAGATGAACGTTCGCTCATCGTCCCCGTCTGCAGGAGATTCGTGATCACCGAAGAAGAGGGTCCGCCCGAAGTACCAGTTCAAACCAACGCGGTGCATGTCCTCGAGATTAAAGAACAAGACTGGAGGCAACCGTTTGTGGAGTATCTCGTTCATGGTAAACTCCCCGAAGATCCGAAGCGTAAAAGTGACATCCGTCGACGATCTCTAAGGTTCTACCACTTCAATGGCGAACTGTACCGACGAAGCTACGACGACACACTCCTGAGGTGCCTCGCGAAAGAAGAAGCAGAAGCCGCGCTCGAAGAAGTACACGCTGGAATCTGTGGATCGCACCAGTCCGATCCGAAGCTTCACTTTCGCGTCAGGAGGATGGGATACTACTGGCCTACCATGATCAAGGACAGCTTGGAGTACGCGAGAAGATGTCAAGCTTGCCAGATGCACGGGGACTACATACATCAACCTCCGGAGCCTTTACACCCAACCATCGCATCTTGGCCCTTCGACGGATGGGGTCTCGATATCGTCGGTCCTCTGCCCAAATCATCCAAGCAACATCTCTACATTTTGGCGGCAACGGACTACTTCTCCAAGTGGGCTGAAGCAATACCGTTGTGGGAAGTTACAAAGTACTCCGTCATCAGCTTTATCCAGAATGACATCATCTTCCGCTATGGAGTCCCCCGCTACATCGTAACAGATAACGGGAAGCAGTTCAAAAATGCTGCCGTCAGCCAGTTCTGCGCATTGTACAACATTAAGCAGAATTGTTCGACGATGTACAATGCTCCGGCCAACGGTCTAGCAGAAGCCTTCAACAAGACTCTGTGCAAGCTGCTGGAGAAAACCGTCTCGAAGACAAAGAAAGATTGGCACGAACGCATGGGCGAAGCACTATGGGCTTACCGAACGTCCTTCCGCACGCCGACACAAGCAACGTCGTATTCCCTCATCTATGGTGTGGAAGCCGTTCTTCCGCTCGAGCTCCAGATCCCGTCACTCAGGATAGCGGTCCAGGAAGGCCTCACCAGCGACAACAACGCCCAGCTCCGTCTAGCAGAATTGGAAGCACTGGATGAAAGACGCCTCGAAGCTCAACAGCGTCTGGAGTGTTATCAGGCCAGGCTCTTTCGCGCCTTCAACAAGAAGATTCGTCCTCGATCATTCCAGATAGGGGAACTGGTGCTGGCGGTCAAACGCCCCATCATTCTCTCGCATCGAGGAGGGAAGAAATTTGATGCCAAGTGGGATGGCCCGCATTCCGTCAAGGAAGTCTACTCCAACGGCGCCTATCTCCTCACCACGCCAGAAGGGCTGACGCTCGGCCCTATCAACGGCAAGTACCTCAAAAGGTACTATGCCTAAAGCAAGGCCACACCCCTTGTTCAAAAAAAAAGCATGTCCCTATATATATAGGGACATGCTATAATGCGGCATGCGGTACGTGCGGCACTGCACCGCAGCCGTCTGATGCGCGTGCTGCATGCATCACATGCACGCAGCAGTGCATCAGACGACTGTGGTACAGTGTCGCACTTACCGCATGCCGCATTATAGTATTTCTCTCTCTCTCTCTCTCTCTCTCTATATATATATATATATATATATATATATATATATATATATATATATATATATATATATATATATATATATATATATATATATATATATATATATATAAATATATAACACTCTTAAAAGCAGTCAAGCACGACTCGTGCTCGGACCCGCATCGCGCTGAGACACGCTAGCGGTTTGCTCGATCCGCACTCGAACTCGCGTTATGCCATGACCTGCGGCATGCGAACCTCGTCGGTCCAATCAACCTTTTAAAATAACAATTACATTATTAACTAAATAACTTATGTTCATTGTGTACTACTATACACATGCACGGAACCACAACGACAACCAACATAGTTCATGTCGCCTCGCGACCCGGACCTGGGACCCATCGTCCGGTCCAACAAAGTCCAACTATGTGTATCGCATAAGCCACAAAAATTATTCAATAAAATCGATAATAAAATTATATTTATTTATTCTACAGCAGTGCTAATAATTTAATAAAGTCACCAGGGTGCCCTTAGCGAAAAAGAACTTAGGAGTAACGATTATAACATCCTACCCACCTTATTAAAATTTTCATCCCGAAAATTCAACTACTAAAACCGAGGGTAACGCTCTACCAACATCTACTACTAAAACAAAGAAAGACTATAACAAATGAAAGTTACCTATAACAAGTGTGGGGGGTTTTCTGGAATTGGGTGGTTCGGTTGGCAAGCACAATCTAACAAACCAAGGAACGAAGTGGACCAGATTTAAGTGGAAAAAATCCCTTCTCAACGTTGAAGGGGAAAAAACCACGGGAAGGAGCGAGAATGCACTAATAAGCCAAATAGATTACAAGCGCTCACCCTGACCAGATTACACCCAGAGAGGACCGCCTCCCAAATGTCGACCTCTCAAGTCTCTTTCTCTCTCTCTAGCTCCGAAAATTCAGGAATACAATGGGCAACACTTCCCCCTCTAGAATTCGGATCCATTCCTTTAAGGGGGTAGTTTCAAATTTATAGTGCTGCTAGGTGATAGTTGTTGCCCTCCGTGCAGGGTGGCATCGATGGCGTGATCCCGCGATCTGTGTAACTGCCTACATCAGGGCAACGTGTCATCTGACAGGCACTCGGTAGTTATGATAGGGGGTGTTACCTGCCATACTGGTCGGCTGGGAACCTCGGGGTGTGGGCTGTCTTCCCGTAATCGTCGCCCAACCGAGATTCTCAAAAATAACTGTCGCACAATCTTGGTGTGCGACTTTGTGTCAACTCTTCGCGTAAATATCGGAACTGCCTTAGTGCGGAGAAAGTGAAGTTCCCCTTTGATACATTTGTGCTTTGACAAGCCAAGTCTTACAGATCGACCTACCGAGGCGAGACGTGCGGCTGGGCAAGATGTGTGGCCAAGGCGAGACGAGACGCAAGGGTGAGGTGAGATGCGCGGTCGAGGTGAGACGAGATGTTCTGCCGAGGCAAAACAAGACGCGTGGCCGGGGCGAGATACGCGGCCAAGGCAAGATGAGACGCGCGGCCGAGGCAAGATACACGGCCGAAGCGAGACAAGACATGCGGTCGATCGAGGCTAGACGGGCAGCCAAGGCGAGACACACGACCGGGTCAAGATGCGCGGTTGAGATAAGATGCGTGGCCGAGGCGAGACGCATGACCAAGATGAGATGCACGGCCGAGGCAAGATGTGCAACCGAGGCGAGACGCACGGTCGGTTGAGGCAAGATGCACGGTCGAGGCGAGACATGCGGCCGGGGCGAGACGCACCACTGAGATAAGATGCGCGGTCGAGGCGAGATGCACGATCAACGCGTGACACACGACCGGGGTCAGTTGCACGGCCAAGATGAGATGCGCAATCGAGGCGAGACGAGACGCGCGGTCGAGACAAGATACGCGACTGGTCGAAGCGAGATGTGCAGCTAGGGCGAGATGTGCGACCGAGGCGAGACAAGACACGCGGCCGAGGCAAGATGAGATGTGCGGCTGAGGTGAGATGTGTGACCAATACGAGACACGCGGCTGGGGCAAGATGCGCGGCCAAGGCAAGATGAGATGCGCGACCGAGGTGAGACACACGACCGAGGCAAGATGTGTGGTCGAGGCGAGACACACGGCCGAGGCGAGATGAGACGCGCGGTCGAGGTGAGACGAATTGTACGGTCGAGGTGAGATGTGCAACCGAGGTGAGACGCACGACCAATCGAGATGCGGGGCCGAGTCAAAACGTGCCACTGAGGTGAGACGCGCGGCTGGTGCAAGACGTGTGGCCGGGTCTCTAGAGGCTCTCCCCTTCTATATTGCTAAGGTATATACAATACCCCCTCTTGATCGGTCAGTCTCTTAGTCCGGCCGTTCGAGACTATTTCTCGCACTCGCCCAACTTGCTAGTTCTAAGTACTTGACCATTTCTTCTTTTGTGCACCCTTTCAAGTGTTTCATCAACTGGTCGAACTCCGTGCTAGTTCTTTCGAATAATCAGTCTTTAGTGCGTGTTTCACCTTCCAGGTCCTTTTCACCGACCGATCATACTCCTGGTCGAGTCTTTCGATTGGTTGGTCTTTTTCTGCTATTAGGCCTTTACTCTTACTATGGGGGGGTCAAGTGCTCCCGGAAGAGGCTTTTGGCTTAACCTAACTCATGGGTGGCAAGTGCTCTCGGAGGAGGTTTTTGTCTTGATCCAACTCGTGGGGGATCAAGTGGTCCCAGAGGAGGCGTTTGGCTTGACCCAACTCGTAGGGGATCAAATGCTCCCGGAGGAGGCTTTTGGATCGACCCAACTCGTGGGGGGTTAAGTGCTCCAGAAGGAGACTTTGGTGTTTCACCTTTCGCACATTTTAACTGACCTGTCGTACTCCTTGTTGAGTCTTTTGACTAGTCAGTCTTTACTGTGGATTGGTCTTATGTGTTTTACCTTTCGTACATCTTCACTGACCAGTCGTACTCATTGTCGTGTCTTTCGACTAGTCAGTCTTTACTGCGGATTGGTCTTTACTAGGGATGGCAATTATTCGGGTTTATCGGGCTACCCGACCCGACCCGACCCTATTGGGACGGGTTTGGGATGCTCAAAAACGGGTTTGGGACGGGTTTGGGATTTGCATTTAAAACCCGGTCGGGTTCGGGTCGGGTTCGGGTTTTACTCCAACCGCCCCGACCCGACCCGGGTATATAACCTATCAGGCTATCATATGAGTTTTTGATGAGTAAGCATACCTTTGATGAGTAAGCATACCTTTAATGAGTATGCTTCCATCCAATAGTAAGCATACCTTTGATGAGTATGCTTACTATTGCTCTTAGCTTATCAGAATTTTTACTCAATATTCTTCTCCATGTAGAGCTGCAATTAGGTGGGTCCAAGAAGCTAAATATGCAGTTTTGGTGAACCCGACCCGACCCGCAATGCATAAACGGGGCGGGGCGGGGCGGGCACGGGTTTTTTCAATGCTAATTGGGACAGGTTTAGGAATTACCCTCAAAACCCGACACGGGTTTGGGACGGGTATGGGCGGGATAAAATATAATGGGGCGGGTTCGGGATAGGGCCGACCCGCCCCAAACCCGACCCGTTGCCATCCCT
Source organism: Chamaelirium japonicum (assembly GCA_947650365.1). Classification (NCBI taxonomy): domain Eukaryota; kingdom Viridiplantae; phylum Streptophyta; class Magnoliopsida; order Liliales; family Melanthiaceae; genus Chamaelirium; species Chamaelirium japonicum. The sequence continues at coordinate 89,405,818 of OX393549.1, read as the reverse complement.
AGTCTTTACACGATAAGGAGTGTTTCACCTCGGGCATTTTCACCGACCAGTCGTACTCCTTATCGAGACTTTCGATCGGTTGGTCTTTATCATCCTTTGGTATTTGATCCCGTCGAGCGATAGAACCCACTTTAGGGTGTTATATATCACCTAGACTTTTCACCTGTCGGTCATACTCCCTCTTGAGTATGTTGACCAGTTGGCATTTAAGATTTACCCCCATCGCCTGAGGGAAGAAAGTACCGGCCGGTTATACTCAGCATTGTGTCTTTTGACCTGTCGGTCTTTCGCCCTACCGACTCTTCAACTTCAGCCAATCGGGTCTTTTTGGGGGAGATTTTCGTCTTGACCCAACTCGTGGGGGGTCAAGTGTTCTCGGAGGAGACTTTTGGCTTGAGGATGGATGATTTCGCTCATGGTAGGTCTTCTCGATCCTTCACCACCCCCAACTTACTCATATTGCTATGAGTCTTGTTCGTAGAAGATCTTGGACAATGAATTTTTGCATAGAGTCTCCATTGATAAAATGAGGATTTGAATTATCCCATTAAAGGCATCATGCCATTACATTCTTAGGCCCGGGAGGCTACAAGTACTAGTAATCAGTTAGCCCGTGGGTCATGCGTCGGGGATGGTCAATGAACTAGTTGAGATAGTCTGCTTCAATAAGGTCCTTGATGTGATTCTGCAATGCTTGACACTGCAGTGTGGTATGTCCGTGCTCCATGTGGTTGTCACAGTAATGAGATAGGTCTTACGAGCCCCTCTCTGCTGGATGCATTGACGGTGCCCTACGAAAGTACTGCTCTTTCTTGATGATCTCGAAGACCTCGTCAATTGGCATGTTTAGCACCGTGAAGTCCCGGTTCCATAGAGTGTAGGGTGTCTGGTTGCCATCACCCCGCTTTTAGTGCTTTGCGTCGTGCTGTGTCGACTTGCCTGATTGATTTTCCACATTCCTTGCAGCTACTGATCGATTAAAGGCAGACTGATGGTCACCTATGTTTTTAGTCTTTCGCTTTCACTCGGCATCTTCGAAATTGATGTATTTCTCTACCCTCCGGAATAGTTTGTCGATTGTTTCGAGCGGTCGCTTGATGAGTGAGGCGCTAACTAATTGGTTAGGCAGTACCGAATTCTTGAAGACCGCTACCACCATAAGGTCTTGTCCATCAGTATCTACCAAGCTCAGGTATTCAGTCCTAAACCTATGGTAGAATTGCCTTAAAGTTTCCATCTGAGTCATGCACACTCCAAAGAGTGACTCCAAGGTCTTCAGCTCCCGTCGGTTGCAGTGGTATTGGTCAATGAATCGCGTGCTTAACTCCTTGAAGAAGGAAATTGATGAAGGTCTGAGCTTGTGGAACTACTCGAGCGGTGTTCCCGACAAGCTATTAGCGAAGGTTCGACAAAGGATATGGTCTTCTTCATAGGGGACCAGGGCATCCCAGAAAGCAAGCACGTGATCAACGTGGTCCTTAGTCCCCTCAAACTTCGATAGGCGAGGTGGATTTCAGACTCGCAGGAATGGCATCTTAAGAGGTCCGTGATGATGAGTGACCGATCAGCCCCCTTAATTGCAACCTCCTCCAGGTGATCTGGGATGCGAGGCCCCCAGTGATCATGCACTCGCTCGGTGTAACCTCCTAGACGATCTTGAACTGACCTATTGAGCCGGTCTTGCACGTTTCCTCTATAGATATCCCACACCGATCGCACACTGGCGAGTGATGAGTGACGATTCTCGTGGGGTCCATGGCGACGGTCTTCTCCATATGCTAGGACCCGAGACTCGGTTGAGCCGGATCTCGAGTGGTGATGATGCAAAACAGCGGACCGACCTCTGCGTGACCCCAGTCGAGTCCTGACACTCGGCCAGTCAGGAGTTTCTTGACGGCCTTGGTTATGTCTAGTCGATATTGAGGTACGAGTCAGTTGGGCTAAATCTGCTTTGGTGTTGACCCCCTACTGGTCTTGGCGGGTTGGTTGTTGGTACTTGGTAGCTCATTGACCAATCTGTCTTGCTGAACATGCGGTGCTTGATACGCGGGACTGTTGGTAATTGGGTTACCTTGATCCCTAACGGATGTGATTGAATGATGCTACGAAGTTCATCGTCGTCACATTGAATTATTTGTAACTGAACTGCTATGACTTTGTTGTAAAGCCATCATTGTCATGAGGAAGGCCTTAGATAGACCCCCTACTTGAGTTGCCAAGACCACTACCGAAGCTTGGCTTGACTCCTCGACCCCCAGTATGGTGTTTGCTGGTGGGGTGGTGTGCTCCGAGTTGAGAAGATGTTGAGCGAGGAGTCCGGCATTGCCAACTTCACCGGGCACAATCGCGTTGGATTGGAGCTGCGAGGTCAAACGAGTGTGGTATGGTCCACCTACCATTACTCTTCAACCGTGTGGTCATGGTAATGAATGCTGAGATTACTGGTCGGTCGACACCCACTGGTCGACTGGTTGGTAGACTTCGGGAAATTACTGGTAGATCGACATCCACGGGTTGACTGGTCGGTAGACTCGAGATATTGCAGGTCGGACGCCCGAGCCTACAATGGGATGGAATGGCTGACCGATCGACACCCACTGGTCGACAGTCAAGAATTCTAGTAGGAAGTCTCGAAGACTGATCCCACAGAGGACGCCAAGATTATGGGGGGTTTTCTAGAATTGGGTGGTTCGGTTGGCAAGCACAATCTAACAAACTAAGGAACGAAGTGGACCGAATTTTCACCCCTTCTCAACGTCGAAGGAAAAAAAACCATGGGGAGGAGCGATAATGCACTAATAAGCCAAACATATTACAAGTGCTCACCCTGACCCGATTACACCCAGAGAGGACTGGCCATCCAAATGTCGACCTCTCAAGTCTCTTTCTCTCTCTTTAGCTCCGAAAACTCAGGATTGTAATGGGCAGCACTTCTCCCTTCCAGAATTCGGATCCATATCTCTGAGGGGGTAGGTCCCAATTTATAGTGCTGCTAGGTGACAGTTGTTACCCTCCGTGCGGCATCGATGGCGTGCTCCCGCGATCTGTGTAACTACTTGTATCTGGACGACGTGTCGTCTGGCAAGCGCTTGGTAGTCATGACAGGGGGTGTTGCTTGCCATATTGGTCGGCCTGGAACCTCGAGACGTGGGCTTCTTCCCGTAACCGTCGCCCAACCGAGATTCTCATAAATAATTGTCGCATAATCTTGGTGTGTGACTTTGTGCCAACTCTTCGCGTGAATATCGGAACTGCCTTAGTGTGGAGAAAGCGGAGTCCCCCTCTGATACATTTATGCCTTGACAAGCCAAGTCTTACAGGTCGACCTACCTATCGAGTAGAGCAACCGAGGCGAAACGCGCGTCGACGCGGGGCCTGGTCAAAACGTGCGACCAAGGTGAGACGCATGGCCGGTGCGAGATGCGTGGCTGGGTCTCTGGATGCTCTTCCTTTCTTTATTTGCTATGGTACACACAACGAGTACGAAGGTCCTCACTAATATGCCAACTGAAAAGCCAAGCCACTGAAAAAAATCTTACCAAAAGAAAATTCTAATCCTCTAACACTCACAATATTACCCTCTCAACTAACATAACACCATACGAATCAAGTCTAATAATTATTAGTATAGAGATGAACCTCCAAATTCTTGCATCGCGAATACGAGTTTTGGTTTCCATTTTTCATTCTAATCATTACGGACTAAACCATAATCATCAGTTTTGATTATTAGCCTTGCCTAAATCAGGGGCATCGCCCTTATTAGTTCTGCCGAAGGGTGTCCCCCTCGGTAGGGTAATTACCAAAATTCAAGAACTTATAAATTCAAAAAGCATTCAACTGTCAGTGTCAATACAAAAAGGTATATCCATGTATATGAGCGCCTATACACATATATATAATTTTATACTTTTGTTATCGGCACTACAATCATTGGAATATATAATACACATATACTTTTGGTATCAACACTACAATCATAGTCTTGTAGTCTTTTTCTTTTCAGACGATGTAATTGTAATAGATTGTAATACAAGTTCTTTAGTCTAGTTTAGTGTTCTTTAGTTGTTAGTGGCAATGATATAGTTGAATTTTTCTGGGTATGCCTCTCCTCAAGGCCCCAAGCCTAGGCTAGATCACCATGAAAATATAAGTGCTTAAAAGACCTAATAATCAAGCCAGTGGCTAGAACCTCTTACTAGTACACCCGAGTGTTAGGGAGTGAGTGAGACTTTTTGGTTTGTCGTCGGGGTTTTGAGCGTCGTGCTCACTTAGAGGAACTTCTGTTAATATGTAGTGGCACCTACAAGTCACACATACTGAGAGGATAGCCCTTTTGTAGGTCGAGCCTGACTTAACATTTCTCTCCGTTGACAAAATTTCTTTTCTCTGCTTTCTAATAAAATGTTATTATAAAAATCAAGTTTAAAAGACCCCATCTTTCTTTCTCCCTTCTTCTTTTCCACGTGTGAAAACACTAAGGAAGTCCTGTGAGAACCCCAATTGGCATAGTTATTTGACCTAACCCAAATCTCTTTTTTTTGTCACCTCATATCCCAAGGATCGGTCTTTAGATTTATGGGACGTGACACACAATTCACGTGAGCATAGAAAGAAAGGCTTGAATGGTGTCCGATCGAAGGGGATCCGCCATAGCTGACCCGAGATAATCGGAGGATAGGCCGCAACGATTGCAGAGACATAAGTCTATAAAAGAAACCTCGCCCATTCATGGGTAGGTAAGCAATTCAAAATCGTAGGGAGAAATTCGCTTCCGAGACCCACGACCACACACACATCTTCTCTCCTTTCCCTGATTTGAGCGTCGGAGGGGCCTTGGCTCGGAGGTTAGCCTCGATCTTTTTGCAGGTTCTAGCAGGAAAGCGGTGGAAGAGTGGTCGAAGCTCCGCTTGACCATCGGATGTGCAAAGAAGGATCCACATTTCTTCCCCACACAGTATGCCTATGCACCTTTACTAATGAATATTTGTTATAAAATAATTTATATTTTTAACTATTTATAGGATGTTGATAAGATAAAGAGAAAAAGAAAACTAAGCCAATATCTAAAATCACCATGCAAAGATCATACTAAGAAAAAAACTGAAAGATGTGTTCATTGAAGAAAAACAGATCCTCCTTGCAAAATCGATGAAGCAACTATCTATTCAAGAAAGGGAAAATATTTTTGGAGTTTATCGATGGAAATAAAAATAACTTATAAGTTCATAATTTTTATATTTATATATTTTTAATTTATAATAATATATTTTGAATCATATCTTCTTTGTTTATAATGTAAGGATAAACGACAAATTAAATTGGTTTCAATTTACCCTGATCTTTTACAGGATTTGTATGTTCAAAAAACTTCGGTTGCAAGTGATGTAAGTGACTCTGACTTAATTTTTTCATGCCAATAAGTCTGAAACAATAGAAGAACATGTAGAAAGGTTTCAGATACATGTGGGATGGACCAACACCATATAAAATTTAGTCAATTTTACATAATAAAGTTAAAGATGCAGACGAAAATATTTTTAACATATGTGACTATAAATATGTTGTTATCTCAATTAGTCACAATCAACAGCACTGGTACTTGGGGTATTAGACATACAAAATAAAATAATGGTGGTTGTTGATTCTATAATCAAAAACCTCTCCAACAAGTACAAAAAAACAATCAAAACTTTTTATACAATCTTCCAATTATTTTATATAGTTTGGGCTATAAAACTACTTTCAAATGAAGTGTATGGACTGCTCAAAACAATAAAAAAGAATAAATAATTCAAATAAATGGACAAGTTTTGAAGATATATTATATACTTTTTTTTTCTTTCTGATTTATATGCTATTATTATTGAGTTTAAAGTCGTGTAATTTTTCATGCCAAATTTCAAGTATGATTATGGTGTTTACATGATAACATTTGTGAAGTATTTCATGACCAACATTAAGGTGGATTTCACACAACATGACATGACTACGATCAGAAGAAAACTTACATATGAGTTACTGTTGGGCTTTCTTTTTTGATTCAGAACAAGAAGCAATGTAAACTTTGAACGAGTTATTCCTTGAACTTGTTAAATATAAGTTTTGATGGAACTGGTTGAATGTTAACTTTGTAAACTTTATATTTTATGATTTTGGTGAGTTGAATATATACTTTGTACACTTTGTACTTTATTACAATAGGCGTCGGTGTCTTGTGTATTGGGCACCGATATATTGTGCATTGGGTTTCTTGTGTATTGAGTATCGACAATTTATGTTATGAGCGTCTTGTGTATTGGGCGCCGGCACATTATATATTAGTTTTCTTGTCTATTGGGTATCGGCGCTTTGTGTTATATGCGTCATGTGTATTAGGCGCAACGCCTTGTGTATTTAGTACATGTGTATTGTGAATTGTGCAATAAATATATTAATTTATTCTATCGGAATAGCTATAAATGTATTATTGGACTTCAACAAAGAGCGTTAAATATCTCATCTGAATTAAATACTATTAAAAAAGGATAAGACATGGCTCTTCATAGTTCTTTCTCATTCAAAAGAATTTCTTCTTTATCATTACTCCTCATCAAATATCGTAGTAAACAAGGTCTTCATCACCCTAAGTTATTTTTACATTATATATTTTTATATTATTTTTTTTAGATAAAATTTATCTCTTTATTTTAGATAGGTAAAACATAAACTCTTGTTCATATCCCCTTATAAGATGTCCATGCAGTGGTTCCCTTTACAAAATACTTACTTCTAACATATTCAACAATCCTGAAACACATTTTTATTCATGTCCCTCAACCATAGGTTGATATAGCTTTATCTTTAAAATTGTCTTCACAAATTTATAAGTTTTAAAATTAACTTTTTTTTTATAAACTTGATTGCAGGTAAATTGGTGTAAATTCTTTATGTGGTGCAATCAACTTTCCTTCATTAAACATCAATGAACTTATAGAGATGCTATACATCAATTGCAAAATGAAGTAAATAGATTGAAGATCAAACTGGAACAATATAAGCTGATAATGGACCAAATAAGAAAGAAACTGCTTGATTTGATACTGGTTTCTTTTTTTATTGACTAATTTTTAATTTTTAATATTCATGACTAAGAGTTGTTTTAATAATAATAAGAAAGAAACATCGTCATGTTGTCTTATATTGGACTTTATGAATTTGGTGAGTTATTCCCTGATAAAAAATTGAATTAGTGAGTTATTTCCTGACTCAAAGTAGTTTTAATTATTGAATATACCTGATGAGTGTTTGGTGCTGGAATCTTGTGTTATGGGCACTGACGCATTATGTATATTGCACCAGTAAATATTATACACTAGTAATGCTCGTGTCTATCGGCACTCAGACAAACACAACTCGACAATAAGATTTCGAGGGCATGCAAAAGATTCAGAGGCGACGCAAAATATTTCAAGGTGGCAATAATATTTTTAGGGTGACAATATTTCGAGGGGTATCCAAATTTCTAGAGAGAAGTGGGCCTATGGGTTCAACGTCCAAACCTATGGTGTAACGCAGGCCGAGAGAGTGGCAAATCACAACCATCGGATAGCATGCAACCAGACAGGTGGATGGCCCTCTGCCCGAACTGTAGGCCCTACATCAGTTTGGAATGGTCTAATCATTGATCATCACATCAGCTATTGGAGCCTGTTACTCTAACACCGTTGTAACAGAGAGAATAAAAATACATGGCTCCAATAATTTTTTAAAGGGCCCCCCCACCATTTTAGCTAAAAAACACTTAACCCCCATATAGTTTAAAAAAAACTACATTTTGCACCCTTGAATTCAGTTTTGATCAGATAAAATTTACCAAATGAGGAAATCATGTAGTTTACCAAAGGGGGGTAATGTGCTAACATTTTAAACTTTAGGGAGCGATTTGGAATAAAATAAATTACATGGGGGTTACGTGTTTTTTAGCAAAACTTTAGTGGGGCAAAGTGTAACTTATCCTTTTTATCGTAATGGAAACTGAAACAAAAAAGGAAGGGGGGTTGAATGAGAGGTTGCCGGATCGTGGCCTAAAGGCTGGCGGATTATGATCGGGCAAGGCGGATTGGGGTTCTCTCTTTCTTTCTCTATGGATCGTAATCGGGCTCTTCACCCAAATTGGCAACACAAAGAGAGAGAGAGAGAGAGAGAGAGAGAGATCTGGCAATGGGCACTAGCAATGGGCGGGCCCCGACTGCCATCTACCGGCAATAGTGAAGAGGAGGAGGGGACGTTGACAGTCACTGCTCGGCCGGCGACAACATCAAGCAACACTCCGCCGGAGATGCCACTTATACATAAGTTGACAAAAAGGGTATTGTGCTAACATTTCAAACTTTAGGGTGCGATTTGGAACAAAATAAACTACAGAGGGTTAAATGTTTTTTTAGCTAAACTTCAGGGGGCAAAGTGTTCTTATGCATAAGTTGACAAAAGGGGTATTGTGCTAATATTTCAAACTTTAAGGGGCGATTTGGAACAAAGTGATCTACAGGGGGTTAAACCAATCCTCTGCCTTTGAGAAAAGCAATGCTATTCAGCCCGAAGGTTTTCAGCCACCAGTTGCACGCTGCCATGTCAATCGGGGGGGGGGGGGGAGGGAGAGAGAGAGAGAGAGAGAGAGAGAAACCTCTGCTCTCAAAAAATTTAGAAAAATCCTCTGCTCTCAAAAATCAATCTGGGGGGGGGGGGGGGGAGAGAGTGAGAGAGAGAAACCAATCTGGAGAGAGAGAGAGAGAGAGAGAGAGAGAGAGAGAGAGAGAGAGATCAAATATTGGCCGTTAGAGGAGGCTGGGTTTTGCGGGATCGTGTGGTTGAGGGTGGGTTAGAGAGTGACGATCACAATAGTTGTTTGTACCCCCCACAAAAACCCTCCCCTATTATATAGATTACGTTGATACATTCAATATTGTGCGCCAGTGCATTCAAACTGTACATCGAGGTAGTCTTTGCTGTGCGCTGGCACAATCAATACAGTGCGTCAGTGCATTCTATACCGTGCACCAACACATTCTATATGGTAAATTAAAAAGATATTTTTAGACAAATAACAACATCATGGAATTGAAAAGTTATATGACTTTCTATTATGACCAATACTTTTACATTTACCATACTTAACCGTCTTATGCTTTTCTCCTTGAGATAATATTTATTTCTTTTTTGGCCTTCCTGTTGGATTTTTATAGCATGTGGTAATATTTTTTTTTTTTTAGAAATCCCTATCAGAGAATGAGAGGGTGTTCGACCTAGACCCCTAGCTTGTGATAATATCTTATTTTTACGTTCTATTTCAGTCTGTGTCACACTGACTTTTGTCGGTAACCGGATAGATAGACTCTTTATATGCTAATCGGTAAGAATTTATGCTATAGTAGTGTGCACAATAGGAATAGGGATCCATCTTATACTACACAATTCCAACTAAAGTATAAGCACATTGCATTGCCATTACGTCAAATTTATGACAGTTGCATTGTCCCTTGTATAATATAATATAATCATGCTGCTCTAAAGATCTGACCATATATTCGTCTATATTAATTGAATGACAAGACGTGGTACGAGCTTTCTTCATATCTTTTGTTAACTCTTTCTCTACCATGTAGTTTGTTTTATTGTCATCATTGATGTAACATTTATATATTTGAACCAAAGATTTTGGACCTTTAATCGAAACTTCTCGATTAGCATGGTGATAGGATACTCTTGTATTTTTTTCAACATACTATTGTAACTTTCAGAAGAGTTAATTATAATGATATTGACATTCTCTATAGAAAACAAGTCATCGTCCATATTTCTTTCTTAATTTCACTAAGCTATTTATATATATGTTTCTCCAAGTCTCTCATAGTTGTTATTACCCTTGTATATGTGTTTGCTTTTGTTGCCTTTGTAGCCATATAGAAGTATGGATAAAACTTGTTTGTTTGAACTTTATATATATATTTTGTGATATATGAAACAAACAATAATCATGATATATATTCGGGAAAACTAAAGGCACCTGAGATACTAAACCCCTGTGTCGATCTGATATAATTACTAGATCCCCCATAGGTCTCAAAACAGCTCTTAATTGTGTTAAAAGCCAATTTCAGTTATCGTTATTTTCTGATTCTCCAACCTTAAGCATAATCGAGAAGATGTGATTATCACCATCCAATATGGTTGTAATAAATATTATCCCCTTGTGCTTTTTTTTCGATGTGACCTATTAATAACTACTATTGGTCTTAACAACTCTCTTCAAATAGTTCTTATATAATGATCGATGGCCATAAAGAAGCGTTTGAACCGTTATTCTTTTTTGTAAAATTTTTATAATTATTCTTGGATTTTGTTTCTCAAGCTCTTGACAATATGCAGGAAGCATAGCATACAAATCCTCATATGATCCTCTTAACTTCTGAATAACTACCTCTCTTGTCATCCATACTTTCTTGTAGCTAATCTTCACTCCATAGTCCTGCCAAATATCATATATAATAGCATTTAGCCTATATAATATGTGTAGTACGCCGAGATATCACAAACTCAATAATCAACTTACTTATGGCTTATTGATGATCAACCCCACATTGCGGTAATAAACAATTATATTATGATACTAACGATTTAATTTAAAATATATCATTCTTTATCAACTTAAAAACATGCAACCGCTAAGGACAATAATTTTTTTTGTAAATTATAGTATATCTCTTTTTGTTGGATTTCAAAACCTAATACTCAATATTTGCATATAAAACATACTTATTTAACACTAAAATCATGGTCTTCTTATTCTTAAACATCTGAAAGAGCTGAGGTTCTTGGGTGTCATTGTTCATTTCTATGTCATTAGGGAACTCACATATGTATCTTTAAAACCAGATAATGATTTATTCATTGTCTCTTACTCTTTCTTGACCTTCTCAATCTAGTATTTACCAGTACCCTCTTGTTAACTTTTTTTCTTAAAAGTTGTTGAAGTCCTACAATTACAAATATATTTATAAAAAATCAAAATACATCTAAATAAATTAATAAAATTACTATAGAATAACACAATATTATACAAACCTAATTATAAATGATGAGGGAAATACGGAGGAATAATTTTTTTTTCGAAAATAGCATGAATAAGATCCGATATGCGTTGAATCGAATTATATCCAATATGACATCTGTTGTCATTGTTTTTGAACAAATAATTTAGTACATCACTACCTATCCATTGCTTTCAATAAATGAATCACCACCATAATTAGTAGGCTTTATGTTAAGATTTATCGTCTGATCAATAGAATCCACTTTAGTATTTGGTCCAACCTCAAATTAGGAGTAGGATATTCATTCAAGTTATGAAAAAAGCTATAATTTCTTAACTGCATAGCTGAATGTTCTATCTTCATTACTGGAGGTACATATGGATGTTTGGATAAATTTGATATACTTTGGCTCGTCCGGTAAATATTTCTGATGCAATACGATGCAGGTGGGCAGGAAATCAGCAGTTCAATTATACCAGCAATGTTTCACTATAATTTAAGAATCATATGCCGGAATCTTTGTTCACACAATCACAGGAATGCTGGATTTAACAAGTACTACTAGCACCCTACAGTTGCCTTTCCGTATTCAAACTAAAATATTAATGCTTAAATTATCGGGCATGAGTCCGTCCCGCAATATCAAATACTAGTAATTTACTGGGCAGGAATGAACACTCAATCTCTCGACAGTGGACAACAGTGATCAATTGATAATACCCTAGAGACTCAACTGATGGAACCAGGATGTACCTTGCCGGGTTGGGGTGTCCTTATTGAGGAGATGATAGCGGTATGGGAACGCCATCGTCACCAGCAACGATGCAGGTAATGGGCTCCAAGTACTCCTCCACGCTCTTCCTTCGTCGACGTTCTGGATTAAGCCGTGGTTGATGCCCGGGTTGACCATGAGGACATGCCGAGGGTGCTGAAGGTACGAAGCCAAGAATGGGATAAGGCCTCGGGAGGAAAGGTGATGGATTGGGGTGGTTTGCGGGGGCGGGTCATGGGGAAGGGGGTCGGGATCAGGTCGGGATGCAGCACAGGGGGGGCGACCGGGGCTGTAGCGTAGGGAGGGGGGCCGCGGCCGGTGGCGAGGTGCGGGGCAAGGAGGCGGGCGGGGGTGGAGGATCGAATCGGGTCGGGCGGCGGCACAGGAGGTGGGCGGGCCGGGGCTGTAGCGCATGGATGGGGCGACGGCCGGTGGCGGGGCGCGGGGCAAGGAGGCGGGAGGGGTGGGGGATCGGGTCGGGGCTATAAAGGAAGAGGGAGGGGGGGGGGGGGTCGATCAGACCTGGAGTCGGGGAATCGCGAGAGGGAGAGAGAGGGTCGCGGGAAGAGAGAGAGATGAGGGGATCGGTGTTGGTGGGCTGAGGAAAGAAAAGGGGAAAATATTTCAAAGGCCAACTAGGGTTTCACACACCTATGCTGGACCTAGGGTTTCACACGCCTAGGGTTTGGGGTTTGGGGGATCGGTGACAGTGACCCCACGCTAGCTTGCCTTAGGTATGCGTCGCCCGTCAAATTATCAGTTGTTAGGTGTACCTTGTCCCAGCCGAAAGAGCAAGATGACTGGAGGCGTACCAATCTTTCACACCTTCACTAGGATTGGGGATAAGAACTGTAAAGTGATCATCGACAATGAAAATTGTGTCAACGCAGTATCGTCTGCCATGATCTCCAAGACTGGGTTGAAGGCAGTTCCCCATCCTCGACCATACCAAGTCTCCTGGATCAACTCTATGGCAATGGAGGTCAAACAAAGATATTTGGTCCTTATAAACTTCAATGCCTATCAGGAGAAAATCTGGTGTGATATCTTGACTATGGATGTGGGTCAAGTTATACTGGGACGGCCTTGGCTTTTCGATAATGATGTTCTTATCTATGGCCAATCTAACATATGCCTGTTTGAACATGAGGGTAAGAAAATCAAACTGTTGCCCTCTCAACCCAAGAGTAGTCAGCCTGCGCAGCAGCCCACCCCCATCAAGAAAACCAGCAACGTCAGTTACGTCGGTGCCAAAGAGTTGAGCATCGAGATGGAAAATAGAGCACCAGTCGTAATCCTTGCATCCCGAGAAGTTCCTAAAAAGTCTACCCAAGTTATTCCCTTAGAGATTGCTCCAGTGCTGAAAGAGTTCACCGACGTCTTCCCTGAGGATCTCCTAGACCAACTGCCTCCAATGCGTGACATACAACATGCCATCGATTTGGTTCCTGGAGTGAGTCTCCCCAACCTGCCCCACTACCGGATGAACCCTACGGAGCATGCCGAGCTGAAACGGCAGGTTGATGAATTATTGAGGAAGGATTTTATCAAAGAGAGCATGAGCCCTTGCACGGTCCCCGCTCTGCTTACACCCAAGAAGGATAGAACCTGGCGTATGTGCGTGAATAGCCGCACCATCAATAAGATAACTATCAAGTACCATTTCCCTATCCCTCGCCTGGATGATCTGTTAGACATGATGTCTGGAGCCACAGTCTTCTCCAAGGTTGACCTGAAGAGTGGTTACCACCAAATTCGCATCCGCCTTGGAGATAAGTGGAAGACGGCGTTTAAGACCAAGGACGGACTGTACAAATGGATGATACTGTTTGGACTGACCAATGTGCCTAGCACTTTCATGAGAGTCATGACACAAGTACTCCGCCCTTTTATGGGAAAATTCTTTGTGGTGTACTTTGATGACATACTCATTTATAGCCAGTCCCTGGCACAGCATTTAGACCACCTTCGGTAAATCTGCACCGTACTGAGGAAGAAAGAGCTATTCACCAATCCTAAGAAGTGCACTTTCCTTGCCACCGAAGTCTACTTCCTCGGGTTTGTTGTTTCTGTCAATGGGGTTTCTGCCGACCCGGAGAAGGTCCGCGCAATTGAAGAATGGCCTAAACCGAAGAACATCCGGGATGTCTGAAGCTTCCACGGTCTCGCCACCTTTTACAGGAGGTTCATCACGGGGTTCAGTACCATTACGGCCCCAATCACAGATTGCCTAAAGAAAGGCAAGTTTGAGTGGACGAGTGCTGCCACTAGGGCTTTTCTTGAAATTAAGAAGCAAATGGTTGAGGCACCTATGATACACCTCTCAGATTTTACCAAAGTCTTTGAAGTGGCCTGTGACGCCTCCGGAATCAGCATAGGAGGCTTCCTCGCCCAAGAAGGTCATCCTGTCGCATATTTCAGCAAGAAACTGAATGAAACTCGCCAGCGATACTCCACTTATGATAAGGAATTCTATGCGGTAATTCAATCGCTTCACCACCGGCGACACTATCTGCTCCCGTAAGAATTTGTTATCTATTCTGACCATAAGGCCCTGCGGTATATCTACTCGCAAAAGAAGCTTAACACACGACATGGTCGCTGGGTCAAGTTCCTCCAGGACTACACTTTTACCCTACGCCATAAGGCGGGCATAGAGAACAAGACGGCTGACGCCCTCAGTCGTCGTATGTTTGTCCTGTCTAAGTTAACCACTGCGATCGAGGGTTTTGAAAAGCTGAAGACTGAGTACGAGTCTTGCCTCGATATCGGTGAAATCTATGCTGCACTAGTAGGCGGGACAGTTCAAGAGATGGATGGGTACCTCATACAGAACATGTACCTCTTCCGTGGCCGTCGGCTGTGCATTTCTCGAACATCCCTTCGTGAATTCCTTATTTGGGAGGTTCACGCGGGTGGTCTTGCCGGCTATTTCGGCATTGATAAAACCATCGAGGTCATCGAATACCGGTTCTATTGGCTGAGCCTTAAGCGTGATATCACCAGACATGTAGGTAAGTGTCATACTTGTCAGTTGGCCAAGCAGAAGAAACAAAACACTGGCATGTATACCCCTCTCCCAGTTCCTAACTACCCCTGGCAAGATATTAGTATGGACTTCGTGCTCGGCCTCCCGAAAACCCTAGGAAAATATGATTCGGTCTTGGTTGTGGTAGATCGATTCTCTAAAATAGCTCACTTCCTCCTGTGCTCCAAAACTTCCGATGCCTCCCGCATCGCAAAAATTTTCTTCGATGGCATCGTGAGGTTACATGGATTACCCCAAACTATCATATCAGATCGAGATGTCAAGTTCACCAGTTTCTTTTAGAAAACTCTCTGGTACAAGCTAGGGCCAAAGCTTCAATTTTTCACGGCATTCCACCCCCAAACCGACGGTCAAACCGAGGTGGTCAATCGGAGCTTGGGACATCTTTTGCGAACATTAGTGGGTGAATACGTTGGGAGTTGGAATTTGAAACTGTCAATAACCGAGTTTGCATATAATACATCTATCAATAGGACCACCGGTATGAGTCCTCATGAAGTCGTGCATGGGTTCAAACCTAGGTAACCAGTCGATCTTATTCCCATGTATGAGCATCATAGAATTTCTAAGTCGGCATCTGCTTTTGCATCTCATGTGCATGATTTATATAAGGAAATCAATAAAAAAATTGAACAGAGCAATACGAGCTATAAATTAAGGGCCGATGCCCGGAAGTGAGTTCAGACTTTCAGTGTGAGAGATTATGTGATGGTCCGGATTCGTCCGGAACGGTTTCCTTCGGGAGTCGTTAAGAAACTACATGCACGCAGTGCAGGTCCTTTTCGGGTTCTAAAAAAGTTAAATGATAATACTTATGTTATTGAATTATCCAAGGGTTTTGGCATCAGTCCCACCTTTAATATTGAAGACCCGGTGGCTTATAAGGGCCCATATTTTAACCCTAGAAATCCACTACTAGATGAGCCTACCTTGGACTTAGCCCCTGAGTGCCCCCCTACCCCCACTCCCAGAAATATCCCCACCATATACAGCAAAGAGCATTGATAAGATTCTAGATGATGAGATTGTCTCTGGAAGAGATGGTGGAACCCGGTGGTACTTAGTTCGCTGGAAAGTGAGCCCTTCTTCTGAGGAAACATGGATCTAACATCAGGAGCTTCAGCAGCTGGATCCAGACCTAATGGAGTTATATAAGAGCCGCCCAGAGCCTTACTCGACAGAGTCGAGTTCTCTCCCACCCCGAGAGGATGATGCGGACATCACCATGGAGCCGCGCCCGTGGCGTGTGTACCAGCACAGGAGGCGCCAGCTAAGCTTGTGGATATGATCAGTTGTTCCAGTTTGATTCCATGTTATTTTTGGTGTTTTTATTTTTTAACACTTGTGTTTAGTCCCACCTCGCCTGTTGGCTGTGTGGACCAGTCGTTGTAAGCCTATATAAAGGCCATTGTCTTCTCATTTGAGGTACTGAAGAATAAAATAAAATTTTATTTTCCCTCTACACATGTTGAGAGAAACCAGGGTGAGGTGTGTGAAACCTGAACCCCAAACCCTAGGCGTGTGAAACCCTAGGTCCAGCATAGGTGTGTGAAACCTTAGTTGGCCTTTGAAATATTTTCCCCTTTTCTTTCCTCAGCCCACCAACACCGATCCCCCCCCTCTCTCTCTCTCTTCCCGCTACCCTCTCTCTTTCTCTCGCGACTCCCTGACTCCATGCCCGATCGACCCCCCCTCCCTCTTCCTATACAGCCCCGACCCGATCCCCTACCCCTCCCGCCTCCTTGCCCCGTGCCCCGCCACCGGCCGCCGCCCCATCCCTACGCTACAGGCCCGGCCCCGCGCTACCTCCTATGTCGCCACCCGACCCGATCCGATCCTCCACCCCCGCCCGCCTCCTTGCCCCGCGCCCCCTACCGGCCGCCACCCCCCCCTCCCTGCGCTACAGCCCCGCCCGCTCCCCCTGTGCTGCAGACCAACCCGATCCCGACCCCCCTCCCCGCGATCCAACCCGAGCCCCCTCCTCCCCATCCCTGCAGGCCCCGACCCTAGCCCCTTCCCTCCTCCTCCCTCCCCGCTGCCGACAGCAAACCCCAAACCCACCTCTCCTCTCCATTCCCCAAACCTCGGCATACTCGCATGGCAGATTCGAACACGGATCACGGCATGATCCCGGACACAGACGGATACCTCGACACCAACTCCCCCTTCCTCGATTTCTAGGTCGACGAAGGAAGAACGTGGAGTACTTGGAGCCCATTACATGCATCGTTGCTGATGACGCTGGCGTTCCCGCACCGTTGTCATCTCCTCAGTAAGGACACCCCAACCCGGCAAGGTACGTCCTGGTTCCATCAGTTGAGTCTCTAGGGTATTATCAACTGCTCACTGCTGTCCACTGTCGAGAGATTGAGTGTTCATTCATGCCCGGTAAGTTACTAGTATTTGATATTGCGGGCCGGACTCATGCCCGATAATTTAAGCATTAATATTTTAGTTTGAATACGGAAAGACAACTGTAGGGTGCTAGTAGTAACTTGTTAAATCCATCATTCCTGTGATTGTGTGAACAAAGATTCTTGCATACGATTCTTAAATTATAGTGAAACGTTGTTGGTACAATTGAACTGCTGATTTCTTGCCCACCTGCATCGTATTGCATCAATTTCAGGTAACTTCATCTTCAAAAGAGATGACGAACCGTATATAGGAACATTACCTTTCTTTTTTTTTTTGTTATGATCATCGGGATATTAGTATTGTTCACGTTATGTATATGGTACACAATAAATAAAGCTACATCTTTATCATCCATAATATCTACAGGAGGACACGAAATTTATACTAGGATAAAAAAGCTTCATATAAATGTCATACTCTTCAACACTATTATTCATAATTTGATAGAGTTTTTGAATAAGTTAACCAAAGGTAGTAGAGAGTCGCAAGCTAAATATTTTGGTTGTACCTTCTTTGTACTCATATTTCTTCTTGACTTTAACCAATTCTCCATCATAATATATAATACGGGTAGTGATAAATCCATATATGGCATACTGCAACAATAATAAATAAGGATTTTAAGGGTCAACATAGATTTCAAAATTGAGTGTCTATTGAATTGCGCCGGCATAGTATTAAATATGCACCGACGCAGTATTAAATATGCGCTGACATGTTTCTTAATATGTTTTGGCGCATTGTTAAATATGCGCTGACATATTTTTAAATATGCGTTGGTGTATTAATAGTGTGCCTCAAATTTTACTACACAACAAGAAATAGCTATGAACATTTGGCTTCATTTAAGGAGCATGATACTTGCAAGCTATAAAATGGTGGATTTAGAAGATTTAGGGTTTTATTTCTTGGACGATTACTTGAAGCTTCAGCGAGCCTTGTATATGATCTCGTTTGAAAATCGGATACTTGAGGTTTTTTTGGGGAATCTAATGGGTGAAGATGAGGACGGATCCCTTTTGAAATCGGATATTTGAGCTTCTATTGAGGGATCTATCGAGCAAAGATGAGGATAGATCCCCTTTGAAATTGGATATTTGAGCTTCTATTGAGGGATCTATCGGGCGAAGATGAGGATAGATCCCCTTAGGATATTTGAGCTTTTATTGGGGAATCTAATGGGCGAAGGTGAGGACGGATCCCCTTTGAATCGGATATTTGAGGTTCTATTGGGGGATCTAATGGGTGAAGATAAGGATAGGTTCCCCTTGAAATCAGATACTTGAGCTTCTATTAGGAGATATAATGGGCGAAGATGGGGATAGATCTTTTTTGAAATTGGATACTTGACCTTCTATTGGGGGATCTAATGGGCAAAAATGAGTATGAATCACCTTTGAAATCGGTCAATGTTCGTCGAAATTTGGAATCGTACAAGATAAGGATGGATCACAATTGAAATCGGACAACTACTTGTAGATCCGGTGAACTGGGTAGTTGATTTATGTATCTAATTGGCGAAAGCGTCTATCGATTGAGATTATGGGAGAAATTTGAAGGTGAAGTCCCTTTAGAATTGGAGGTGAAGACTTTTTAACTTTACGAGGGTACTTTAGTCACAACAAATATATGTGGTCAGAAAAATGATACAAAAAAGCAGTCGGGTCCATTCCAAGCAATACGGCAGAGTTGGGGGCCATTCCGGAAAAACCCTCATGAAGTTTAGCTCAAGAACACTTAACTTTCTTGTAGTTTATTTTGTTTCAAATCGTACCCTAACGCTTGAAATGTTAGCAGAATACCCCCTTTGTCAAATCATTTGGTAATTTTCGACCGATCAAAACTAGGGGTGGCAATTCTTGACCCGACCCGCTAACCCGACTCGAAGTTAGCGGGTTTGGGTTTGGCCTAAACGGGTTCGGGTCATAAACGGGTCAACCCGATTGACCCGTTTATTTAATGGGTCGGGTTCGGGTTTGTACTTATAACCCGATTGACCCGACTTGACCCGTTTAACAAATGGGTCGTGTCAACCCGACCCGACCCGAGCCAACCCGAACCAACCCGACCCAACCTGATCAAACCCGGCCCAATCCGACTGGTCTTTACCCAACCCTACAGGTTTACATGGGTTCTGTTGACCCAACCCGAGCCAGCCCGACCCGACACGACCCGACCCGTTTAGTAAACGGGTCGGGTCGGGTCAACCCGTTTATTAGGCGGGTCGGGTTTGGGTTTAAGTTTTTGACCCGTTTATTAAACGGGTCGGGTTCCGATTGGGTGTTTTGCCCTTATACATATGTCTCAACCCGGCCCGACCCGACCCATTGCCACCCCTAATCAAAACTGAATTGTAGGGAGATAAAATATAGTTTTAAAACTACAAGGGGTTAAGTATTTTTAACCTAAACTTCGGGGGTCAAAGTGTAATTTATCAAAAAAAAAAAAATCCAAATTCCAAGATTTTGTTCTCTCTTATAAAATACTACCAACATTCAACGGGACATGAATTGGGACCTAGTGCCCGACGTGGGGGAAATCGGCCAGCTCTAGATATGACGGCCGAGGCACTGAGCGGTGAGTGCTGACCGGTGCGCCCCGCCACATCGGCATTATGTCCGCTGTGTGTCCCTTCTTATGTTCAAATAGCAGTGCTCAGTTTCATGTACAAGTGTCACCATGTGCGCCTCCTGCAAAGCCCACGCGTTTTGGTGTACGATACGGTGTGTGTCTGAACGCGGGAGATTCCCTCACGACCTCCCACTCACTCACCCGACGACGCAACTGCCAGCCATTCATTGCGCCCACGCATCCCTAGGTGCTGTCCACGTCGGACGCCGTACCTTTTCCTAACGCCTCCCTTCCACGCGACGTCTCTCCCCATCCGCACCCACCCGCGTACCCAGCCCCTTGACCGTCCGGTTCGGGTCAGGTGGTTAGTCTCTAACCCGGGTCAACCTGCCGACCACAGGAACGATTTTGTTCCGACTCCTTAAAGAGTTCGGGACATCACCCACTCTCTCTCATTGGTCCATTTCAAGATCTTCCTCCATAACAAATAATGTAAACTGACATATATACCCCGGACTAGAGGAGGATGTTTCAACCTCCTTACAGAGTTTGGAAAAAAAATCATTCCCCCGAAAGATTGAAATTAGAACGTCACCCTTTCATCGGTCAATTTCAAGGGTTTTTGGTTATTTCATCATCATAGTCATTAGCATGACTTTTGCTCCAAGAGAAATGCTGTTCAGTCTGAAGTTTTTAGATTCCGCTCAACCCGATTGACGTGGCAGCGTGCAACCGATGGTGTAAAAGATTTAAAGATTTTTTACAAATCAACCCTTACAATCTTCTCTATTTACATATAAACACCTATAAAAATAATATTTATATATAAACCTCTCATTCATTCAAACATTTCATATTAACCTTTATAGCTAGCTGACATCCAAAATGAGAGAATATTTTTGATTTCATCCTTGATATTTTACCTAAACTCTGTAAATATTCCTCCAATGTGAGAATTATTCGGATTAGACTCAAGTTAGATATAGGTTATGTCTGTGTTTGTTTTGAATTAAGTCCATGTTCAATAAAGATGCTATTTTAAATAATTAAAATCATTAATAAATCGATTATTTTCTCTTTATATTAATAAAATAATAGTCGAATGAAAGAATATTTTAAAAATATTTTTTTATTTTGGATGCCAACTAATTATAGCGATCGGCATGTAAATATTGGATGATTTAAAAAGTTTATATATAAATATTAATTTACAGGGGTTATAAATCCAAGATTGATGGAGGACGAGGACGGGTGAATCACATTCACCTCCACTGTGTTCTCATTGGACGGTGATACTTGCATCACGGTTATAATGAAGTTTTTCTCACCCACGCCCCGCACAACCCGTTTTTTCACCCTCTCAGGCATCTACGTGCGGGTGGGTCCCACTCCGCCAACCACAT
This sequence comes from Chamaelirium japonicum, assembly GCA_947650365.1. Classification (NCBI taxonomy): domain Eukaryota; kingdom Viridiplantae; phylum Streptophyta; class Magnoliopsida; order Liliales; family Melanthiaceae; genus Chamaelirium; species Chamaelirium japonicum. The sequence goes on along the minus strand of OX393549.1, from coordinate 89,384,533 downwards.
TGTCGTAATGTGTGACTCAGCGGTCAACGGTTACATTAAGCGACGGTTGGAGCCGAACCGGTGCCGTCTTTTCTCATTCAAGAGAACCGGACCTACGGTCCGGACCGGGTGCAGTGCTGAGTGCCAGAGAGTGAAGAAGGAAGAAGGAATCATGCGTTGCGTGGAAAGTTGAGGAAAGGCGTGGGGTTTCGGCTTCGTGATGGAGTCCAAAAGACCCCCCCCTCCCACGCGCCGCAATCGACGATCTTTTGTCCTCACTAGGCAATGATAGATGCACTCCCTTTTTTTTTGGCGTCTTGTAGGGTTGAACACTAATTAGGAGAGTAACCATGGTCAGCCCACCGGTGGTTAAAATGCTTCGGTTTGTGGTCCGGGTTCGGTCAATGAACTCAGACCAATAGCTATGAGACACGTGTTACACAACCGTCGGTCACCAACACCTGCCGGTTCCTCCATACACGTGTGGCCCAACCATTGGCAGGATCCTTTTTTGTGGGCGCACGACGTCAGCAGAAGCGACGAGGGATGGAGACGAGGGCTTTATATAAACCCACCTCAACGCCCAACCCCTCTCATCAGAGAGAACGCTCCACCACCACCACCACCACCACCTCCGCCGCCGCCGCCGTCTGTGAGGCTGAGAGACCCCTCGGTAGAATCGAAGCCGCGCAGGTTTGTGTTCTCCTCCCTCCTCACCTCTCTGCGATCTTCTGCCTTCTTTTCGAGAGATTAGAAGGGTTCTTCTAGGGATCCAGAGGTTCCAGAACAGAGATCCAGATTCTTTTTTTCTCCTGTGTTTTTGATTTTTTTTTAGCAACTTTTTAATTTTTTTTTAGATTTAATCGGCTCAAAGGGTTTGTTTTTATATACCCTTCAGGCTGTTTTCTTTTCGTTTTTTTTTTTTTTTTTTTTAAATTGTCTGTAGATCCAAAGAGGCCACCTTTTTCACTATATAGCCTCGTCTCCGTGAACCCATTTCCCTGTTCTTTGTATTGATCAAGAGCCAAGTGGGTTTTCTACGGATCTCTCTTGATTCCCTGATCCCCCCCCCTTGCATCTCTTGATTGGATTTCATGGCGGCAGCTATAGACATGTACAATAGCAGGCCGGTCTTCTCTTCAGACCCCTTCTTCAGTGAGGAGCTCATGAACGCACTTGAGCCTTTTATCAAGAGTGCTTCACCCTCCTCCTCCTCTTCTTCTTCATCTCCTCCCCCTACTCTCTACCCTTCTTCCTCCTCTCACCAACCCCCCTGCTTGGATTGCTGTTCGCCCTCGGCGTCGAGCACCCACATGGCCCCCCAAGGCTTCCTCAGCCTGGGTAACCCGGGTCTCGACCGGCAGGGCCCGATCGTGCTCACCCACCTCAGCCCCGCCCAGATCCAGCAGATCCAAGCTCAGATCCAATTCCAGCAGCTGCAGCAGTATCAGCAGCAGCAGCTCCTGGCCGCGAGGCAGTTGCAGCAGCAGAGCCTCCACAAGCGCCCGGACTCACTCGGGCCGAGGCCCCAGCCGATGAAGCACGCCAACTCGCCTCCTCCGTCGAAGCCCACCAAACTCTACCGCGGGGTGCGGCAGCGTCACTGGGGGAAGTGGGTCGCCGAGATCCGGCTACCCAAGAACCGGACCCGCCTCTGGCTCGGGACCTTCGACACCGCCGAGGAGGCGGCCCTGGCCTACGACATGGCCGCCTACCGGCTCCGCGGGGACTTTGCGCGGCTCAACTTCCCGAGCCTCCGGCACGACGGAGCGGCCGCCTCCGGCGGCCCCCTCCACTCCTCCGTCGACGCCAAACTCCTAGCCATTTGCCAGGGCTTGGGCAGTTCGCCAAAGCAGGGGGCGAAGCTGGCCGCTGGCACCCCGGACCTCGTCTCCGCCGGAGACAGTACCGCCGCCGCCGAGGACGTCTCGGCCAAGGAAGAATTGGGTTGCGAGTATTTGGGGGGCTACAAGTCGGAGAGCTCGTCGGAGGGCGACGACGCCTCCTCGGGGTCTTCGCCGATCTCCGAAATGCAGCAGCTGGACTTCACGGAGGTGCCGTGGGACGAATCGGAGAGCTTTGTGCTGCGCAAGTATCCTTCGTGGGATATCGACTGGGATTCGATCCTCTCCTAGTTCATTGCAAGCTTGTAGCCATGTTCGATCTTCTTCAGTTCCACCTCTCGATCCATTGGCTGTTGCAGATGGGATTTTAGACATCTGCAGGTCTGTGTTGAGAGCTCAGGTGAAGGGATCTTTCAGTGTTTCAGCAGTTGGGTTGATGAGTGTGTAGTGTGTTCAGTGTTGTGTATGTACTGTTGATCCTCCTGGTTTGCTGGTTATTTTTTTTTCTTGCCATCCCAGAGAGGAAGAATGTTGTGTTGATAGACTGTAATGGTAGCTGTTGCTGTCACTGTTGTATTTGTTAGTGTGCTGAACCTCCACAACCAAAACCTTCAACAACTAAATTAAACACAAGAAAAAAAAAAGAAGAAAAAAAAAGGCAATAAGCAAATCAATCAAGAAAGAGATTTTAGGTGGTTCGGCCTTTGGTATATGTTTGCGGCCGCATGGAGAAATCTACTATCAAATCAAGAAAATACAATAGGGCTGGACAAACCATCGAGCCAGCCCTCCAACAGGTGAATGATTTTGTTCCAACTCGAGGTTGGAGCATCACCCTCTTTCTCCTTGGTCCAGTTCAAGGATTTTTGGTGATTTCACCATGATAAATAGCACAAAATGACATACATATCTTTGAAATGGACCAAAGAGAGGGTGATGCTCCCACCTTGTTAAGGAGGTCAGAGCAAAATCGTTCTCCAACGACGGCTTCCTTAAATCTCTTACAAAGATCTCTCACCAAAATTCTCCAGAGATCAAGAAGCCCATACAAATCTTCCCCCCACTCTAAACTTTTACCAAATCTAAAATCGGTCAAAACGTTTGCCAAATCCGAAAATGGTCGAAATAAATGTTAAAAATATAACACATCCATGTATGAATAAACATTTTAAACGGTATGGATCATTAAAATATTTTAATTACTCATTGTGGTCGCGGAAAAAGATACAGGTCGTCTTTATTGCGGATCACACGAAGCTTACAGAGTGTGCCGGGACCCGGGGGCTCGGGTGTGGCGAGTCCGGGTGCGGTGAATGTTTGATCAGGAGATTGTGGGAGAGATCCTCTGGAGGGTTCCTTTGATCCGCGTCTCCACGTGGTATTCGTGTGAGAGCTCTGAAAGGGTTGCCCAGGACAGAGGTCTTTACAGGGTGAGGGTTTTTGAGAAGCTAAGGAGTTTCCGCCGTTGATTTTGTCCTGTCCGTGCTTCGCGCTTTCTCGGCTAGGGAGGCTTTGGGCTTCGTTCCTCGGTTTTCGTGTCTTCCTCGATCCTTGCTCGACCTCGGCGTCCTTGATCGTCGGTTCGCGGCGTTGATCGTATTTTTTGGCGTCAGCTTTGGCTTTAGCTTTCGGCTTTGGCGTGGCTCTGACTTTTGCTTTGCTTTGGCGCTTGCGCTTGAACGTAGACGGGTAGAGACTTGCGATGCTTTAGTTCTTCCGGACTTCGCGTCGTATCGGCTAGAACGTGCGATGCTTTGCTCGTGACCGGCGTAGTTGCTTGGCTTTGGCACGTGCATTGCTTTGGCGCGGGCTTTACCGGTGCGTCTGCTTTGGCTTCTTGCGTTGGCTTTGACTTTAGCTTTGACTCGATCTTCTTCTCGAACGGCGATGACTACTTTTTCAGGGCTTCTTTATTCTTCCGGCTTCCTCGATGGTTGTGGCATCGACTGGCTTCTTCTCCGGGCGTATTTGGCTTGATCAGAGTTGAAGGTTTCTTGTGGAGATGGTGGGTGTAGCACCGATCTCCGTGCGACGGTTGTAGCGTCGGCTTTTGTTGATGAAGACGGTGGGGGTAGCACCGATCTCCGCACGACGGTTGTAGCGTCGGCTTTTGTTGACGAAGACGGCAGGGATAGCACCGGCTTCAGGCCTTCTTCTCCCGGTTTTTTTCTTCGTGCAAGGAGTTGATGCCTTTGTTGAAGACGACGGGTGTTGTCGGCTTCGATCTTCTTCTCCGGCCTTTGCTTATGGTGTCTTCGGAGCTGATGAAGATCGTTGGAGCAGTCGGGGTGATGATGACTCCGGGTCTTCTTCTCCAAGCTTTCTTCTTCGTGCGAGGAGTCGAAGCTGTGATCTTCGAGTGCAAGGTCTTCATGTTGATGAGGACTTGAAGGGCCAAGGATTCCCGTAGGACGTGCTTGCCGTGCCTCGTGAAGCCTTCGGTCTTCGAGCGTTGGAGCTTCTTTTGCGGAGATCTTTCGTCTTCAGCCTTCGAACCTTTGATGCCTTCCCCCACCCCCTCTATTTATAGGCAAAGGGGAGAGGTTGGGAGAGATATGGCTGAAATCTTTTTGTTTCATCCAATATCTCCCCCCATAACCATCAAGATTTTGTTCCCTTATTTGGGGAAACAAACTCGATCCTCTCCTTTTTAGTTGGGGTGGTTATGGGCTAGATGTGACTTGATCTTTGAAGATGTGTCGTCATCTTTGCAACTTCCGGATCGCATGGCGACACGACGTCATCTTGTCCGTCGAATCGAGGGATCGTCGCGGATCTACGGTTGTGTAGACGTCCACGCCACCTCCCCCCGCATCGAGGCGGTTTTGATTTTTTTTTTCTTTTCTTTTCTTTTTCTTTTTTTTTTCTTTCTCTTTTTCCCTTTCTTTTAGGGCCGGCCCCATCTCTCCATGAGGAGGGGGGCACGGTTTTCAAGAGGGGGGGCCGGTGGGCCCCCCTCTTTGTGTTTGAGTTACGGGTCCGGTGGGACCCGTTTGCTTTGAGTTGGGCCTCGGCGCGCGAATTGAGTTTGCACGCGGGCCGAGTTCGCATGCAGGCCGTTTGTGTGCGGGCCCAATTTCGCATGCGGGCCGTTGTGTATGGGCCAAGTTGTGCATGCGGGCTGTTGTGTGTGGGCCGAGTTGCGCATGTGGGCCGTTGTGTGTGGGCCAGGTTTCGCATGCGGGTCGGGTCCAACCCGTGGGCTAATTTCGATGCCCACAAATGCCCCCTCAAGTTCAAGTGCACCTGCGGGAAACGCATAGCGCTTGGACTTGACTTGCGTGTTCGCTCGGAATTTAGGTCTTTATAATGACCCTCGCCATTTCGTTTCCCCCAATGTTTTGCTAGCGCGGGAGACAAAGGTCTTTGGCGGCTTGGAGACGAAGACCTCTTCTAGGGTTTTGTTCATCTTCTTTGTTGTCGCGGACTTCCTTTGCTTCGAGGATGGCGCGAATGTTGACGGCGGCCGCTGCGCGGAGTCCCATGGCAGCAAGGCGACGAGAGCGCGAGGACGGCCGCGATGCGATTCGGCGGAGGGTTGTTGCCCCTCTTCGGTGCGGGAGCACAATGGTGGCAGCCGATTGTCGTGGTCGATGATGGTGACGACACGGATGGCGCATCGAGTGGAGGAGGCAGAGTGGTCGAAGACGCGATAGGTTCCTTCCTTCTTCTTCCTACTCCTTCTTTTCTTTTTCTTTTACTTTCCTTTTTTTTTTCTTCTTTGGCTTCTGTTATGAAACCGTGGTTGCACCGGATACAGATGCCCATCGGATATAGACCCCTAGATTCATGGGATGGGAGAGTTATCTTATCTCTATCCCAATAACCGATTAAGTCTATTTATAGGGGGTCAATGAAAAATAGCTTTTATTTTATTTATTTATTTTTTTTTCCACCGGTTTTCGGTTTTTTTTTCGTCTTCGTCTCTGTCGTCGGGTCCGCGGGGTCAGCGGCAGCGCAGGCGGCAGCTGTGGCGGCGGCGAGGAGGCGGCCGACGGATGGCAGCGCGCGGGCCGGGGTGCAGCGGCCAGGCGGCGGGGCGCGGGCCGACAGCGGGCGCGGGCTGGGCGCGCGTGGGGCGCGGCAGGCGGAGCACGGGCACGGGCCGGTGGATGGCGGCGCGTGGGCCGGGGTGGTTGGTGGGCGGCGATGTGGTCTCAGCGAAGAAGAAGCAACAGCAACAGCAACAGCCCTTTAGGGGCTGCGGGGGTTTTTTCCGGAAGAGGCTGGTGGTCTTGAAGGAAAAGAAGGGGCTGGGCCCCCTTTTGACCGGGTTCCACCACCTTTGGGGTTGTGGGGTCTTCAACGAAGGGGGGCTGGCAGCCACCTTTCGGCTGCTTCTTCTTCTTCTTCTTTTTTTTTTTGGTGCGTCGGTCTCAGGAGAATAGCGGCGGCAGCGGCGGTCGCGGGGCAAAATGCAGCTGCGGTGTCGATAACAGCGACGACAGCAGTAGCTAGCGGTGGCCGGCCTAGCACGAGTGGTACAACAGCGACGGTGGCCGGCGTGCGCAGAGGTGGCACGGCGGTGTGCGCAGGCACAAGAGCGGCACGTGGCGCTAGTGGCCGGGTCACTGCGTTTTGCAGGCAGCCGGGTTGCAGCGGGCGTCGATGGTGAGCGCAAGCGGCTGCGAAGGCCGCTGTGGTGCGGCTTAGGCGGGCCGGCTGTGGTGGGCGGCAGCTAACGAGGGCCGAGCGGTGAAGGTGCGCGAGGCGCAGATCGGGCGGAGTTGCGGGTGGTGCGGTGAACGTGGAGCAACTCAGGCAAGTGACGGCTGCGGGTGCAGATGGCTCCGGCGAGGCGCGGCAGGTGGCGGCCGAGCGCTGGGCGACGTGGTGGCCGGCCGGAGGTGGGAGGCTCGTTTTGCACGGCTCGAAGACCACAACCCCGTTTGGGGACTGTGGGTTTTAAGAGAGAATGAGGCTGTGGCCCTATGGGTTTGTAGATTTTGAAGGAAGGAGGGGGCTGCCAACCCTTCTCCGGTTTCGGGTTTTTCATGAGGCTATGGTCCCCTTTAGGGTTACTGCCTCAGCTCCGTTTTTTTTTTTTTTTTTCTTGATTTTGATCGGCTTTTCCTCGGGACTTTTTTTTTTTTTTCCTTTGACTTCTGGACTTGAACTGCTTTTTTTCTCTTTGGACTAAACCTCCTTTTTTTTTTTGACTTGTTCTGTCTTTTCTTCTGGAATTGACTGTGCATCTTGATTTGACTTAAACTTTTTGTCTTCTTGCAGGACTCGTCCCTTCGAGTGCTTTCCCGATTGGATCGTCGAGGAGGTCTACCGCAGGAGCAAAGCGACTGGCGAGGTTGCACCTAGGTAGGCTGAGCGAGGCGGACTGGATGTTCCTTGGACAACCATGGGGCGCTGGAGGCGGAGAGAGCTTTCCTGGTGGCGACGCCGGCTCAGAGGACATCGAGATGGACGTTCTGGAGTTCGACAGGAGGAAGGCGAGCTACTAGCGTTGACAAGGAGCAGCCTGCTTTGATCGTCTTCTGCTTGCCGATCTTGACCTCGGTGACTGCTTTAACGGTCTTTTTGACTTCGTGGAGGTCACGGAGGATGCGGTCCTTGGCTCGAGGCCCCCCTTTTTTTTTGAATTGACTTGATTTGCTTGTGCCCGTATGTGTGACTGATTTGTACTTTTCTCCCTTTCTTTTTTCAGGGTCCGCCATTATGAGAGCTTTCCGTCGTCTGGATGGATGGTCGATGCGGTCTCCCATGGGAGTACGCATCTTCGTTTCCCTTTTGCGCAAGTCTTCTGCTGCCGTTACGAGAGCTTTCCGACTTCTGGATGGATCGTCGATGCGGTCTCCCACGGGAGTACGCATCTTCGTTCCCCTTTTGCGCGAGTTTTCTACCGCTGTACTTCGAAGCAGAAAGCGTGTGTCAAAGTTGGACGAGCTTATTCTCACCGATGAGGGATCTTCACGGTAGATCATTCGACCGAGTCCAGAATTGCCATTCAGGAGTCAGTTCCCACGGATGTTTTGGCCGTAGCTTCTTTGTCAGTTCCTGTAGCATCTTTGACAGCCGTCACGGCGATGGTCCAGGAGGCGGTTCCCGTGCTTGGGTCTTCAGGACAGGATCGCACCTTGTCTCTGCGCTTAAATGCTTGCCAGCGAAAGTGTAGATTACAGAGCCTTCTTTCTAATCTTCTTTTAGAGAGTTGTGCTGGAAGTTTATCCAGGCGACGCTCGCACCCTTCCAGGAGGAGGGTCTTGACGCTTTGAGTAACTAGTGGGTTTCCTGGTGGATGGCTCCTTGTTTGAGGAGCATATGTGCACCATTTTGGCGGATAACTAGGCTCATTGCTTGCAATAGGCTTCACTAGAGGAGGACGTTTCCTTGGCGTTGGCAAAGGCCGAGGAAGAGGAACGTCGACTGGAGGGGCTTCACATATTTGCTACTGCAGACTTAGTTCGGGTGCAGAAGAAGGTGGAAATTACTTGTGCATCGCTTCAGAAGCTGGATTCCCTCCTTGTAAGGCAGCGTGCAAAGCTGGCGACACGTTGAACTGGTAGATCGATCGAGAAGGCTTCTGTAGCGAACCTTGCGAAGCAGCGTGCAGAGCTGGCGACGCGTCGGAAGCTGACGGCTTCTCCGCTTCGGCGCCTCTAGGACTTCAACTTGCTACTCATGCGTTGCTTCGGAAGCTGGAGTCCCGTTTGGAGAAAACTCGAGCAACCGAGAAGACTTTTGCAACGGAGCTTGCAAAGCAGCGGGAGGAGCTTACGAATCGCTGAGAGCTGGTGGTTTCTTGCCTTTCTGAGTTGCACTGCGTGGGTGCCCCGAGAGATGAGATGTGGCAGCGCCGGGAGCTGGTGGCTTGACGGAGGCTGACGGCTTCTCGATCCTCGGAGTTGGACTTGCGTCTTTTCTGGGCTCATTTTCTGGAATGGTGGTTTGGTTTTTTTTTTGTTTGGACTGAACCTTCACAGGCTGCCTACGTACCCTACTGAGAGGGATCAAGTCACACGTAGTTCCTTTTTTTTTTTTTTTTTGGGCAAGGGGGGTAACCTTGCGCTAGGCAAAGTACCTTTTGAGGGACTTGCCGCTGGTAGGCAGAGTCGTCGCTGGTTCGCAGTTGTCATCCGCCTTCTTCGCTTCAATGTAGTTAGAAGTGAAGATCCTCTTGACTGGAGTTTTGATGATTGCTGGAGTTTGACTGGAACCGATGCCTCGGCGATTTGGAAGAATTTGTTCACCAATTTTGCGGAGGCGTGCTTGAGTCTTTGTCAGGCGATCTGGTATTGCAGCTGAGGGTAGTGAACCCATATGCACCGTGCTTTCTTTGTTGCGGCTGGATTTGAACATCAACTCGGTGGAGTTTTGCCCCCGAGTGTTTTCTGTCTTGATTGCGAGTCGCTCGGAGCTGGTGTGCTCAGAAGACTGGGTTGAGCTCGAGGCGTGCAACAGATCATGTAACGGTAGTGTCATCTCTTGTAAAGTGATGAAGTTGGCCTCGGAGAATGGTGACGCTGGTTCTTTTGCCGGAGTGGAAGGCGATCGTCCTAGCCTGCGAAGCCATTGAGATTCGAGTCGCAGGACTGACGCAGCTTGAGTAGGCAACGGAACATGTGGCATTGAGCTTGATATGAAGTTAATGTGAATTTTTTGTTTTGATGTTGGCGCTTCTTTGTCTTTGTGCACCATCTGGCCGGAGGATGTCACTGGTTTTGCAAGTGAAGAGGTTTTGTCCCTCGCAGCTGCTTTGACTTTCTGGGCTCGTAGAGCTTTTACTGGAGGAACTTTTGCAACGGGGTCTTTGACCTGGTGTAACTTAACGTTAGCAAGGTGTGCTTCAGCCTCGTTGCAAGGCTTGCCGTTGGCGGCGATGGTTTTCTCCATGCTTTCGATATTGGAGCTACCTTCTTTATCGTCTTCCTGGAGCACTTGGTGAACTTCCATCATGGAGCAGGAAACCTTGAAGTTTTGATCAGCTTCAAGGAAGCGATTGGGAAAGAATTCCTGGAGTGTCACCAGCTCTGGGTATGTTTGCTGGAGAAGATTCTTCGGACTTGCTGGAGGTACTTTGGAGGTCTTTCTTTTTAGAGCTTCATTCTTTTCCTTGAAGGTCTTTCTTTCGGGGAGTTTTCTTGTCGCCTGATCTTTTTCGTGGTTGGCCAGACGTGCTATCCTGTAGCTTGATCGTCGTGGTCTTCTCCTTCGAGGCGCCATAGCCCATGCATTTTTATCAGTAAGATCTTCTTCGTCAGGGTGAAGAATTGGTGCCGTGACCAAAGGCTCTTCTTTGATCGGAAGGACTTGCTCTTTTGGAGGCTTTACCAACTCATCTTCTGATCCCCAACCGGTTGGCTTGATTTCTTTCATTGGGATCGAATGAGGTTTGGAGTAGAAGACGTAGAAGTCGAACTTACCTGATGGCTGGCCTAGCAGGCTGACTTCAGGGTCTCTTTGCTCGTTTCTTGCTTTGAGCATATGCTGGGGCATAACTTCGTTTGGAAGAGGGAGCGTTTGCACGAGAGGCGGTTGCCCCCAAGGCAGTGAGGATTTGGCCCTAGGCACTGCAGAAGCATATCGTCGTCGTCTTATTGGAGCTGGTTTCGCCATCGATTTTTGACAGATGATGCGCAGTCTTACTGAAGTGCGTTGTGGAGCAGTCAGCGCTGGCGGGACAGAGTCGAAGGTGATTGACGTCATATTTGACTCGACGATGTCACCAGAGCTGATCTCGATCATCCCTTGCTTGGCGAGTGCCATGATCTTATCTTTGAAGACAAAGCACTTCTCGATGGGATGGCTGACCATCCGGTGGTACTTGCAGAAAAGCGGATCGTTGACTCGATGTGCTTGTTCCGACCTTTTTGGTGGCGGAAGTTCGATCATCTTTTCTTGCATCAACTGATCGAACATGGAGGAAACTTCCGAGTCTGGGAAGGGATACTCTTTAGCTTCAAGCTCCTCGAGAGTCATCCTTGGTGGCCGTTGAGGCTGAGGAGGTGGTATTGTCACGCCCCGAATTCTGGACTAAAAGAGAGGGTCCAAAACTCGAGAGTGATATTTGAAATAGAGAGAAATATAATTACAGAGATTGCACAATGCGAAAGCAAAACTAATACTTAAATACCAATTCCACCAACAATGTTCATACATCTATAGTCCAAGTACAATAACAAGAAATGAAGAATAACTAGACAACGGTAGCTGGTACTCCTACCCTCGCAAATTCGGTGAAGAACTGCTACTCCAACTGAAACTACCACAGAGCTCCTAACGCTCCGTCCGAGAGAAAGAACCTGGGGGAGAGGAAAAACAACAAAACAACTTCCCCTAAGTATAAAACTCAGTGGTCCTAAAGAACAAGTCGGAGAACTCGAGAAAGATATAAAGCAGAAATATACTCCTACGATAAAATAAAGCTGTAATATAATTGAGTAACCAACAGAATAACTACTACTAGTACCATAAGTATATACTAAAAGATCTATTCTAATGTGTCTGGTAAATCCATATTATGCATTCAATGTCCTAACCGACAATTCCCTCATGAGGCGTCCCATTCCACTTCATGAGAGAACCCATTTTCTAGGTCGTGCATAGTGATGCAAAGCCCTAGGCTAAAGAGAAGAAAAGAAGAGAAGGAATTAAAGGAGGGGGAAACAAGTGTGAACCCCAAGTTTGAGCTAGGCTCCCGACTTAGTGGCGTTACTATTGGGTTCCTTTTTCGCAACAGGGGAACCACTCCATTCTTTATGCTCGGGATACAGCCTCGAGATATACTACCCTAGTGGCCAAAAAGGGGGCTTGGTCTTTCACCACGGGGCACTCACACCCAACTTGCTTTCTATGGGGTCTAAACCCCAGGATTAGGCCACTCCACCTTAGTTTCCCTACAGGAAACAACCCGTGACCTAACCCCGTGATCCTCCCTACTCGTTTCAGTCTGTGCACAGCTAGGGGTTCACTTACCTACGATATGCACGCGGATCTATCCCGAGAGCCAGTCGGGCAACTAGGTCGCCACGACGCCAAGACATTTCAGAAGTTGATACGAACCCCATAAAATCATATAAATCAAATATTCTCCTAATCGACCAGTCTCTAAACAATTTACATTCTAAATAAATAGAACAAAAGGATAATGTCTACCAACTTGACAAATCAAAAGGTATATACCCATGATCTATAACTAAGCATGCAACGTAACAAGAGAATAATTTATTTTTAATTAAAATATCTACATGCAGTACGACTAACCTGTTGGAGTGTGGCTATCGATTGCGAGTCGCTCCACTCCTAGTACGAAAACAGTCTGAACAAAATAAGGGATTGCATAAGTAACTAATGCTAAGGTGTGGATTGGGTTTAAACAGTGTCGATGGCTAGAGTCCTCAGAACCCTAAAGGTCAAGGTCGGACATTGGACCGGCATGACCGATCGAGATAAATTGACTCTCCTAAATTCAAGGAAGGTCCCTTGACTAAAACCGTGGGGGTTGGGAAGAGCTTGGGGTAAGCTTTCCGTTGTCACCGGTTTTGTGCAAATCAGAGCACGGATGTGCCCAATATCAAGAAAACACGTTTCTCGGCCCGGTGGGCTGAAATGGTCCGGCTCGATTCAAAGTGAATCAGTTTGGTTCAGCATGGATTGGGTATGGGTCTAGTCTGATTTTCGGGGCAGGTTTGGCATAGGTCGGGGTAGGCATAGCCCAAAGGATTAAATCGAATTAATCTACAAGAGATTGAGGTGATCAAAAGAAAAAACCAGGGATCATTATTTAATAGGGTTAGTAGCAAAAGGGTTGCAATAAAAAAAAGTCCCCATATATCACATGGGGTGGCTTAAAGGCTACAATGTTTTGAATAGAGGCTGAGGTGCCCACTGTACAGTATAGGGTGTGTGTGCAATGCATTAAAAAGGATGGGCTTATAAGGAAAATCAATACATATTACGCCCTGCATCCTCACAATCAGGTTCTTTGAACCTTTATGGAACGAGCTTCTCTCGGCCGCTGGTCGGGGCTATCGTTAGATTGACCCGGGCCACCAAGTCTATCGGAGTGGCCCTAACCTTGGCTCCACGCGACCCAGCCGCCATCTTGGCCGCTAGAAGAACGGAGGTCGGGGTCTTCTGATGGGTCGATAGGCCAAGGAGGTGCATGCGGTATAACGGCAGGTGGGGTGATGCCGGTGGCCGGTTTTTCTGCGGCCGGTTTCGTGGCGTACGGAAGAGAAGGAGAGGAGGGGAATGGGCACTCACCAGAGTGGGGAGGTCGAGGCTACCACCACTGATCGTCGGTGCGTACGCGCGTGGCTGATGCTTTTTCTCCTCCTCCTCTTCTTCTTCTTCTTCTCTCTCTCTCCATGAACCAAATGAGCAAGGGTGGCAGCGGCTGTGTTCAAATGAGAAGCGATCTAGAGGGCCATATTGCTATATAAAGGAAAACCCTAGACGGCTTGGAAAGGGGACCTTCCCATCGCTGTCCGATCGATATCGGATGGAAGCCTTTTATTGATTCAAGAATGGAAAAACTCCCGATAGTTGGGCCGGTCGAGGGTTGTTAGACGGGTCGGGTTTGAGGTCGGATCCATAACCCGGATCGGATTTGATTATCCTATGGCACTGAAAACTTCGAAAAAACATAACTCCCAAACCATTGGTCCAAAAATCATCTAAAAATAGGCGTTGGAATCGGGACGACAACACGCATGCAATCATTAATTAATTTAGGATAATCTATAGATTGATTCTATGCAGAAATTCACCCAATCGTTGACGCTCCACGATTCAACCGATTGCACCTAAGTTCCTACACGCGGCTCGCATCGACGCATGTGGACTGACCCTGCTTGGAATATATCACTCAAAATTTTAGAATATATCAGGGTATTACAACCTACCCCTCTTAAAAGAATTTCGTCCCGAAATTACACCACTAGCTATTCACACCGGTTGCACATGAAAGAGTAATTCAGTTCAAAACAATTCACAATACCAACCCGCAATAAAAATCGACCACCATTACTCAGGACAAGACAAAAAGGTTCACACGAGCTCGAGCATGCGTGCAGTCCACATAAAATAAGTTATAAATAAATTGCCAGAGGTGCTACAGGTATGGCGGCCCCTTTACCTTTGTCCGGCTTGCCACCAATCTTGAGTGGTTTGGAAGTCGAAGCGATGTCTGTGACGTTGACTTGCTTTGATACCGCTAATTCGTTCTCCTCTTCCACCTTCAGGAAGGCTTTGGCCTTTGATTCCCCATGATTTGCTAAGCTGAGCTCCATGTCGTGAGCCCGAGTCGCCAGTTTTTTTGAAGGACCGAGGCTTGATCCCTTTGAGGATGTAGAGAAAGCCCCAGTGCATGCCTTGGGTGCACAACTCGATGGCCGAGTCTTCAGACAAGCGATCTTGCGAGTTTAGTGCAAGGTTTCTCCAACGATCGATGTAGTCGATCACTGGCTCATCCTTCTTTTGCTTGGTAGCAGTAAGCTCGGTCATGCTGACGATGCGCCGAGTGCTGTAAAAGCGGTTGAGGAACTCCCTCTCCATTTGATCCCAGCTGTCGATGGACCCTGGAGGAAGATTAACGTACCAGTCAAAAGCATTACCTTTGAGGGTGCGAATGAACTACTTCACCATCTCGTCGCCGTATGTGCCGGCGTTGTTGCAAGTTTCGATGAAGTGGGCAATATGTTGCCTTGGATTGCCCTTCCCATCGAAGTGCTGGAACTTTGGCGGCTGGAACCCGGTGGGGAAGCGCAGCTGCTGGATCCTTGCGGTGTAAGGCTTTGAGTATGCCGCCGTGATCGGAGGTAGAATATCATCGTGGGAACGCACCATGTCGGCCACCAATGCTTGTATTTGCTGGACAGTCATTGTTGCTGCCGTCGGAGGTTGTGTGGCCACCGAGACTGGCACTGGAGAGATGACTTCCGCTGGCACAGGAGTCGAGGAGAGTACGGGAGTAGTCGCTAGCATTGCCGGAACAATTTCTGCATGAGCGGGAGTTGGAGACGGAGCCGGAGCAGCTGCTAGAGAAGCAGGAGGTTGGCTGAATGTCGTAGCATCCCTTGCACTCAGCCTTTGAAGCAAGGTGTTGATGTGACGATCTTTTTCTTCCATTAGTCGGGTGAGTTGAGCCATGTGTTCACCCATTTGCATGACTTGGAGCTAGAGAGCGGAGGGAGGATGATGACGTAGGACGTCTCGATGTTGCATGCCCGCACCCTCGACATCGTCGTCGGAGACGTAGTTGCGCTGACTTGCTTCTGCTTGATGATGGACGTTTGCCCCCTGCGAAGGAGGTGCAAGGTCCACTGGAGAACCCGAATGGGCTCCGGGTTGGGGCTGGACCTCCCCAAATTTCTGGACTTGGATTCCAGGATCGAGGCTTGTTTCTTCATGCACCAAGGCCTCATTGGCGATTTGGCGAGCATCTTCGGTAGTAGTTTCTGGCGTGAAGAAGTCCGCAAGAGTTTGAGTACGCCGAGTGTAGACGTGTATTGTAACATCCGCCCCAAACATATAAGATTTTGTCCGCTTTGCCCATGCCCGCACGAGAACTTCCCAGGGTGGTCACCCATCCTGGTACTACTCTCGCCCAAGCACGCTTAACTACGGAGTTCTTACGAAATCCGTAGCGGCGCACGGTTTTAAAACGCGTCTTGGCAGGAAAGGTGGTGAGCCCCCAAACACAAGATATTGTCCTCTATTGGTCTATTGGGTTTCGAACCCTCAACCTCAAGGTTTTGCACTAGCGTGGTTACCATCGAACCACCTAGAACGCATCTTCTATGTTTGGGAGGGGAAATTATATAAGTAGCTCAGGATCTCCTTCTCTCCAGGCGATGTGGGGCTAACTCATGGCCTTGTACACCTCACCTCACCTCACCTCACCTCATCTATTTTGGCATTCCCGCCTCAGGAGTCTTGGCTCTTGGCTATTGGCCTATTGGATCTTGGTTGTCACAATCCACCCCCCTCAGGGCTACACGTCCTCGTGTAGGGTTAGACCCCCCCATCCCGAGGAGAACCGGCTCTGATACCATTTTGTAACATCCGCCCCAAACATACAAGATTTTGTCCGCTTTGCCCATGCCCGCACGAGAACTTCCCAGGGTGGTCACCCATCCTGGTACTACTCTCGCCCAAGCACGCTTAACTACGGAGTTCTTACGAAATCCGTAGCGGTGCACGGTTTTAAAACGCGTCTTGGCAGGAAAGGTGGTGAGCCCCCAAACACAAGATTTTGTCCTCTATTGGTCTATTGGGTTTCGAACCCTCAACCTCAAGGTTTTGCACTAGCGTGGGTACCATCGAACCACCTAGAACGCGTCTTCTATGTTTGGGAGGGGAAATTATATAAGTAGCTCAGGATCTCCTTCTCTCCAGGCGATGTGGGGCTAACTCATGGCCTTGTACACTTCACCTCACCTCACCTCACCTCATCCATCTTGGCATTCCCGCCTCAGGAGTCTTGGCTCTTGGCTATTGGCCTATTGGATCTTGGTTGTCACATGTATTACCGGGGGAACGTCATCCACCGGGTTTTCTGGATCGCCGTGTTGGAGTAGTGGAGACTCGGCGATAGGTGAGAGGCTTGTTGGAGCAAACGTATCGTCGTTCGTTCCGGCCATGGCGAACTTGAAGCAACTCTTTCAAACGTACGGATGAAAGGAGAGAAGGTCCCACCGGGCGTGCCAGAAATCTGTGGTCGCGGAAAAAGATACGGGTCGTCTTTATTGCGGATCACACGAAGATTACAGAGTGCGCCGGGACCCGGGGGCTCGGGTGTGGTGAGTCCGGGTACGACGAATGTTTGATCAGGAGATTGTGGGAGAGATCCTCTGGAGGGTCCCTTTGATCCACGTCTCCACGTGGTATTCGTGCGAGAGCTCTGAAGGGGTTGCCCAGGACAGAGGTCTTTACAGGGTGAGGGTTTTTGAGAAGCTAAGGAGTTTCTGCCGTTGATTTTGTCCCCTCCGTGCTTCGCGCTTTCTCAGCTAGGGAGGCTTTGGGCTTTGTTCCTTGGTCTTTGTGTCTTCCTCGATCCTTGCTCGACCTCGGCGTCCTTGATCGTCGGTTCGCGGCGTCGATCGTGTTTTTTGGTGTCAGCTTTGGCTTTAGCTTTCAGCTTTGGCGTGGCTCTGGCTTTTGCTTTGCTTTGGCGCTTGCGCTTGAACGTAGACGGGTAGAGACTTGCGATGCTTTAGTTCTTTCGGACTTCGCGTCGTATCGGCTAGAACGTGCGGTGCTTTGCTCATGACCGGCGTAGTTGCTTGGCTTTGGCACGTGCGTTGCTTTGGCACGGGCTTTACCGGTGCGTCTGCTTTGGCTTTTTGCGTTGGCTTTGACTTTAGCTTTGACTCGATCTTCTTCTCGAACGGCGATGACTATTTTTTCAGGGCTTCTTTGTTCTTCCGGCTTCCTCGATGGTTGTGGCATCGGCTGGCTTCTTCTCCGGGCGTATTTGGCTTGATCGGAGTTGAAGGTTTCTTATGGAGATGGTGGGTGAAGCACCGATCTCCGTGCGACGGTTATAGCATCGGCTTTTGTTGATGAAGACGGTGGGGGTAGCACCGATTTCCGCACGACGGTTGTAGCGTCAGCTTTTGTTGACGAAGACGGCAGGGGTAGCACCGGCTTCAGGCCTTCTTCTCCCGGCTTTCTTCTTCGTGCAAGGAGTTGATGCCTTTGTTGAAGACGACGGGTGTTGTCGGCTTCGATCTTCTTCTCCGGCCTTTGTTAAAGACGACGGGTGTTGTCGACTTCGATCTTCTTCTTCGGCCTTTGCTTATGGCGTCTTCGGAGCTGATGAAGATCGTTGGAGCAGTCGGGGTGATGACGACTCCGGGTCTTCTTCGCCAAGCTTTCTTCTTCGTGCGAGGAGTCGAAGTTGTGATCTTCGAGTGCAAGGTCTTCACGTTGATGAGGACTTGAAGGGCCAAGGATTCCCGTAGGACGTGCTTGCCGTGCCTCGTGAAGCCTTCGATCTTCGAGCGTTGGAGCTTCTCTTGCGGAGCTCTTTCGTCATTAGCCTTCGGACCTTTGATGCCTTCCCCCACCCCCTCTATTTATAGGCAAAGGGGGGAGGTTGGGAGAGATATGGCTGAAATCTTTTTGTTTCATCCAATATCTCCCCCCATAACCATCAAGATATTGTTCCCTTATTTGGGAAAACAAACTCGATCCCCTCCTTTTTAGTTGGGGTAGTTACGGGCTAGATGTGACTTGATCTTTGAAGATATGTCGTCATCTTTGCAACTTCCGGATCGCATGGCGACACGACGTCATCTTGTCCGTCGGATCGAGGGATCGTCGCGAATCTACGGTTGTGTAGACGTCTACGCCACCTGTCACGCCCCAGAAATCTGAAGACCGATCCCTGGGGTGTGAGGTGAGAAAAGATTAGGGTTTTGGGTCAGGTCAATTGATTACACCAATTTGGGTTCTCACAGGACTTCTTCTACGCTCTCTAATATGAAAAACAAGAAGGAGGGAGAAACAAGAGGGGAATCTTTTAAATTTGATTTTTCGAAAAATATTTTTATTGGAAAGAAAAGAAAAAGAATTGTCAATAGAGAGAAGACATTATCTAATCAACTCGACCTTCAAAAGTCATATCCTCTCAGTATGAGTGACCTGTCGGTGCCACTACATACTGACAGGAGTCTATCTGAGGGAGCACGAGGCTCAAGCCTCCTACGGCTAGCCAAGTGGTTTCACCCACTACCTAACACTCAGGTGCACCAGTCTAGGGTTCCTATCTACAAGGTTAATCAATTTAGTCATTTATATGCATTTATATTTTCATCATGATCTATCCTAAGCTTAGGGCCTTGAGGAGAGGCCTACCCAAAAGAATTCAGTTGGAACCATTGCAACTACAACCATAGAATACTAATTAACTAATAAAAACTCTTATTTCAATACAATTACAATGTCTGAAGAGAAAAGACTACAAGATTGACGTACTAAGCAGAAAGGTAACACTGCAACTCTAACTCCGCCTCTGGGCTCCTACTGCTACTCCTGAGCCTCCGGACCTGCAACTGAGCCTACTCGTGGGAAAGAGTAGCCCCCAATAGGAAATTGGGAGATTAGCCAAATTAATGGCTAGTGACATCCTAATAGTCTTTAATAATATGAGACAACTAATCTTAATAAATTAAGATAAGATCTATCAATTCTAGTATGATCAATATTTGCAGAATGATACCTAAACCTCTGTCAGTAGTCTACGTTCACATGCAATTCCTACTGTCACTAGGTTATCTAACATGAAGTCCATTCAATGTCCTACAGCATTAAAGAACAAATTAAATAGGACGTTCATATGAAGTCACAAGATCATCATGTGAACAGTCATACAATTCTAAATTCATAATCAGACAATTACACACTCATACATGAACCCCGGATATTTTGTTCAACCTGCCCCCGGCCGGGCATTACTATCGGGCCTTTTATTTCGATGTAGAGGGCCAACTCTCTCGCCGTGCATCCACCAACTCCATGCACAATTCACCCAGATGATCATAAGGGGTTTCCCGTCTTTCACGGTGGAGCTCTACCGCCCAACTTGCTTTACTATGGGGACTTCAACTCCCCGGGACAGGGTTGCTAGGCCAATCCCTACTCGAGGGCACCTCCTATTGGCTTTACCACAACCCTTGCCCGTGACCCCTAACCTACTTAACTTCGGCTGTACGCGCAGGGTGGTTCACGGCCCTTGCGCGCACGGGGTCCCTACCCTTTAACCAGGTAGATTCACATATAACATCTTTCAACATATACAATGAAGCTACAAAAAGTCTATTTATTGTTTATCAATTTCCAACAATTTACCCCTGGTCCCGTACTGCTCTCGCAACCCATGCAACATAATAAATCAATAAAGTAAAACACTCATCCCAGTGACCCGTGTGCTAGGGTTGCCATACTCTTCTCAGGAGGGTGGGTCCCGATAGTTATTAGTTATTCAATTTAATGATTAATTTAAGGGAGTCCTAATTACGGTGTCCATACAATCAAAAGCAATCATTATTATCATTATATTAATATTTTAAGCATGCATCGCCGGACTCGCGACTCCGCATGCAAGGCGGGGTCCACTTGACCACATGCGACGATGCCCGGCGGGGCCCGCATGCAGTGTCATGGACACCTACCCTTAGTCATTCTCATTTCCCACTATTAAAGACCACGCGAGGGTAGTAGATGTCACCTGGCTGTCGATTACTCATGACTCCTGCTAGTTGCCTCTGATCCGCCTCCGTTGGATCACCACGATCACAGTCTGATAACAATCATAGATCTATATCACAACTCTATCGATTAAAACAAAAGAATCTACGACGAGGGTTCTATGCCAAGGATAGTCGGGCACCCTCAATAGAGGACCAACATTGAGTCGACAGTACGCAAATCCGTGCGACTGAAGAACTCGAACCTAAACCATACTAAGCCAAACAAGTAAACAGAAGCTAAACCTACTCATCAAATCAGGCTCGAAGAACCCTTTCCGATGGTTCCAGTTTCGCTAGAATCCGACTTCGGTCGAATGGTTTCGGGTCAAACCACGTAGAACCGGTGAAACTGATCGCATGGTTGGTTCACTAGGGTAGAAGGGGTTCTAGGATTACCTTCTAGGTTTAAAAGGTGGGACTCAATATTCTGAGCACAATGACGCTAGTTTCGTCCGAATCCGAGTTCGGACGATGAAACGACGATCAAACCACGGTACCGCGATAATATCGGGTCAAAGGATAAAACAAGGTATTAAACAGTAATATTACTATTCTAGACTATGGCCAACAGGTAGTATTTTCCGAGCCGGTCGAAATGGCGCTGGTTTCGTCCAATTCCGAGTCCGGACGGAGAAATGGCAGTCGAACCAAAATCGACTGGTTCACGGGTCTGGTTCAGGTGAACCAGGCCGGTTCACTGTTGGGCCGGGTCTGTGGGTCTGCTGTGTACTTAGGCGGGTCGGGTTGCTGTGCAGTCGGGTCGGGTTGCAGTGCAGTCGGGTCGGGTCTGCAGTAGTTAGGTCGGGTCGGGTTCAGGGTTTAATTAATAACATGGGAAAATACCAAACTACCCCCCCCCTCTCCTTCTTCTCCACGCGACCGAAACCGAGACCAGCCGGGCTGGTTCTTGTGCGCCGGCGGCCGACGGGAGGGGCCGCCTGGAGCGCCGGCGAGCGCTCAGCCGGCCTCTCCCACACCACCCCCACAGAGGAGGCACGGGGGGAGGCGGCCGGAGCGGCCGTCGGAGCCCGAAGCTCGGCCGGAGGGGGGCTCGCGCGGGGCTTGGTCGGAGGTCGCCGGGGAGGGTTCGGTGCGGCGGCGGTGTCCTCCCGAGCGGGCCGCGGCAAGGGAGGAGGAAGGTGGGTCGCCGGTCGTGGGTGGGGTCACGGAGGAGGATGGAAAGAGGGTGGGGTGGCTGACCTGCGGGTGTCGGCGTGCTCGTCGGTGCTCCGGCGAGGGGCTGATGGGGTGCTCCGATCTTCCTCGCTCGGCCTCTCCTCCTTCTCTCTCTGTCTCGTTCTCTCTCTCTCTCTCCCTTTCTCTCTCTCTATTTCTCCCGTTCTCTCTCTCTCTCTCTATTCCGTTCTCTCACGTTCTCTCTCTCTCTCCTCTCGTTCTCTCTCTCCCGTTCTTTCTCTATTTATAAACACGGGAGGCTGTTAAGGGAAAGGGATATGGTCGGTTAAGGGGTAGGGATATGGTCAGATAAGGGTTGGGGATAGGGTCGGTTAAGTCCTTAGCGGGAGGGGATAAAGATATGAAGATATGGGTTTGTCATCCCCAAATCTCACCCGATCATTCCCATCCGAATTTCGGATTTAAAAAAAACTGGGGAGGGAGGTCAAGAGAGCCTAAATTATGATAGGAGACCGGGAGGTAGGCTCTAGGGCTGGTCGGGCTCGGTCCCGAGCCCTGAACCGGGCTCGGTTGGAATCCGGGTGCGATTCGTCCATCAACCGGGCTGAAAAGAATAATAAGTCGTAACTATCAAACCGGAAGTCGGAATAGGGCCCGAGAGGATTCGTTGGAAAGGTATCGTCAATGCAAACGCGTTAGCGCTTGGTACATAATTTTCTGACTTCTGTATCTCCCGAAAAGAAGGAAAGATTCCAAAACTCAAAATAGTAATAACTATTCACCCGGGTGTCGGATCGACCCTAACTCAGGCTCATTGGAAGGCTCTCTCAGAGCCTCATCTAACGTAACTTGTTTCGTTATGATCCGATCACCCGATCTCTCACAAGAAACAAAACAGCTACAACTATCGACCAATTATCGTTTTTCTAGGGTTTACCTGCCGGGCTGCCGAAACTGGCTGCGCATACACATGATCGTTGCACGGAACGCACCATCGTGACATGCTCGAAGTTACAAAGAATGTGAACGTAAAACATCTCATAGGTTTACGATCCATTTATTGGGAAAAAGCCCAAAGAAAAAGTCTGGCTGAAAAAAGACGAAACTAACCATTGAGGGTTTCTATTATTCTCAAATCTAACACCACAGGTGTTACAACCTACACACCTTAAAGAAATTTTCGTCCCGAAAATTCAACTACAAAAACCATATATACGAGTCCACTCATCTCTACTTCCAAAACGAGAACATTATAGCAATAAAAAGTTAACTATAACGAGTACGAAGATCCTCACTAACACTGCCAACAAGAAGGCCAAGTCACTACACCAAATCTTACTAAAAGAAAACCCTGACCCTCTACTACTCACAATCCTACTCTCTCTACCAACCTAAACATTATACGAATCGACTCTCATAATTATTAGGATAGAGATGAATCTCCAAGTTCTCGCACCGCGGATACGAGCTTTGGTCTTCATCTTCCATTCTAATCATTAAGGACTAATATAGACTTTCATGAGTTCAGATTGTCTCCTTCTTCTGGATAAAGAGCGTCTCCCTTATCCAGAAGTAAGGTAACAGTTTGACTCATGAAATAAGATCACGGGTCACTATAATCTAACGGTACTAAAAAAAAATTTATTCATATATACACATAGAACTACCCTCATACACCTATAGATCCAAACTGAAAACGACAACTAGACGATCAAACTTATGCATCTAGACTTAATTTCTACGAGATTTCTCTCTGGAGGAAATACCTCTATTACCTACACAACCACTACTAACCTACAAGGAAGACACTACTATGATACGAATTGGATATCCCAACATACACACTGACTAACCTAGAAAAAGTTGAGTCCAAGATAGCACAACTATGCCCCAAACGAACGAGAATACGGAGGGAACAATGATGAATCGTAAAACACCAATACTTAAGGAAAGACCTAGTACTAACACTCCCAACTATGTTATTGTGGCATGACTTTGAAACCTTCTAAAAGATACACTATGATGTACAATTCAGATATACGAGGAAACTTACTACTCGTGTAGAAAATACTCAACTACGAGAACAACTAACCTACTGACCAAATGGAGTCGAAGACTAGGATACCGACATGATTACACCTTATACTGACAATATCTTTCTACAAGATTGGTTGGTCGATCCTAAACCAAAACAATTAGAAACAAAGCTAAGTGAATCCCCTAAATAATGATTATTCTTAAGATTCCAACTGATAATGCATTCCCAATTTCTAAAAACGTAAGCAAGTCCCTTAGCATGGTCACTAACAACACTCTAGTACTCAATTATCTAAATTTCATCTCAACGTCACTGCCCTATGGCCAGTGCACGCTCTGCCGCGAGTTCCAACAGGAACTGTGTAACTAGCTGCCAAAGTTCCGATTAGGAACAGTGCAAGCTCTGCCAGCTGCCAAAGTTTCCGAAGAAACAGTGCACGCCCTGCCGCAAGTTCCAACAGGAACTGCGTAACTAGCTGCCAAAGTTCCGATTGGGAACAGTGCAAGCTCTGCCAGCTGCCAAAGTTTCCGAAGAAACAGTGCACGCTCTGTCGCAAGTTCCAACAGGAACTGCGTAACTAGCTGCCAAAGTTCCGATTGGGAACAGTGCAAGCTCTGCCAGCTGTCAAAGTTTCCGAAGAAACAGTGTACGCTCTGCCGCAAGTTCCAACTGGAACTGCAAAACCAATCGCCAAAGCCTCCGAAGAGTCAGTGCGTAGCCTCACAATGTCCTCTACCGGACAGTCATAATCCACCGCCAAATTTCTCGAGGAAGAGTGTGTATCCTGTCACGAAGGTCTCCACCGAGACATCCTGAAATTTGGGAACCAAGTGAACTCAACTACTACCTGAGATTTTCATCTCCTGGTACACTCTTTGAAACTACTGCCCCTAAGGGTTATCATCATTACTCATAGGATCTATTTAAAAGCACACAAGCTCTACACCAGACTAATTATAACCCACGATACACCAGAGAGATCTAACAAGAAAACTAATATAATTATTACATCTATATCGAGATAATGGACAATCCTTAAAACACCAACTAGGTCTCTAGTACCAATGGTCAACAAGAATCAAGGAATCCTAAAACACCAACTAAGTCTCTAGTACTAAGGGTCAACGAAGATCAAGGGATCCTAAACACTGACTAGGTCTCGAATACTAAGGGTCAACAAAAATCAAGGAATCATAAAACACCGACTAGGTTTCTAGCGCTTAGGGTCAACGAAAAATAACAAAACCAACAAAAAGAGTAACCTCACAACCATGCTAGATAAACCATCAAGGATATACATCCTTCCAGATATATTCAAATACATCCATTCCAAAACCAATCAACCAAATTACTAACTAGAGTTGAATATCTAGTCCTTTGTCAGCTCCTTACCACTAGAAAGTTCAAGAGAGTCCATATTAGAAGACTCCCAACCTATACTCTGATATAGACTCAAACACTATACTTCTGCCTAGAGATCGAGAAATACCACCTTTGGTTAAGATTTTCTACGTGGCTCCTTCTTAAGAACTATCACCCGAGTTACAACGACTAACTCTAAACCTAAACATTATAGCACCTCAGAGTTCAAATACAATCATACTCATACGACATATTGATTGATTCACGATTCTCGATCAATCAAAAACTCAATCATAGACAGTTCTTAGTTACAGATCAATTCCTCAACCAAAACCAGTTCTCTAAGTATGATTAACCCTAGGTCCTTATCCTTAGAAATAATCGCTATACCACCACTAGCTACTACGAGAATTCTATCGACTCATTATCTATACAATCTCTAGAAAACATTCTAACACCACTAGAGTCTAAACTTTCCGAAGAAAGAATCGCAAGACACGAACCACATCCTAACAAAACCCCTAGGAACATATCCCTAAGCTCTGATACCAGCTGTCACGCCCCAGAAATCTGAAGACCGATCCCTGGGGTGTGAGGTGAGAAAAGATTAGGGTTTTGGGTCAGGTCAATTGATTACACCAATTTGGGTTCTCACAGGACTTCTTCTACGCTCTCTAATATGAAAAACAAGAAGGAGGGAGAAACAAGAGGGGAATCTTTTAAATTTGATTTTTCGAAAAATATTTTTATTGGAAAGAAAAGAAAAAGAATTGTCAATAGAGAGAAGACATTATCTAATCAACTCGACCTTCAAAAGTCATATCCTCTCAGTATGAGTGACCTGTCGGTGCCACTACATACTGACAGGAGTCTATCTGAGGGAGCACGAGGCTCAAGCCTCCTACGGCTAGCCAAGTGGTTTCACCCACTACCTAACACTCAGGTGCACCAGTCTAGGGTTCCTATCTACAAGGTTAATCAATTTAGTCATTTATATGCATTTATATTTTCATCATGATCTATCCTAAGCTTAGGGCCTTGAGGAGAGGCCTACCCAAAAGAATTCAGTTGGAACCATTGCAACTACAACCATAGAATACTAATTAACTAATAAAAACTCTTATTTCAATACAATTACAATGTCTGAAGAGAAAAGACTACAAGATTGACGTACTAAGCAGAAAGGTAACACTGCAACTCTAACTCCGCCTCTGGGCTCCTACTGCTACTCCTGAGCCTCCGGACCTGCAACTGAGCCTACTCGTGGGAAAGAGTAGCCCCCAATAGGAAATTGGGAGATTAGCCAAATTAATGGCTAGTGACATCCTAATAGTCTTTAATAATATGAGACAACTAATCTTAATAAATTAAGATAAGATCTATCAATTCTAGTATGATCAATATTTGCAGAATGATACCTAAACCTCTGTCAGTAGTCTACGTTCACATGCAATTCCTACTGTCACTAGGTTATCTAACATGAAGTCCATTCAATGTCCTACAGCATTAAAGAACAAATTAAATAGGACGTTCATATGAAGTCACAAGATCATCATGTGAACAGTCATACAATTCTAAATTCATAATCAGACAATTACACACTCATACATGAACCCCGGATATTTTGTTCAACCTGCCCCCGGCCGGGCATTACTATCGGGCCTTTTATTTCGATGTAGAGGGCCAACTCTCTCGCCGTGCATCCACCAACTCCATGCACAATTCACCCAGATGATCATAAGGGGTTTCCCGTCTTTCACGGTGGAGCTCTACCGCCCAACTTGCTTTACTATGGGGACTTCAACTCCCCGGGACAGGGTTGCTAGGCCAATCCCTACTCGAGGGCACCTCCTATTGGCTTTACCATAACCCTTGCCCGTGACCCCTAACCTACTTAACTTCGGCTGTACGCGCAGGGTGGTTCACGGCCCTTGCGCGCACGGGGTCCCTACCCTTTAACCAGGTAGATTCACATATAACATCTTTCAACATATACAATGAAGCTACAAAAAGTCTATTTATTGTTTATCAATTTCCAACAATTTACCCCTGGTCCCGTACTGCTCTCGCAACCCATGCAACATAATAAATCAATAAAGTAAAACACTCATCCCAGTGACCCGTGTGCTAGGGTTGCCATACTCTTCTCAGGAGGGTGGGTCCCGATAGTTATTAGTTATTCAATTTAATGATTAATTTAAGGGAGTCCTAATTACGGTGTCCATACAATCAAAAGCAATCATTATTATCATTATATTAATATTTTAAGCATGCGTCGCCGGACTCGCGACTCCGCATGCAAGGCGGGGTCCACTTGACCACATGCGACGATGCCCGGCGGGGCCCGCATGCAGTGTCATGGACACCTACCCTTAGTCATTCTCATTTCCCACTATTAAAGACCACGCGAGGGTAGTAGATGTCACCTGGCTGTCGATTACACATGACTCCTGCTAGTTGCCTCTGATCCGCCTCCGTTGGATCACCACGATCACAGTCTGATAACAATCATAGATCTATATCACAACTCTATCGATTAAAACAAAAGAATCTACGACGAGGGTTCTATGCCAAGGATAGTCGGGCACCCTCAATAGAGGACCAACATTGAGTCGACAGTACGCAAATCCGTGCGACTGAAGAACTCGAACCTAAACCATACTAAGCCAAACAAGTAAACAGAAGCTAAACCTACTCATCAAATCAGGCTCGAAGAACCCTTTCCGATGGTTCCAGTTTCGCTAGAATCCGACTTCGGTCGAATGGTTTCGGGTCAAACCACGTAGAACCGGTGAAACTGATCGCATGGTTGGTTCACTAGGGTAGAAGGGGTTCTAGGATTACCTTCTAGGTTTAAAAGGTGGGACTCAATATTCTGAGCACAATGACGCTAGTTTCGTCCGAATCCGAGTTCGGACGATGAAACGACGGTCAAACCACGGTACCGCGATAATATCGGGTCAAAGGATAAAACAAGGTATTAAACAGTAATATTACTATTCTAGACTATGGCCAACAGGTAGTATTTTCCGAGCCGGTCGAAATGGCGCTGGTTTCGTCCAATTCCGAGTCCGGACGGAGAAATGGCAGTCGAACCAAAATCGACTGGTTCACGGGTCTGGTTCAGGTGAACCAGGCCGGTTCACTGTTGGGCCGGGTCTGTGGGTCTGCTGTGTACTTAGGCGGGTCGGGTTGCTGTGCAGTCGGGTCGGGTTGCAGTGCAGTCGGGTCGGGTCTGCAGTAGTTAGGTCGGGTCGGGTTCAGGGTTTAATTAATAACATGGGAAAATACCAAACTACCCCCCCCCTCTCCTTCTTCTCCACGCGACCGAAACCGAGACCAGCCGGGCTGGTTCTTGTGCGCCGGCGGCCGACGGGAGGGGCCGCCTGGAGCGCCGGCGAGCGCTCGGCCGGCCTCTCCCACACCACCCCCACAGAGGAGGCACGGGGGGAGGCGGCCGGAGCGGCCGTCGGAGCCCGAAGCTCGGCCGGAGGGGGGCTCGCGCGGGGCTTGGTCGGAGGTCGCCGGGGAGGGTTCGGTGCGGCGGCGGTGTCCGCCCGAGCGGGCCGCGGCAAGGGAGGAGGAAGGTGGGTCGCCGGTCGTGGGTGGGGTCGCGGAGGAGGATGGAAAGAGGGTGGGGTGGCTGACCTGCGGGTGTCGGCGTGCTCGTCGGTGCTCCGGCGAGGGGCTGATGGGGTGCTCCGATCTTCCTCGCTCGGCCTCTCCTCCTTCTCTCTCTGTCTCGTTCTCTCTCTCTCTCTCCCTTTCTCTCTCTCTATTTCTCCCGTTCTCTCTCTCTCTCTCTATTCCGTTCTCTCACGTTCTCTCTCTCTCTCCTCTCGTTCTCTCTCTCCCGTTCTTTCTCTATTTATAAACACGGGAGGCTATTAAGGGAAAGGGATATGGTCGGTTAAGGGGAAGGGATATGGTCAGATAAGGGTTGGGGATAGGGTCGGTTAAGTCCTTAGCGGGAGGGGATAAAGATATGAAGATATGGGTTTGTCATCCCCAAATCTCACCCGATCATTCCCATCCGAATTTCGGATTTAAAAAAAACTGGGGAGGGAGGTCAAGAGAGCCTAAATTATGATAGGAGACCGGGAGGTAGGCTCTAGGGCTGGTCGGGCTCGGTCCCGAGCCCTGAACCGGGCTCGGTTGGAATCCGGGTGCGATTCGTCCATCAACCGGGCTGAAAAGAATAATAAGTCGTAACTATCAAACCGGAAGTCGGAATAGGGCCCGAGAGGATTCGTTGGAAAGGTATCGTCAATGCAAACGCGTTAGCGCTTGGTACATAATTTTCTGACTTCTGTATCTCCCGAAAAGAAGGAAAGATTCCAAAACTCAAAATAGTAATAACTATTCACCCGGGTGTCGGATCGACCCTAACTCAGGCTCATTGGAAGGCTCTCTCAGAGCCTCATCTAACGTAACTTGTTTCGTTATGATCCGATCACCCGATCTCTCACAAGAAACAAAACAGCTACAACTATCGACCAATTATCGTTTTTCTAGGGTTTACCTGCCGGGCTGCCGAAACTGGCTGCGCATACACATGATCGTTGCACGGAACGCACCATCGTGACATGCTCGAAGTTACAAAGAATGTGAACGTAAAACATCTTATAGGTTTATGATCCATTTATTGGGAAAAAGCCCAAAGAAAAAGTCTGGCTGAAAAAAGACGAAACTAACCATTGAGGGTTTCTATTATTCTCAAATCTAACACCACAGGTGTTACACCACCTCCCCCCGCATCGAGGCGGTTTTGATTTTTTTTTTCTTTTCTTTTCTTTTCTTTTCTTTTTCTTTTTTTTTCTTTCTCTTTTCCCCTTTCTTTTAGGGCCGGCCCCACCTCTCCATGAGGAGGGGGGCACGGTTTTCAAGAGGGGGGGCCGGTGGGCCCCCCTCTTTGTGTTTGAGTTACGGGTCCGGTGGGACCCGTTTGCTTTGAGTTGGGCCTCGGCGCGCGAATTGAGTTTGCACGCGGGCCGAATTCGCATGCGGGCCATTTATGTGCGGGCCCAATTTCGCATGCGGGCCGTTGTGTATGGGCCAAGTTATGCATGCGGGCTGTTGTGTGTGGGCCGAGTTGCGCATGTGGGCCGTTGTGTGTGGGCCAGGTTTCGCATGCGGGTCGGGTCCAACCCGTGGGCTAGTTTCGATGCCCACACTCATATTATTCTAATATAATCAAGTAAAATTATTACATATGAAGTGTTCCATAACCATTCTAACTTTTAATAATTGTCTCACATAATAATAATAATAATAATAATTACCATAATATACTAAATAACTCCTAATAGCACCAACTTGTAGCCCCTATTTGTAATCTCATAGTTTCCATTTGAAGCGGCATTATGAATCGAATCATGAGGGCTATCAATATGATCATCACGAGAGCCTTTAGAAGGGGTGTCACAAGTGTCAAGAGGGGTATATTGGCTTTGGAACCTCATAAGATGTTTTTTAGTCTTTTCAATGGATCCAAATGAACGATAAGTAGCTCCTCTCTAGCAAGTGATCTCTTGCTGACATGTTAGTTTTCACAAAAAAATAAAAAAAAAACCTAGAATACATCGAATCTGTGGACGAACTTGAGGATTTGTGTATTTATGATGTAAATGAGAGATCATAAGCCCTCTATCTTGCATGTTCCGATAAGAATTGCAGTGAACTAATTTGCCTGGGGGGGGGGGGGGGGGGGGTGCTAGCAAGGTAGGATTGTTTTGAGCGCCTTCATTTCCCATGCCTTGGTCAAGGGTTTCAGTGATCGTCCCCTTGGCCTCCTTGGTTGCCACTGCCAGCACCAGGGAGGCTAGGATCTCGATGGCTCATCTCCTCTAGGGTCGGATTTTGCTCCCCCTTCCTCCCCCTCGTAGATAGGGGCTTCCGGCAGCCGATGGTTTTGTGATATTCTCTCCGGGATGGCATGACGATACACCAGCCAACGACAGCTTCAGGGTCACGGTCTCAAGTCATCTGCGGCGGGATTGGTAGATTTGGACCCCTGCCCGTCGCCGGTGGAAGATTCGAAGATGGGTCTCATGATCCTCCCTCCTCTGCTTGGCGAGAGCGGATCCTGGTGGTGACTGGAGTCGGCGGCTGGACGACGCAGGTAGGGGATCGCCGGCGACGCCTCAACCTGTTCTAATGTCGACTACTGGTGGTGGTATTCTTTTTTTGTTTTTGTTTTTTTTTTTGAGATGTGTGGTTTTTATTTCCCCCTTTCGTCTTCCCCGCTAGTGTGCGGTGGTTGTGCTGCCAGGGTGTGGTTTTGTCCGCCGGTGGGCGGTGTCTCTTGCTAGTTGAGGTGGCCGTCTTGTAGCTTGTGCCAGGCTATGGTGCCTTTTGAAGGTCAAGTGCCCTCCCCTTCCATTTTTTACGGAACCATCTGCCGTAAGTCAAAATGGGCGGGTTGAGGTGTAACACAAAACACATATCAAAATGGGGGGATAAGTCAAAATAATCTTTTTTCTCTCTCCCGTTTTCCCCTCTTCATCCCTTTTGATCTCTATCTTTATCCCCCTTCAAACATAGCAGCCGCCCCCCTAACCCTATTTAAGAAAACCCTAACCACCGATCCCCCCTCTCTTGATCCCCCTGTCCTACATCATCCAGTCCCCCTCCTCCCCTTCATCGAAGCCCTAACCCCCTCAATAAATTAATTTGTGAGTTAGGGTTTGAAGGTTTTTATATATCCACCATCCCCTTCTAGAAATTGGATTCGGAGGAGCTGACCTGATCATATGGGGAGTAGAAAAGAAAAAAGAAAAGAGGGTGGACAAAGAGAGGGCCGACCTGGTCGGTGGCCCTTGGCTCCGGCCATGGCTCTCCTCCTTGCTTCGGTCCGACGGCTGGTCCCCTCTCCAAAACACCAGAGTCCCCATGCCACCACTTCCCCTCCTCCTCCTTCCCCATTGTTGCCGAAGGTCGCTGAGCTCACCAAAGCCTACCACCCCACCACTTCCCCTCCTCCTTCCCCATCATCGTCAGAGCCGGCCGGTTCTTGTTGAGCCCGCGAGAGCCCGCCACCGCACCACTTCCCCTCCTCCTCCTTCTCCATCACCGCCGGAGCCGTTGAGCCCGCCACCCCACCACCTCCCCTCCTCCTTCCCTATCACCGTCGGAGGGGCTCATTGAGCCCGCCGTCGAAGCCACCTCCGGCACTGATGGGGAAGGAGGAGGGGAAGTGGTGGGGTAGCGGGCTCTGGCGGTTTGGAAGGGGATGAAGAGTCTAATGAGGGGAAAGGTGGGAATCGATTTTTTTTGGAGGAAACGGGGTATGTGAAGTTGTTTTGGGGTATGAATAAAAATTTTTGATTGAGAATGATGAAGTGGGGAAAATGGAAGAGAAAAAAATGAGATTATTTTGACTTACCCCTATTTTTATATGTGTTGTGTTACCCCCCAACTTGTTCAATATTAGGATTAGCCTCCCCCCTCCCCCCGTTTTGACACCCGACAAAAGGTTTCGTCAAAAATGGTGAGGTAATCCTAATTTTGAACAATTTGGAAGGGTAACGTAAAACCTATTATCAAAATGGGGGTAAGTCACTTCCCCCCCCCCCCCCCCCCTCAAAAAAAAAAAGGTCTTGTTGTCTAAGAGAGAGAGAGAGAGAGAGAGAGAGAGAGAGAGAGCAATGAAATAATTTTTGGAGGAACGGAAAGAACCATACAACATATTCTGAAAACTATCTATGCTCTCTTCCTCTCGCTATTTACGGATGAGGAGCATTGGATCTCGAAGGATAGGGAAAAAAAATCACTTGATGCAAATTGGCGGAATCTTCGGATGAGGGGGTAGTTTTCTGCTCTAGTCGGGTTTGATTTTGTTTTTGTGACTTTGGGATCTTTTGGGGGTTGTTCTCTTAAGATCTTGATCAATAGATATTATTAAGAGAAATAGAGAGAGAGAGAGAGAGAGGTGATTGATGATGACCTGTTGACTGAAGGTGTGTTGTCAGATTTGGGACTGTTGAACAACAGTTCCTCCACATAATTCATGGACCTTAGAAGTTAGAAGCATCGGGTATCCCTCCTTGCTTATCCTGTGAAAAGGACCCCATTGCCATGTGGAACCATCCAGGCTCCTTTGTGAGTTCTTTGTTACCCGTCCCCATCATCACAGAAAGAGGAACTATGTAGAGATGCCCAAACCCCATCAAAATCACCCAACCACCCCCAACAAATCTCTCTTTTTTTTTTTTTTGGAATTATCCCCAACAAATCTCTTTGTTCTTTCTTTTTTTTTTTTTTTTTTTTTTTTTTTTTTTTTTTTTGACATCGGCGGGTGTCCCGAAACCTTTCGGGCAATGGCCCACTTCAGGCTCGGACTAATCCCTCCGGGAGTGAAGCCCGACCCACTCGGCAATTCCCACTTCACTCCTGGGTAAATCGAGGGGAGGAAGAGTTGAACCCACAACCTCATCACCAAAGCATCAGTTGCTTTGCCAATCTTCTTGGGTGATCTTAGGGTGGTGTTTGGCGCTAGGAACCGTTGTTCCGCTTAAACCTCATCTAGAAGAGGATAATCCTGTCAATTACTATTTCTAATGTAATCCGACGGTTCAACATTCTGATTAGCATACAAACGAACGGAGTTATTGGGGATGTTTGGCATGTGGAACAGCTGTTCCCCTTGTTAATGTATAGAGATGGGTCGGGTTACATGTACAGTCGGGTCGGGTTGTATGGTCATACATGTACATATATATTGGGCTTGAGTCTCTCAATAGAGAGCATTCTATTCCTTTCCAAACCCTAGCCGTTATCTCCTTACATGGTATCAGAGCTCTAGGGTTCTTTCGTGCGGCGACGACGACGACGGTTTTCCCCCTCCGGCAGCACCTCCCCTCCGGCCTCCCTTCACCCGATCGGCCCCCCTCCTCCCTTCACCCGATCAGCCCCCCCCCCCCCCTCCTTCCACCCGCCCGACCCCCCTCATTTACCTGCCCACCCCGCTCGGCCCCCCTTCTCCACCCGCCCGGCCCCCCTTCTGCCGCCCGATAGCCCCCCGGCCCCCTCCTCCACCTGCCCGACCCCCCTCCTCCACCCGCCCACCCCCCCGGCCCCCCCCTCCACCCGCCCGGCCCCCCTCCTCCGCCCGACAGCCCCCCGCCCCCCCCCTCCACCCGACAGCCCCTCGGCCCCCTTCCTCCCTCCCCCCCCCCGACCCCCCTTCCTCCACCCGACCGGCCCTCCCACCCCTTCCCTCAGCCCATCCGCCCCCCATGGCCTCTCTCCTCTGCCCGCAAGGACCCCCCGACCCCTCCCCTCACCTCCACTCCACCGTCCGGCCCCCCCGCACCACCCTTCCGCCGGCCTGGCCTCCCCGACTCCTCCTTTGCACACCCCCCCCCTTCCACCCTCCCCTGCACCCCCACCCCCTCCTGCACCCCCTGAAGCCCCACCGCCCCCCTTCTCCTCTATCCCGAACTGCTCGTCTCCTCTATACGGACTGCCTCAGCCTTCGTTGTGCCGGCTCGCCCTCGTACTTCAAGGGTATGGCTTCCTACAGCATCTCTCGGCTCCCATACTGCCTGCACACCGTCTCTGATCGTCGAGTCCCTCCGTCTCCTCGTTTTGATGGTATTCTCGGGCCACGTCCCTCCACCACATCAGTCGACTGTGGATGTCGTCCGGGTCTTCTCCGCTATGATGGCGAGACTGCTGCTGCTGATCTCCCTACTCTAGCACCGCCTGCCACCACTCCTGCTCCGTCTCGGTCTTACTCCGACCGCCTCCAGCGCTTTGAGGAGTTACTGTTGCGATACCTCACCTCCACCAGCTCTTCGATAGATCACAGTCTCTCTGCCACTCCGGGTACTTCTGCTCAGTCTCGGTCTTACTCCGACCATCTCCAGCGCTTTGAGGAGTTACTGCTTTGGTACCTCGCCTCCACCAGCTCTTCGACAGCTCACAGTCTCTCTGCCACTCCGGGTACTACTGCTACATGGATCTTCGACTCGGGTGCCTCCTGTCACCTCACCTTTGACTCCACTATCCTCACTGACTGTTCTCCCACTACCACCCACCAAGAGGTTCGCACTGCGGATGGGACTCTCGTCCCTATTCCGCAATGTGGGTCCGTCACTACTACCTCTGACCCTTCTGGTCGCCTGACCCTACCCCATATCCATCATGCCCCCCGTCTTAACATTAATATGATCTCTATCAGTTCTCTTTGCGACTCTGGCCTGACTGTCACCTTCACCCCTTCTGTTTGTGTTGTGCAGGATTCGCGAACGGGTCAGAGGGTTGGGCTGGGCCGTAGAGCAGGAGGACTTTACCAGCTGGACCATCTACATGTGTCTTCTGTTCCTGTTGCGTCTATCATGTCTGTTACCTCTGATGCCGACATGTGGCACAGAAGGTTAGGTCATATATCGAGTGATCGACTCAAAAGCGTATTCCGTTCGGGCACTTTGGGTCGAGCGTCCTTCTCCTCTCTCTCTGTTTGTATGGGTTATAGACTGGCAAAGCATCTAGCTCTTCCATTCTCTGCTAGTACTTCTCAATCCGATGCTTTATTTGATTTAGTACATTCGGACATTTGGGGTCCTGCACCTGTTGCATCCATTTCGGGTTACATGTACTATGTGTGTTTTATCGATGACTACTCTAGGTGCACCTGGGTTTATCTTATGCGTCATCGGTCTGAAGTCCCTCACATCTTTAGGAGATTCACCACTATGATACACACTCAGTTTGGTCGGTGCATCAAGACCTTTCGGTCTGATTGTGCCAAGGAGTATCTCTCCTCTGAGATGCGTGAGATTCTTCAATCTCACGGCACCAGCAGTCCTGTCCCCACACCCATGAGCAGAACGGCGTTGCCGAATGCAAGCATCGTCATGCCCTTGAGACCGCACGAGCCTTGCTTCTCTCTGCGTCTGTTCCTCACTCTTACTGGGCTGAAGCTGTCATGACGGCTGTCCACCTTATCAATATCACTCCGTCATCTGTTCTGTCCGGTGTCACCCCATATGAGTGCCTCCACTCCAGCCCACCTGATTACTCTCTTCTTCGCATGTTTGGCTGCACGTGCTTCGTTCTTCTTCCTCCCCATGAGCGCACCAAACTCTCTGTGAGGTCTATTAGGTGTGTTCACTTGGGGCTCAGTCGGAAGCACAAGGGGTATCATTGTTACGATCTCTTGGCTCACCGGATCCGTGTCTCCCATCACGTTTTCTTTATTGAGGATGTCCCGTACTTTTCCCCTGAGTCTCAGGATCTTTCCTTGCTTCCTACATCACCCTTCTCGCCTTCATCACCTCTCCACATCCCCGTTCTACACCCGTTTTCTATTGCCCCACCCATGCCTACTCCATCTCCATCTTCGCCGCCACCACCACCTCCTCCGTCTCCCTCGCCGCCTCCACCACCACCTGTTACTCGTGTCTATGTTCGTCGGTCTGCAGCTCCTCCTCCAGAGTCGGTTCACACTGGTACTCCCTCGCTTGATGCTGCTGCCCCCTCCTCCCCGGTCGTGGATCCTGCTCCTGTTCGGTGCTACCCAGCGTGCAAACATCACCCTCCTGACAGATATATCTACTCTCCAGACAGGTTTGGCTACTCTGCCTTTACCTCTGACTCTCCTGACTCCTCTAGCTACTATGCCATTGCATCCTATTCTCTAGCTTATCAGGCTTTTCTTACCGCACTTCACACCCACCGGGAGCCCCAGTCGTATCGTGAGGCAGCTTTACACCCAGAGTGGCAGCAGGCCATGTCAGTAGAGCTTGAGGCTTTTTAGCGGACCCAGACATGGGATTTGATGCCTTGTCCCTTAGGCGTGGTGCCTGTTAGCTGCAAGTGGATCTTCAAGGTCAAGACTCGTCCTGACGGATCCATTGAGTGGCACAAGGCTCGCCTCGTTGCTCGTGGCTTCTCCCAGGAGTATGGGATTGATTACGAGGAGACGTTTGCTCCGGTTGCTCGGATGACTACTGTGTGCACCCTCTTAGCTGTGGCAGTTACTCGAGGGTGGCCTCTCCATCAGATGGATGTTACTAATGTATTCCTCCACGGTGACCTCTCCGAGGAAGTCTACATGGCTCCTCCTCCGGGCGTTTCAGTTCCTCCAGGGCACGTGTGTCGTTTGCGCCGAGCTATCTATGGGCTCAAGCAGGCCCCTCGTGTCTGGTTTGAGCGATTCCGCAGTGCAGTCCTGGTCGCCAGGTTTGTTGAGCGCCACTCCGACTATGCCCTATTCACTCGCTCCTTCAGTCAGGGTATTGCAGTTCTTCTTTTCTATGTGGATGATATGATCATCACCGGGGATAACAGTGCCACCATAGCATCCCTTCAGCGTCACCTCCAGAGTCAGTTTGAGATGAAAGATCTGGGCTCTCTTCGCTACTTTTTGGGCCTCGAGATTGCCCGGTCAGCTCGTGGTCTGTTGGTCTCCCAGCAAAAGTACATCTCAGACATCTTTGTTGATGCTGGTCTTACTGACTCTCGTACTGCTGACACACCCATGGAACTCAATTTGAAGCTTCTAGCTACAGATGGTGAGCCGCTCCAGGATGTCTCCCGCTACCAGAGGCTGGTTGGGATGCTCGTCTACCTCACTATGACCCGGCCAGACATTGCCCATGCTATTGGCATTGTCAATCAGTTTGTTCAGGCTCCATGTTCAGTTCACTATGCAGCTATCCTTCGGATTATCCGCTACCTCCGAGGCACCGTCACCCGTTCACTACTGTTTCCCTCCACCTCTCCGTTGGTGCTGTGTGCCTACTCCGATGCAGATTGGGCAGGAGATGTAGCCACTCGTTACTCTACTACAGGATACTGTGTGTTTCTTGGTAATTCACTTATTTCGTGGTGCAGCAAGCAACAGGAGTCTGTTGCTCGCTCCAGCACCGAAGCCGAATACAGGGCTATGGCTTCCACCACCGCAGAGATGTCTGGCTTCGCCGCCTTCTGCTCGACTTGGGAGTTGTGATATCCAGGCCCACGCCTCTCTTCTGTGACAACCGGAGTGCTATTCAGATTGCTAGCAACCCGGTCTTCCACGAGCGAACAAAACATATTGAGGTTGATTATCATTATGTTCGTCAGGAGTTTCTCGACCACACCATCTCCTTGCCATTCATTCCATCATCGGAGCAGACTGCTGATTTTCTGACGAAGCCCCTTACGATTGCTCGCTTCCGGCACTTTATCGGCAAACTCTCGGTTCATGATCCACCGTGAGTTTGAGGGGGAGTGTTAACGTATAGAGATGGGTCGGGTTACATGTACAGTCGGGTCGGGTTGTATGGTCATACATGTACATATATATTGGGCTTGAGTCCCTCAATAGAGAGCATTCTATTTCTCTCCAAACCCTAGCCGTCATCTCCTAACACCCCTTAATCCTCTTCCAGATGAGGGTATTACCATCAATTATTATTTCTAATGTAATTTGATAGTTCAACGTTCCCGTTGGTATAGAAACACATGGAGTGTTATTTTATAGTTCCCAAGTCCTTCATTCTTCTGGAACAAATTCTGTCCTTTAATTTTAAATCAAGGAACGGTAATTTGGAACGTAAGAGGGTGTTTGGTATGTGAAACAATTGTTCCTCTTAATTCTGTTCCAGAAGTGGTTATTATCGTCAATTACAATTTCTAATGAAATTTGATGGTCTAGCGTTCCGGTTGGTATAGAAACAGCTGGAGTGATTTTTTAGTTCCCAAGTTCTTCATTCTACCAGAATAAATACTAGCCGTTATTTTCTAATAATGAAATTTGGAATGGAAATAGTTTCTTTTGGAATGGTGCCAAACACCCCCTAAATTACCATTCCAAATTCCTTCATTCCACCGAAACAAATAGTATTCGTTGAGATTTTGAAATAAGAAACCACGGATAGAAACCGATTGGTCCAGAACGATGCCAAACCCAAGTACTAGAGCTCTCAACCAAACCCAAGGGCCAAGTACTAGAACTCTCAACCCTAACCCAACTAAACCCAAACTCTAACCAGAAATGCCCAGCCCAAGACCAACCTAAGAAAAAATTTCAAAGCTCGGGTTAGCCCAATTTGGTAGGACGGGTATGGTTGTGCGGGGTTCGGGTATACTTATTTCCAATCATTGTTTAAAATTTTGACATTTGAAGATCAATAATTGAAAAGAACTTATACTTGTTAACACTACTATACAACTTTTGTTGCATTTCTATCCATGCAATTTACTAGATTATCAGATAATGTCTTTATTTGATAAGAAAAAAGCAAATAAATAATATGGGACTGGGTGAAACGGATGCGTGTGATTGTGATCCCTCAACATATGATTACTCGAGTGGATGTGATTGTTACCTATATATCACAGACTCACAGACATGTATGAGTACTCGGGATTGGGTTGGACCGGGTTGCTCGACCCCTCAATCCAAGGCCGACCCGAATTCAACTCGGGTTGTATTTATTCAACCCTAACCAAACCCAATCTTCAAATACATTAACCCAAACCAGCCGAAAACTTGGGTTGGGTCGGGTCCAACCCGCCAAGTTATAGCCCTACCTTTAGTTTCCCTAGGTGTCCCCTCCCTTTACCCATAATTATTTTGGATGGCAAATATGCTCACCACTTACCCCAAGTCATGACCCACACCCCACCTGAATCCCATAGAGCATTGGGAGCGGCTTCTGTATTCTCCCTTCTTTGCTATAATAGGGAGCCAAATCCTCAAAAAAGCCTCTCCATCAGCCTCTCTTTTTGGTTCCCTATTTTAGGGGATTGTTATCATGTTTGGTACATTTGACATGTGAGAGTCTCCCTATATTTTAATGGGCTCCACCTAAAACTCCATCAAGTGATTATGTCACCTCACATTTTGACGGTTCATCCCTTGACATAATCACCTGCCAATATGAAATGATGCATAACTAAAAATGATGGGTGGTAAATAAAATCAAACCCCCTACAATAGAGAGGCTGCTGGAGTTGTTCCAAAAATGTGGCTCTTTAGAGGACCATCCCTCCTAAAAAATAGAGAAGACTAAAGACGCTGGTGGAGATGCTCTTACCTCATCTCGTCTCCCTATTTTTCAATGGGCTCCACCTACAACTCTATCAAGTTATTATGTCACCTCACATTTTGACGGTTCATTGCTTGACATAATCACCTGCCAATATGAAATGATGCATAACTAAAAATGATGGGTGTTAAATAAAATCAAACCCCCTATAATAGAGAGGCTGCTGGAGTTGCTCCAAAAATGTGGGCATTTAGAGGACCATCCCTCCTAAAAAAATAGAAAAAAATAAGGGCGCTGTTGGAGATGCTCTTACAAAATCTCATACCCCACCGGTCTCCCCTCCTTTACAACCCACCTCCCTCCCCTCCATCATTGCTAGAGCCGCCGCCGCCTCCCCTCCTTCTTTCAAGTGATTATGTCGCCTCTCCTTCTCCTCATCCTTCTCCATCGTCGCCACCTCCATTTCCCCGCTGGAGGTGATGGGGGAGGTGGAGGAGGAGGTTAAGGGAAGGTGGTAGTGTCTCTGATGATGGAGAAGAGGAGGGAAGGGGAGCCGACAGTGGCTCCGACAAGGAGGGGCAGAGAGATGCGGCCCATGCATGCAATATGTGCATGCACACGTTTGGTGAGAGGAAAACCATTGGGCAATAAAAAACGGGGTAAACTCATCAATCTTGGGATGTGAATAGAAATTCCCTTCTTTCATACCCATCTATAGAATCTTGCTTGCTTGCTTCCAAAGGGTTGATTTGTCCATGAGGCATCAAGGGGAAGGAGTGAAACAATAACTTACAAAAGTAAATGGAGTCGGCCCAAATTTATGATCTTTTTATTAAAGTACTAAAGGACTAATTTGAAGGTAGACGAAGACAAGGAAAGAGGGCTCCCCTTAAACAAATGGAGGAAAGAAGAGTAAGGGAGGGATAATCCATCTGCAAGGGTTGGCAGTGCTGCCTTCCACATTGGCTGAATATATTATCTCAGACAAGTTCTATTTGCACCCGTGGGTTTCAGATTGGCACCCAAATCTTGACGGCACACTGATTTTTTTTTTTATATTGGAACCGTCAATAATCGTAAACTACCCCCTATCCCTTACCTTTAGCCATCCAAGTCCCCGACTCTGCCCCCATCTCCCTCACCAGCGTCTTCCTCCTTTTTCCTCCTCCCTCCTTGCTCTTCCTC
This sequence comes from Chamaelirium japonicum, assembly GCA_947650365.1. Lineage (NCBI taxonomy): Eukaryota > Viridiplantae > Streptophyta > Magnoliopsida > Liliales > Melanthiaceae > Chamaelirium > Chamaelirium japonicum. Next base: position 89,343,798 of record OX393549.1, on the reverse strand, counting down.
TTCCTCTTCCTCTTCCTTTTTCATCCTCCTCCTCCTTTCTCTTACTTCCTCCCCACACAGAAACCCTAATCATGTGTCGACGGTTGCATTGACACATGACTGGTGTGGTTTAGGGTTCGGCGTGAAAATTAAAGATGGAGGAGGGAAGAGGAAGAAGAAGAGGAAGGAGGAGAAAGAGAAAGGAGGGAAGAAGGAGAAAGATGAAAAGGGAGGGCGACGGAGGAAAGGGGGTGGCGTCTAGAAGATTAGGATTGACTGGAGGTTAGGGATGGGGACAATATGGATATTAAAAAATGGTCAGATGCCAAGCTTAAACTGATGGATGCGAATAAAAGGCGCTCACATCTAATGGAGATTGTGACGAGTGCCATGTTTGGAGTGAAATGGACAGTCGTAATTGCACTGCTGATTAACAAATGGTTGCTTTAACGTCCAATAACTACAACAATATTATTGCATTTAATAAAAAATTGAGTAAAAACCCCTGATTACAAGTTGGCTTGAGTAATAAGTCCAAATCAAATGAATGGTTAGGGACATGGAGGTTCATAATTAGAAATGTCCGACGATGAATAGATACCACTAGTCCAAGGCCAACCCACGGTTGGGTTAGTCGGGTTGCTCCCATTGGCAAGAATGGTTTGCTTGGTCGGATTCAGCGGGGTGGGCACACAGGTTGGCCGATTTCAGCTAATAATTACTGGTAATTATTATCAAACATTCATGGTAACTTAATGCATTATGGACTGAATGCATTTCTTTAGACAAAGACTCCGTTTTTTTCTCTTTCCGGATGGTAAATATTTCTCAAAACATTGACTGAATCAAACTCATGCTTAAATTGAAAATGAGATACTGACACGAGTTCTTCCCTTCTGAATCAGATAGATTCATATCTGAAAGAGGCTGACCATAAGTTCTTTCAAAATTGACTATTTATTCCTCTGTTAGAGGTGTTGGTATCAACACTACTTGAGATTTATGCAAAAAAACACAAGTTTTTATTTAAAGGCACATCAACAAATCAGAATAAAAGCAAGAAGCATACTAGTTGGGTTATGGGTTGGATCGGGTTACATGTTGGGTCAGGTTAAGTGGTAGGTCAAGTTCAACAAAGCAGAATAAAAGGAAAAAGCATACCCGTTGGGTTATGGGTTGGATCGGGTTACAAGTTGGGTCAAGTCACCTGAATCCCCTGCCCGAGTCCATCTGAAGTGGTCGGATTGTATTTTGGATTGTATTTTTATACCGAAACCTAACCCATTCAACTAAAATCCCAAACCAAATTTACCAAATTCGTATTGGACCCACCTTGGGTGGGACTGGGTTGCCTCGCCCGAGTTGCAGCCCTCCTAAAGAATGCTGAGATGCTTCATACTTATAAGTCGCGGGGGGGGGGGGGGGGGGGGGGGGGCATTTGTAAGGTTTAACTTTAATCGATCGGGTCTATATGTAATTCACCCAAAGATGAAGGTGCTCTGAGCTAATTATAAAGTAAATTCAATACAGAAGAAGAATGGTTCAGTTATTCTTCGAAGTATATCTACAGGCATAGCTCTCCATCTTTGTTATTGAATGTATTTAGGCACCAGAACACAAATGGTTGTACCATGAGTTCACACCTTGTTCCATGCCCTTATGCAGGGGCCAAAGGGGTCTAGTAGAAAAACAAACCTTGACCCGATCCCATGGATCGACTCGGTTATTTTCGAGACGATCCAGCCGTGGGTCGAAGCCCATCAAACTCTGTCGCATCCGCAGTCTATCCACCACGACAAACGCCATTCAACGGGCACACATGGGAGAGCACTGGAGCAATCAACAATCAGCTGAATTTGCCGATCTCCATCTTCTTCTTGATCGCCCTTTGACCATGGTATATGAATGCATCTAGTATTCCAGACACTGTAAAGGTACCTGAGCCAAAGATATGTAAATGAACAGTATTTTAGGTCGTTGGATCAGATTGACAATACACATTGGTAATGATAGTAGTAAATACACCGAAACAAATCATAGGACCTCCGCTTCTCGAAAGAATGTAAGCAAACCATCTGAAATTGTCAAATTGCATACATAAAAGCTATTCTCTCATATGATGATATAAAAAGGTCGTTAGGTCATAGTATGACACTGTAGGATGCGAATAGTTTGCATCCGGAAGATTCAGTAGTCAAGTTTTATGGAACCCTAATTAGTTCAATGTCATAATTATATTGGGCACTTCACTGGAAATATTTAAGCTATGAAATCTTGTCATGAGATCTCCATCACGAGAATGAGTTTCTCGGTATCATAAGCTTTTAAATGTGGTCAATACAAACCAATATTGAGAAACATCGGTAATGCATTAGAAACATTGATGTGGACTTCCCATATTAGCTATCATATTAGACTCTAAACCCGGAGTATCTATCGTGACCTAGACCAATCGTCTAGGGTTACTTTGATATATCAAATGTGAGGTCTTGACCAATATCAATACCTAGGTGCATTAGGTAACTCGGATGACGTCGTAGGTTCGATTTCTATGTTCGTATGATGACCAAATACTTTCCCTTACGATAGCAACAGTTGATCCACCCAGAACCAGGCCTGGTAATGCATGAAGAGTTCATGAATCGATCGTTAGCTTGATGAAGTGATCAAGAGTGTAGAATTGATTGCTAGCCAAACAAGTTGGATGAAGCATATGACGTCAAGAGATCCAATGGGGCATAGTTCACCACTTGGATGCCATTGTGGTATTAGTTGTTGGTGGAGTCTAGATATGGACATTAGTTAATGTATAGGCGTGTAGTAATTTCATGAGATCTGTTTAATAACAAACTGACATGATCCAATCAAGATCCCTAAGAGTTAAGGAAGTTATTGAAAAATCAGCCCTTGGGTTCCACCCATAGTTACCAAGTCGGAAAACGGGAAAAAAACGGCAAAGGAAAAAATCGGAAAGATACGATGAAAACGGGAAAAACGGAAAAAAAACGTGAAAACATCAGAAAAAATAAAAAAAATCTTAAAAATTATACCAAGTATGTATATATGTCATTTTCCAACATTAAGTAATCAAAAGTTCAAAACATATAGCATATACGTTTATTAAGCACGAATAAAATAAAACCCGAACCCAATTTAAACCTGGACCAAACCCGATGTGTTTTATACGTGTTTTTTCCGTTTTAAACGCGTATAAAACGCATACGGAAGTTTTTTTCAAAAAAACGAGTTTTTTTCCTGTTTACTACGTCTTCGGATCGATACGCGTTCTATACGCGTTTTTTTCAAAAAAACGCCCGATTTGGTAACTATGGTTCCACCTTGCCACAAAAGTCTCTACATGTATATATATGCCTCTAGGGTTTGGAGAGAGAGAGAGAGAGAGAGAGAGAGAGAGAGAGAGAGAGGTGCAGGCAAGGTGAACGCGATCGGCGGCTCTTTCCACGCTTGCGACACGGACCGCCGCCTCCTCCTTCCTCGTATGAGACGTGGACCGGTGGTCCCTCCTTCCTCGCGTGCAATGCAGGCAAGGTGAACGTGATCGGCGGCTCTTTCCACGCTTGCGACACAGACCACCGCCTCCTCCTTCCTCGTATGAGACGTGGACCGGTGGTACCTTCTTCCTTGCGTGCAATGTGGACCGCCGACCCCTCCTTTCTTGCTATGATGCGACCGATAGTCTCCTCCCCTGCGTGCGACGTGGACCGACAACCTCCTCCCTCCACACATGCAACGCGGACCAACGACTTTCTTCCTTGCGTGCAACACGAATTGATATCCCATCTCAAGTTCGACGCGACCAACGGTCTCCTTGGGCACGACGTGACCGGTGGACCTCCTCGCTTGTGCTGTGACCGGTGGCCCCCTCCTCGCGCCTGATCTGATCGGTAGTCCTCGAGAGTGATCCGATCTGTTGGCCTCCTACGAGTGGGCATTCAACACGCCCAATATCATCGCTTGTGATGATCGATATTGTTGAGGAAGATCCTTGATATTTTTATCAAGGCAAAGGTATAAACCCTAACCCTAATATGGTTTGATTGTTAGTTTTTATTCGCATCAAGAGAATTTTTCGATATGCACGATTTGATAAGGGACCACAATCCGCAATTCCGCTGTGCGGGAGAACACCTGATTCCTCCCAACAAAGTGATATCAGAGCTCCAGGGTCAGCATGTGTTTGTACCATTTTATTCATGTTGATGTACACATTTCATTATTCTAGAATGATGATGAGAATGCACCTAGTCATCTTACATTCTCTTCCAATTTAAATGATAATCAAACTAATAATGCATCAAGGTGATCTTCTCCTGAGAAAATAATATAAGAAAATGAAGGATTTATTTAATCAAAGCAAAAACAATGCCAAACCTTGTGATTAATATTAGAATTTAATAATGAAAAATAACAATACCTCCGACTATTGCACAAACATTGGTCAAGAAGTGTAAAAACGATACATGTCCCTCTGTGAAAGTCACCTGCAATACTCAGACATAAGATGTCATGAAAGGTGCAGAATTCTAGTTCAAAATATCTATAAAATTTAGGATTATCATGATAGATCAAGCACTATTGTTGGATCAATATGCAATCAAATAGAAAGGATAACAAATGAAGGGCAATCACATATACTAATTAAGTAGAGATTGCTGATGATAGGTCCCATAGTCATACTTATTCGAATGAAGATATCCAAATTTATGTCCATCATCTTCTAATAAGAATTAGAGTTTAAATCGATGTGATAATTGCTGTTTAAAGACTCCAATGAAAGCAGGTGATAGTGGTCAGCTGTAATAAGGATTTTAGGACGGAAACAGATAATGGAACCAGACAAAAAACATACATAATGACAAGCATTAAAATAAAACAAGTGGGCAAATTGAGTTCAACATGCTAATTGGATGTCTTTCAATAGTACCAACGCTACCATGATTGTGCAAACCACATCAGGTCCAAATCGAAGCTTCGGTCATGAATCATGACAAATGACAATGATTGATTTTGTACAACATACAAGAAAATCAGTACTGGACAATGATATCACAGGAGGGTTCTAGAAGAACATCCATTTGGATTTGGGAGGCTATCTTTGCATAATTGTCTCAGATGAATGGTGACAGTCATAAGAGGTCCAGGTTATTGTTGAAGATAGTATGAAAATACAAAGAAAACTATACCAACATCATTGAAAAAATCACAAATCCAATGGCTGGAGAAAAAAAAATGAAGCATTTAAATTCCATCATATCAGGTAGAAAGGAAAATCAACAAACATAAACATAATCCCAAAGTCCTTACCTTGATTGGGGAAAGATCATAAAAGAAAAATACTCCTGGAAGAGATAGCATGTGACCAATATTATCAGCCCTAAAATGCTCTGTTACAGAGAACTGCACAGAGCCAATTCAATATAAGTGATAATCATACAACTGATGCAGAAAAGGCAATTGCAATTAAATATTCACTTATACCTGATTGGACTGGATAGTGCGGCCACTTATGTCAGTGTACACAGTTGGAACAACCTGAAAAGAAATTAAAATAAGTATTCAAAATTCCAATGGGTAACCAGACTTCAAGCATAAAGTCCTAAGGTGACAATGGGAGTCAGTATAGCAATAATGGCATGAATGGACAAACTATTGAGGTGACATTATAGGTATTTGAGCTTCAGTTTCTATGAAGATTTAGAAGGGGAGAGAAATAAGAAAATAAAGTATGATACAAAGGCAAATAAAGACAAACCTTAATGAAATATTGATACATTCCATAGGGTGTTCGTTGCACCCATTGTACTCTGAATATTTCAACAACCATAATGATCATGCTTATATAATCAAGTAATTGGAACAAATTTAAAATAGAGATGCATTTCCAATGAAAACATAGAGGTTGAGGTGAAGGGGAGTTACCGATCAAGAGGATTGACAACTCCAGGAAAATATTCTCCAAAAGTGAATCTATTAATTTTGTGGCTTATCTGTCATCATCAAATCTGTGATTAGAACATATTTAATCTATGAAACTACTAGGTAAATTGACTTGAAAGGAAACATCGTTTTTACATAATGAACTACTATCTAATATAAATAATGTTTTTCCTCATCATAAATATGCTTACATTAAAGCTGTCTTTTTGGAATGCTAGCAAATCATGCACGTGCATATTCGACTGCTGAAAGCTTTTCCCTGGGGCAAAATGAACATTACCAGCCACCCTATTCACATCCACGAAACCGTAAATATTGCATCCTTCACCTTCTTCATCTTTTATTCTTTGAAGAAAACCCTCCCTTTTACACTATAATGTCACATTAGAAGTTAGTTTAACCAGCATTAAACATCTATATATTTAGCTGTAAGTATTGACAAACATTATATTGAAACCAGTCATTAAATATATCCTATGGTACTACAACAGGAAGAGTCCATACCATCATTTCCATAGATCTTATATTGCCCTCCCCTCACTGATGTAACGTTATCCAAACCCTGAGATATGCTTAATTCCCATCACAGACTATCAATCTGATCCTTTCCATATACAGTTCCTTGGTTGGAAGTTCCATAGCTTAATCATTTTCATTAGGTGATCATAATCATCAGAGTAAATGGGCGATTGTCTTGAGAGAAACTTAGATAGCCCAAAATAAGTTTCATTCAATTGGACGGTTGGAATGAGCTAAATATTTTTGGCATGGAGCATCCTAGACAGTCCATTTAGTCGGTCCAAATTGACGGTTGTTAGTGATAACAATACAACAACTGAACACCATGAAAAGCTCAGAATCATGCTTATTAGCAAACGAGAAATCACATTACTATGGATGGTGGTAGAGATAGGGGATGGGGGATGACCTGCTTCCATTGCCTATAGCGATGTTGTAGAAGCTAGAATTGGGAAAAACGTAAGCACGTGTAGTGGGTACAGGTAGGGAGGTTGAGGAAAACTGCATCCTGAAAAAGGACAGCAGCAAAGGTTTGCCGATGAAACTTAACATGGTCATGTATGGCGGCAGAGTGTTATTGAGCTTTGTTGATGTTTTCAAATTTCTATAAAGGAACATATGCAAAACTACAGTAGAAAATTGTAATCTGTCTACTGTCATTACTGATGAAGAGGAAGCGGTAAATTGTAATACTAATTAATGCCGGAGTAGATTTGTTGATATGGATAAAAAGTAAACCAACCACAAGAGAGAGAGAGAGAGAGAGAGAGAGAGAGAGAGAGAACCAAATCCGGGTTCTTCTAAAAAAATTCAGTGAAGTGCTAGAATTTTGACCAAGAAACAGCAATCATATTGTGCTGAAAAAAAGATTTTATTGATCAAAGCCTAAGTTCAGCATATAAAACATTATACAGATCACAAGCTACCAAATAATACAAGTGGAACAAGACTTAAACGCCAATAATCATCATTCAAGTTTTAACCCATCAAGATGGGGTCTACTCTAGAGGCGATGAACATTTTTTTTTGGCAGGCCGTCAACCAGGGGGCAACCCTCTAATATTGGTTCCAAAAACCTGACCAAGGCCAGCTTGGCACAAGTTAGGGGACCGCCAAAAAGCCTAGGCAAGTTGGCAGGTAGGACCGTAGGAGGAGCTATCTTGTTAGTTACACGGTTCAAGTTTCATGTAACCAAGGAGCAATTCACCAAGATCCCCCAGACAAGAAATAATCAAGATCATGAGGGCAGATAAGATGTTTTGATATAGAGAACCACATTCATTTATATGGCACAAATAAATGAATAATAAGTTAAGGTTCTCAAACATTCCTATACTCAAAAATTAAAAAACAAAATATAGGACAAAAGCTGAACCAGGATAGGATTCCCACCATTTCCCGAATTCTTTGTGCATTTTTGTTGGTATTCACCTCTGATTATCTAAGTTAATTCCTATTTTTCTGAGTTTTGGAATACAATTTTAGTGGACAGAGTACTTTATGAAGCCCTATTAAAATTTTGTACCCAAGATATACCACACCATGATTATTTCTTGAATCTTTGATTTATGATGCAGACGGATGGAGAGATAGATTAGGATATATCCTATACAATTAGTTTTGGTGGATGGAAGATTATGTGGTGATATCCAATCAACACATGTCTCTACATTTTAAGGGTAATTTTTGCAAGATGGCAATATGGCCCACCTATAGAAAATCATTCTTCACCAAGTTGTATAAATCAGACGGGGTGGTATCATAGATTTACCTACTAAGGTTATCAGTACATTTGCCCATGAATTTTTGGCCCTCATTTTACGTATGCATCAAAACTAGCATAGTAAGGTATAAATGTTATAAGGGTTTTTTGCGAATTCCTCCCCAACTAATAGGCTAGTTACCGAAGCCTCCCTCACAATTCAATATTTACAGAAACCTCTCCCATGTACACAGTTGTAGCCCGAATGCACACACACACACACACACACACACACACACACACACACACACACACACACGTAGTAATACAACTATGTATATGTAGTACTTCACTTGTGCACGTGAGGGAGGTTTCTACAAATACTCAAATGTGAGGGAGTTTTTGGTAATTAGTCTATTAGTGGGGGAGGAATTTGCAAAAAAAAAACCATTTTATAATCATTTGGACGGTAAGTGCATGTAATTTAATTTCAAATTACGATGGATTTCAAAACGGCACTATAAAAGTTATCTAACGCTCATATGACTGTACACATAATTTTGCTAGTACTAGAGTAATCACAATATCTACTTCAGAAACATGAATTTATTCAAAAACTCGATGCAAGTAGCATAAAAAAATGAGACTATAAGGTTTCATACCGAAATACCTGGTCAATGGAATCAGGGTTTGATAAACCCCAACCTTTCTTTCTATATGCCTCACGAACTTCTTCACAAGAGTTGCAACAATCTTCATCAGACTACAAAGGATAAAAATTCAAATAATATGCCAAAGTTCATAGGTATTGCACAAGGGCGAACATGTAACTAATATAGAAAGGGAAAAAAAGAAATTAACAGTTAAGTTTTTTTCGTCCAAGAGCTTCATGCGTGGGAAAAATGTCAATAGTATCGATAGGAAAGGATCAGCGAGGTAGCAGTAATGTATAGGACATATCCAATTGTTTGATATTGATGAAAACATTTAATCTTTCAGAATGTTATAATTATTAGCTTATCCTTGGCAGCTGGAGAGAGAAAATAGGCCTCATTTATCATGTGTAATCCTGTCAAAGTCAGCTGGATTTCTATAACTTGGCAAAAGACTTGACATACAATTATCAGCTTATGTTAAGCAACAGCATTTTCCTCGGGACATGTAGCATGATTGGTAAATTGAAAGAACCAAGACTACATGTATAGTTGTATTCAGGTCTTATGTACAGTAGTAATTGTAAATTGCTTGCATCAATAACTTCTCTGAAATTATAAACTTGGAAACATAAGGAAAATGCTATAGAGCCCACTACTAGGGTGCCCAATATTATATAATTTAAGTAGTTAAGCGACCCCCTCTTATGAAGCATGTAAAGATAATGCATAATGCACGGAGTTTATACAAGGCTTACAAGCAATAAAGAGATAAAGGTTTGCTAGACAATATCCACATATATGTAGTGATATCCCTATACCCATGCCTCCTCACTTCTAAAACTCCAGATCAGCTACAAAGAGTTGCCCAAAGAGCACCTAAAAGCGCACATCAGTAATGAATTTCACAAAGATCAGCGGGCAAACAAAATGAGGGAGTAAGGGTGTCCGAGGGTGGAAGTGTTTAACAAAGTGATAATCACTCATGAAAAAAAAAACAGATTTTATGCAATCTGAATCACACTGAGTACCATAATTTAGAAGAATAAAACGACTCATCCAATTTTGGAGAAAAGACTTGAAGTCATTGAACATCTATTGTACTACAGTGTACCCCTCGACTTTGCCTTGGTGCTTAAACGAGAGGTCATGTCATGCTTTTTGCTATTATATAAGATGAGGGAGTCTCTGTGGAAGACAATCATGGTAGTAGTTATCAGTAGGATCACCTAGCCAAGTAGGCCAAGGTAATCATGAAGCTCCAAGGCAGGAGAACAAAAAAATCCCTTAGAGGTAATGAATTCCGCGAAGGAAATTTACTCTGTGAGCAGAAAAGTGAAGTACTAACTAGCTGGTTACAACACGAATAACATAAAAAATGTCCTGGCAGAGAATGGTGAAGGAGACAGGACCACCACCTGCTTAGGATGCATGTTATGATCCGAGAGCAACTCACCATCCATGAGATAAAGAATTAGATGAACCTCTAGCAAAGTCTCAGAAATGAAACATTGCTAAGGAGGGGACTGTTGAGTACTAATTACCCTCCATGAAAAAGTAACCAAAAAAAAGAGGAACCAAGAATATGCCAAATCCCTGCATCTTAAATATATACCATAAATGCACCGCAAGACACCTGGTACATACACTATGCTTATCATAAATGTTATGTATAATTTCAGTCCATTTCTCAAGATATCAGGAGTGGTTGTAGTCTGATTTAAATCAAACCCGATAAGGATTCAGAGCCGAAAGATCCAAACAAAGAAATTAACAAACACCCAAATAGACTAGCATGTTGTGGGTGACTGAGTACCCTTTGGCCTCTGCTTCTCAAATTTGAAGATGCTTCCCATGTGAAGGCAGACTCCACATTGTATAGAAAACAATCGTTAAATAGGATGAGTACAAAACCATTGTCAACTAGATCATGTATACAACCAAAAGTAACAAAAACATGAATGATGGAGCAGAAAAACCATACAGGCTGAGATTGAACAGACAAATAAATGATAATTGCTACTCCACATGCATAGCTTTCGTGTGTGGCAAAAGGATAATGATTGCAAGAAATCTAGAATTAAACGTCCAATTACTATAGCTGGGGAACTAAGACCAGCTATGTGCGAACAGAGGAAAACAAGAGCATTCAAACAGTACATACATGGACATACCACTTCTGCACCATAGCATGAACCACAATATGTCTCGTTGTGCTCAAGCCTCCCACCATGCCTTTGTAAACGTTTTTCAATCTGTTAACAAAAACAAATAGAGCCCATAAATTTTGCAACAAGAAAAGACGTGAAAGAGCTGATAAAAACAGTTCAATGTATCATCCAGTGAAAAATCCATGTATCAGAACTATGCTTTTTTCTCTAAATATAACATAGGGAAAATAAAACGAGACTATGCTAATGATACGTTGTGATTGTATCACACACGGAATACAATGAGCGGTTATATATATATATATATATATATATATAGAAATGCTATAATGCGGCATGCGGTAAGTGCGGTACTGTGCCGCAGCCGTCTGATGCACTGCTGCGTGCATGTGATGCACGCGCGCTGCTTGCATCAGACGGCTGCGGTGCAGTGCCGCACGCACCGCATGCCGCAACATAGCATGCCCCTATATATATATATATATATATATATATATATATATATATATATATATATATATATATATATATATATATGAGGGCTGGGTTCCTATGACATGTCATAGGGAGTACCCTATGACATATGGTGAATTAGTAATGCTAGAATGTTTAGAATGTGCTGAATTTTTTTGAGGATGATCACCTTACCTTAGATAGAATGTCCACAAAAAATCAAAGCATTCTAAAACTTGTTGGGGCATCAAATGCTAGAAGCTTTATCGGCCATCCATTTTAACCGTTAAATTGAAAATCATATTTCATGCCTCTAGAAGTTTTAGAATGAGCCGATTTTTTGCGGGAGTCCTATCTAAGATAGGGTGATCATCCTCATAAAAATTCAGAACATTCTAAATATTCTAGGGTTACTAACCCTATGACATGTCATAGGAACTCATTTCCCTATATATATATATATATATATATATATATATATATATATATATATATATATATATATATATATATATATATAGGGGCATGCTATGCTGCGGCATGCGGTGCGTGCGGCATCGCACCGCAGCCGTGTGATGCACTGCTGCGTGCATCGCATGCACGCAGCGCGTGCATCACACGGCTGCGGTGCGATGCCGCACGCACCGCATGCCGCATTCAAGCATTTCTCTCTCTCTCTCTCTCTCTCTCTCTCTCTATATATATATATATATATATATATATATATATATATATATATATATATATATATATATATATATATATATATATATATATATATATATATATATATATATATATATATATATATATAGGGAATAGGGTGCATGGTCCTCCCAACTAGCCAACACACTAGTCCTCCCTTCAATTCAAGTGTCACGTGGCAATTTTTAACTGGGGTTAGGGGTTGGTCAAGGTGGATTCACCCTTCCTAACAATGATTATGAAGAAAAAATTGAATAAAAAAAATGCCAAGTGGCATTTTTAGATTAACCATAGCAAGGGGTATTTGCGCATTACAGTTTACCGTTAAATTTGTTGGCCGTTGATCGGGTTGTTTTAAGGTTTTTTTTATAATTTTTTTAAATCATAATCCAAGTAGAGTGGATTGACCATCCATTAAAAAAATATTTAAAAAGTACCATGTGGCACCTAAATATAGGGGAGGAGTAGCGTGTTGGCTAGTCGGGAGGACCATACTCCCTATTCCCATATATAGGAAATAGGGTGCATGGTCCTCCCGACTAGCCAACACGCTAATCCTCCCTTCAATTCAAGTGTCACGTGGCAATTTTTAACCAGGATTAGAGGTTAGTCAAGGTGGGTTCACCCTTCCTAACAATGATTATGAAAAAAAATTTAAAAAAAAATAATGCCAAGTGGCATTTTTAGATTAACCATAGTAATGGTATTTGCGCATTGCAGTTTACTGTTAAATTTGTCGGCCGTTGATTGGGTTGTTTTTAAAGAAAGCTTTGATCCGATCAAACGGATGATTTGATGTGCTTTCATTGATATTCCCAAATTGGTGTTAGATGGCAAATCTAACACCCCTAAATAATTTTTAGAAGAAAAACCACAACAAAGAAGTCGAACGGATTGTTTTAGGATTTAGAGCTTAGATTTAGAATATTTTTGGGAAATTTTGAAATATCTTACCCCCCATATTTTGTTTCAGGCGCAAGAAAAGTAGTAATATTTCTCAAACTTTTTGGGAAAATTTGAATGGCTACTCATAGCTGGTATTTGAAACCCGATTGCCTCACACAAACTCAATTTGGTACGGGCATGCATTTTTTTGAACTTTTATCCATGATATGAGCTATGGTGATCTTGAGCTTATGCGTCTGTTTTCTAATTTATTTACATGTATCTAAGAATGCATTAAGAGTTTTGGGGGTTAGGTATTGTAGTCATGATTTTGGTGAGGGTTTTACCTCCTTGTGCAATTTAATAGTTGGATGTTCTAAACAAAAAGTGGCGCAAAATTTCACCCGAAACCCGAACCGAACCATGAACCGCAAATGGGTTTGGGTTGGATATGGAACTTCCCATACCCATTCGCATATGAGTAGGGGTAGGGTCAGAACCGAACACAACCATTGCCACCCCTAGTACACACTGTACTCTCTGTATTTTGACTATTTTCCCAACTTCTTAAAAGATAAGATTTGAACGTTCATGTATAAACTGGATAGCTTACGAAGTACTACTATTGTTACATTTGTATAATTGTATATAACAGAGCTATGATATATAGGTTGTCCGTATTACTCTCTTATTCTTCTACAGTGGTATTATTACCACTTTGCTGACCACACCTCTTATATAGGCTTGTATATATAGAGAAGTTGCCTGTAAGAAAGCCAAGCTTTAGTTATCCACCCCAAGCTTCTTCTGCAAGTAGTAGCACTTAAGCCCTACCCCTTGAAAGGAATGCTGAGCAACATACAATATCGTCAAGTTATGGGCGTGATCCAGCAGAGTGCAATTGGTTTAATCAGATTGTTATGGTTACATCATATTCTTACAATTGGATTAATCAGATTGCTACGGTTTATATATTCTTTACAGGCTATATTAAAATTCAGTTAGTATCTTTGTATCACGTACATGCAATTTACTTAAAAAACAAGTACTAGAACTGCACAGACCTAGTAATCTCAACATCAACTTAACTGTTCACCGCTTATCTATACTTATGACCTACACGAATTTAAAGCAAATGAACATGTCAATACTAGTCCAAAATAGTAGGATTCCAACCTGCAACCTCAAAACAAGGCACCATTTGCTTGTTTACTCTCACATTATCATGAGTCATAGGTAAAGGTAATCTTGGTAAAGCTTATTCAAATCAGTTTATATAAAAACAGAAAAATAGATTGGATATTTATCCATGAATCCGGAAAATAACAACACATCATATCCTATATCAACCACACATTCCACCACAATCATCAAGTCTTGCATAGCTTTTCACATTATTTATCCTAATACTTCAATTTTTACATAATGAAAATGATACCAATCGTTGAACTTCCCGACCTGACTCTGTTTTCTTTTCTTTTTCTCTTACTTGCAGATCTTTGGACACTCACCTAGTTTCAAAACAAACTATACCCTCATATACCTATAATTTAATATACGATCCAACTATTAGCTTTACGAATACCCCACAAAAACTCATATCCATGTGCATTTTATTCAAACCAAGCATCTTCAAACAAATTGATATAAACAAACATGGTTTTTAGACTCGTTGGAATCGTCATCCAAGTCTTATCCCATTGAGATAGGGTCGACTTTGGAGCAAATGTTTTAAAAAGCGCTAGGCAGCCCTAAGGCGGTGGGGAGTTCCAAGGGGGTAGGGGGGGAGGCAGGTGCCTAGGCGGGCACCCAGAGATTGAAGCGCTCAATATTTTATAGAACACTTCATTTAGAATTTATTTAACTACTATGTTGTCATTGTCATCCAACTTTTAGTTGTTCACAAAGGACCAAGTGAGTCAATATCATCATTCTTTCATGTGGTTAAAGTGGGTCAAATGAGCCACAGACCCACATACATTAGTAACACAGTAGTGTACTAGCTAAAGAAAAATAGAAAACTAAAATGAAAAATGGGAAGAAGTAGAAGAAGGGAGAAAATAAACTTACAGTAGTAGTCACATCGATGACCTTTCTCCTTTGGACGCCAAGAAAGGCGGTCCCAACTTATGCAGCGAGGGCTAAGTCCCACGATGCATAGGTGACCGGCCTAACAATTTTTTAAAACAATAAGCACACCTCTAACAATTGACAAAGGCTCCCAAAAAAAGTGATAATTTTTTGGATGGTCATTATTCCCAAGGTTCTAAAAAGCGCTAGGCGCTAGTCGGGCGGTGGGGGGCCGCCTAGCGCCTAGGCGGCCTAGGCTGGGCCTAAACGGCGCCTAGGCGTTTTGCCTTTTTTTTAATTATTTTAATTATTATTTTGATATTATAATATATATATATATATATGTTTAAAAATTAATATAAGTTCAAGATTATCCCAAACCATTATTTTAAAGAACAAGTATATAACCATAATTCAAGATTGAGTGATTAACAAGAACAAAAGCAAACATGGTCCGCCTGGCCAGCCTCAGCCCGCCTGGTCCGCCTGGCCAGCCTCAACCCGCCTGGTCAGCCTCAGTCCGCCTGGCTCGCCTGGTCCGCCTGGCCAGCCTCAGCTCGCCTAGATCGCCTAGGCGGCCGCCTTGCCCCGCCTAGACCGCCTAGGCGGCCGCCTAGCTCCGCCTGGGAGCTTGGCCGCTTTTCTGGAGCGCCTAGGGCCTAGGCGAGGCGGTGGGGGGCCGCCTAGCGCCTAGGCGGCCGCCTAGACCGCTTTTTAGAACATTGATTATTCCAATGCCAATCCCCTAAGATTAGTACCAAAAACCTGACCAAGGCACTTGGCAAAAAGAGGAGGGGCTTGCCAAGAAACCTCGAAGGCTTTGTTGAATGTTGGTTATGAAGTTTAAGCTCATGCAACCAGAGAGTGACAGTCCAAGGTTCCCTAGACTAGTAAAGAGTCTAGATGAAGAGGGTAGGGACAAGATTGACATATGAAATTGCATTCATCTTTGTAGAATTATAAGCCAAATAACCGAAGTGAAACAAAGATAACTATATCAGGCTTCAACATCCCCAGCTATCATCCTCGTTAGACTCAATCTATGCCTTTAAATCATCCCGCATTGAGGGACTGTCATCATGATCAGCATTTATGCATTAGTGATGTGGCTATGGCTAGCGTCAAAATCTAAGTCCTCTATGACTCATGCTTGCATGTAATGGTTTATGAACCACCTCTCGACAGACATGCATTGCTCCCTTTAATGACATCCACTCCCTTCGCTATGCATTCCATTGTTGTCATAAAACAAAACATGCTCCTCGTTCCTCACCACAGGCTCAGAACTGGCAAAAGGGGCTAAGGATTAAGGAGATACAGGCCATAAAAAGATCCTCTTGATCTAGGCAGAGGATGATGGAAAGGACTAGTCAGGGATGATGACATCTGCTGTCCAAAGCAATGTCCACATCCACCACATGACGGATCCACATAATAATTTCCACACAGTCAGCACACCAACGCACTTCATCATTGTGAAGTCAGCAAAAGGCAAACAAATAGTTTGAAACAACTGGAACGACCAAAAATCCACCGCTTCTAAAAAAATCTGCATTATCTTGATAATTTTCCATCGACAATCATTTCCATAATATTAGGTCGACCAAATAAAAGACATGTTTATGATCTTTTCATGTTTGTTAAGGAATGTTTATGAAATTTTCTGAATTTTGACTACTTTACCTATTCACTGATGTGTGTCAAATATCTTCCGACTCATGTTTTCTTCATAACTATTTTCACAGTGACTTCGTAGATTATTAATCCTGGAATTAAATTTGAATATCATATTAGCATACCTCACCCCCCCCCCCCCCCCCCTACAATGCAAGCGTTCTTCCTAGCACAAAATGTACCGCAATCATACTAAATTGCATATAGTCGGGTGTTTGCTTTAAATGTGTTGCATTTTCTAGTCAAAAAAATTCAAATAGGAAAGGATAATGATTTAAAGGCACTTTTCGGATAGTTCTAAATTTCTAGATTTTAAGAAAAAATCGAGTCACTTCAAATATATGTCTTTAGCCCTTGTTTGATAACATGTATGTGGAAATCCAAGCGGATGATTATTTCGCTGAAACGTGCACCGTTGATGGTTGTTTTGCTAAAATGTGCGTCCGAACCTCGGGCTCCAATGGAATTTTCCATGTTTTGAATGAAGCACGGGTCCACGCGAAACCACTTCAGCGTTATCAAACATATAAAATTTGATAAAACGTTGAAACACGGGTCCGCGGATCCCATTTCAACGTTATCAAACAAGGGCTTAATCAGTTTGTGGATCCATGAATTTGCTTCGAAAGCCATAGATTTACTCATTCCTCGTGTAATCTTTTTTTTTTTTTTAACTTCCAGGTTCTGTGTTTCCGAAATAATAAAAAAAAATTCTTTAACATTGATTCACTCTTCAACGAATTGATTCACTAATTTTCCTAACATGAATCAGGTCATTTTCAATCAACATATCAGTCCAGAGTCTCCTAACTTTGGTCTCAAAACAAGATGGACCGGGTCGACCGAACGAATACGTTTTAAGTCAAGCTAGTATTATGGAAGTTCCGATTGGATTATCGGTCATATGGTTGTGTCAGACTAATCCATCAATGAATTTAGTATGGGACGTTTTTTTTAGCATTTGACGTAGTCCTTATGATCTATAAAGGCCATATCAATGGTTCAAATAACGATTTTTTGAGCATTTGGGCGGGGTCCTTATGATCTATAAAGGCCACATAAATCGCTCAAATAAGTGATTTCATGGTAAAAGAAGTAAACATGAAGTCAACATAATTTAGTATAGCACGTATCAAATCATGCTGGGAACATGTCGGTAGGGTACATAATTTAGACCTTGCCTGATTTTAGTCCCCCTCCTCACAGGAGTCTACTATAGGCTGTTGTAACGCAATCCATACAATCTACTTTATGCACCTGCTGATCATAATGATCAGGATGAAGTATAAGATTCAAAGTAGCCATTTAATGCCATCTCTTCCACTTTATATATCATTTTACGTATCTTCATATTCTCTTTTTTATATAGAAAGTCTTAGTTATTTGATTGAACCTATGTGCAAGTACATGTTTCCCTGAAGTTTCAAGACAAATAAGGGAGGTGGTGACATCGCCCCAGATCTCTGTACTTATGTTTATACTTTATATATATGACTAGTCTGAAGAATGCCATCAATGTGTCAAGAATACTTTAGACCACCATAACCTACCACTCCCTCCCCAAGAAACCAAAACGAAAGATAATGAATTGAAGAGAATGAAGATATTATTAGATAAACTCTTCTCTCAGTTCCTACTGAACTAGGAAACGGCAGACTTTCTTCCATATTCATACATTCAGACTTTAGAAGGGAATGTTTCAGAAATTAAACAACAATAATGATCCTTTCGAAGCTGGGAACAAAAAATAGCACCTAATCTAAAATATCTCTTCCACCCAAGTTGGTCTATCGCATCCCTCCGAAAGTAATCAATCTACCTATCTCTTCCTTCTTCCCACACCACCTCTCTCTCATAGGTTTTCTCTTGCATCTCTTTCTCCCAAAACAACACGAGTAATGTATTGCAATTGTGATGTATTGTTATTAGAAAACATTTATTATAAACATTCAAGACCAAGTTTGTGTGCGTATTTGCACAAACACCTTGCCGGATTCCTAGAGTGTTTGTGCAAGTTGGTGTGATCGAATCCAAGTTGAGCCGAGTTGAAGACCCTAGATGATCCCAACCCCATTCCATGATAACTCGTAGATGATCTATCGAACTTGATAAGAGGTCTAGATTATGTGTTTGAGACATACATAACCTTGAGTAATCATTGCCATCGGTAAAGGTGATGAAATACTCAAAACCACCACTTGACCTGATGTTTATAGGACCACACACATCTGTATGAACTACTTCCAGACTGCGGGTGGTGATACCGTGATGGCAACAAGATGAGCAATACCACAAAGATAAAGGGACGTACAAGCCAAAAGGCCCAATGCATTATAACATTATGTTTGAACTCACCTACGGACACAAGTAAGATGTATATGCAAGTAAAATACATGTGTACACTCATTTCTACGCTGCAGATCTCAAACCAACATAACAAGTAAAATACCATGGCGTATTACAATGTTGCGGATCAATGTAGTACATCTCCCAAAAGAAAGGATGGTTTATGCACAAGCGCATGCCAAATGTTTAAATATGGAGCAAAATAATTCCCAAGATATACACTTCATCTTGAAGAAATGGTGCAATATAATGGAAGTTTAAAGTAATCCGTGGGTTCCAAGTAATATTAACCCTCACAAACTAAACAATACAAGTCCTTGCTTACAAAATACCAAACCTGTAAAGCATTGTTTTTAGTGATCAAAGTAATTAACTGAAATGCGTTAAACATACTAAATAGTTCAAGAAAATAAGGATAAAATTGGAACTAACAAACTAATAATTGAAGTAATACCAATTAAACAAAGAATTAGAAGGTGGAATAAAGTTACAAACAACTGACTTTAGGTGCCCCGATCCCATCTTGTCTAGCTTCAATGATGTTCCCATGGGCATCTATCCGAGTCTTAATTATATCATGCTTCTGAGAAAGAGAGTTAACAAGAGTTTGGTGAAAAAGAATCCTATGGGAAGTGACCCCAAAAATATAGTTAAACACCACAATTTGGATCAAACTGTGAATTTATGTATGGAACTGCTCTGAAATAGAAAGTAGGTCTAGTATGACTGCGTACCACATCAAGATGCTCTTCTCCACTGATATCCATGGCATCAAGACTGAGTATAGAACATGGAAGTGTGGGGAAGGTGACATCAAACTGCACTTCAACGGTGACATATAAAAAAGAATCAATTTACTAGAAGAACTACAAAACATCATTCCAAGAGTAATTCGACATATTCAAAAATTCATAAATAGAAGTGTAAGACATTATAATTTATGCAGATACAAATAAATGCAAGCATGCAAACAAATGGCTTGTTCTCTGTATATTTTTTTAAGGATTGTCAAAGTTGACAGTACAAGAACATTCAGGCAGTGCAAAGAAACACTGCATCAGCTTGCATATTGCATCAAACATCGCATGACCAAGTTCAGAGAGCCACAAAAAGTAAAACTAACTCAACATCCAGAAAAATCATTCGAGGGAGAATGAGGTTATGTTTTCAAATATAGTCAAGCAGGTTCATAAATAAATAAAGTTCTTCAAAATGTTTTGTGGGCAAGGGGTTTAAAGTTTAAACATCTGAACTCATCAAAAAGGGGTGGAAGAAATTGTAAATAGAACTTCACAATTGTAAATAGAACTTCACAAACCAAGACTTCCATGACAAAGTTTGGCATTACATTGATGCGAAGTCTCTCTCCTCTTGAAGTATCAACTACGAGCTTTGTTTCTGTAGTTGCATGTAGATACAATCCTGCAACCAGAAGGAATATGAACCCATCAACTGCTATATAGCTTAATGAAGCAAAGCAAACCATGTTCTCGTGTATGTAGAGAATAAAAGTAGAAAATGATAGGATTAAATATACATCTACTCAAAGGAACTTATAAGTTTGCAAAAAATATTAAACAAGTAATATGTAGGGGCTGGAAAGAGGTAGGTCTCTCTCAGATGCAATCTGTTGGAGTGAAGACCCATTTGAAAGACAAGGGTTTATTCAACAAGTGATATTGCAAAAAACAAAAATAGCCCCACAAAAGAAGAGGATTAGTGTAACCACTTAGAAACATTGGGACCTTAACTGGGTACAATGATGATGAGAACTGATATTGCTTGTATATAAGAACCCAAATGGAAAGGAGGAAAAACTAAAGAAATTTGTGATAGCTACAAGCTTATATATAGGGAAGGATAATACTAAAAATGGAGTTGGAATACGGATAATAGCATTATCGAGTTTAAGAGTATAAGTTGTAAACTATTATAAATACAAATATCTTTAGGTGAGGCTATTATTAATGCAACTATTGCATATGCACGTCAAGTAGGATTGAATGAAAGTTAATAAGCATTGTGCAGAGAAATGGGTGGATAAGTGCAAGGAATTTCAGAGTGAGATGATATCTATAGGTGGGAAATTTAAAGGGGCATGTTGAGAGTAGTAAAGGATATGAGAGAAGACATGGGGGTCTATAGGTGGGAAAATTTAAACGGGCATGTTGAGAGTAATAAAGGATATGAGAGAGGACATGGGGGGCTAGTGTTTGGAGATCCGAATGCAATTCAAGACTCAATGTTTAATTTCACAGTGGCCCATGATTTAGTGATAGCTATAATGTTAAAAAAAGGAGAGAAAGGCACTTAGTTACTTTCAAGAGTGGATCAAAGGTATAGCAAATAGATTATTTTATTGTAAGAAGGAAAGGGAGATCAACCTCCAAATATTGTAAAGTGATATTGGAAAATGTTGGAGCACACAACATAGGCAAATCGTTGTGGATGTGTATATTAGGATCAAGAAGGATAGAGAAGAAGTCTAATTTGTCCAAGAATCTGTGAATGACATTATGATGTCGGACGGACCAGGGGAACCAATAGCATGAATTTTCTCTCTAGGTTGAAATTTTGGGTTCGAAAAGGCGAATAATTTCGGGCAGCGGAGGGATGTTTCTATCTTTTCACTTGATTCAGATTTCCGAATTGGGACAAATTTGGAGAGTTGGTAGGTTTAGGGATGAGTGATATGTGGGCCGAATTTGGTTGGATTAGGACAAGAGAATCTAGGGTTTTCTGGCATTTTCCCAACTCTGGACTGTATTTCAAGAATTGTGTTTTGGGTTCAATTGGGATTCAATTTGGCACTAACTTCTGGGGCTTTTATGTAGCATGAATCTGCATGATGGAGGGAAGACGGGGGAAGCTAGGGAATTTAGCTTCGTAGAATTCAAAGGTGATTTGATAAGTTTACAATAAGGTTTAAGGTTCAGCTTGTTGACAATTGAAATCATGCCCGACATGCAATGAGTATGTCATCCACATATAACATCAAGAACACCATATTGCCTATCATCATAAACTTGTGAGTAGCCACAACAATCAAACTCAACTCTCGTATAGCCAATTTGGATCATGAAGGAGTCAAAACGTTTGTAACACTTCTACGGAAATTGCTTGAGCTCGTAAATAAACGTCTTCAATCTACACACTAGGTATTCTTTACCAGATTTCACAAACCCTCTGGTTGTGTCGTGTAAATTTCCTCCTCCAAATTTTCATGACGAAATATCGTTTTCACATCCATTTGTTCCAATTTTATATCATGATGCGCTATAAGAGCTAGCAATATGAGAATAGAAGTATTATTTACCACAGGAGAGAAGATCTCATTATAGTAAACACCCTCATGAAAAACCCTTTGCAACCAAGCATGCCTTGTATTTCAAAGCTTTTTTTCTCTTGCATACGTTCCTTCTTTCGAGACACCCACTTTGAGCTAATCACCTTTCTCTCTTTGGGCATCAGGACCAACTGCCAAACGGAGCTTGTGTGAAGACTTTTCATCTCCTCCACCATAGCATCCATCCAACTCTAATCAACACTTGCAAACGCTTCTTCATAACTTGTCGGATCACCTTCAATCACCGTGAGAGCATAACAAGCCTCATCTGCCCATCCAAACCGATTCAAAGGTTTGATGGTTCTTTTTAGCCGGGCTTGAGATAAGCTTGCAGGCACATCATGAGCCTCCACCGGTTGTTGCTCCTCCTCATTACTCCTCGATGTACTACCCTCCTCACATGGGTCAACATCAATGTTAATAGGAACCTCAGTCATTATCTTCTCTACAACACCGGTCATCTTTCCACCATGCTTGATTTCAGCTATGGGCAAGGTCTTCTCATCGAAGATGACATCCCTACTAACGATTTTCTTCTTGTTTTTCGTATCCCATAATTTGTAGCCTTTTACTCCCTTACATTCTTGAAATTTAGGCTTCAATTTGTTCCTCTCATCATTCGGAATGCGAGTGAACGCTCTGCATCTGAAAACCTTCAACATTGAGAAATTGTTGTCTTTGCCCGACCGAATCTTCTCGACGCACTTGAAGTTCAACACCTTCGATGGTGACCGATGAACCAAATAACAAGTATGGTTAATTGATTCTGCCCAAAATGATTCGATCAACCCTCAAGTGCTCTCATGCATCTTTCGGAGGGTATGGTACATCCTTTTTGTGGTGTCGTTTTGTTGCGGGTTCTTATTTACCGTAAAGTACCGGATGATGTCCTCTTTCTTGCAAAATTCCAAGAACCGACCATCTCGATATTCCCCTCCATTGTCATTTTGAAGTACTTGATTTTCCTCATGATTTGGTTCTCCACCTCCTCTTCCATTCCTTAACCTCTTTCTTTCAAAATTCCAAGAACCAGCCATCGATATTCCCCTCAATTGTCAGTGCGAAGTACTTGATTTTCCTCCTGATTTGGTTCTTCACCTCCCCTTCCATTCCTTAAACTAATTAAAGACCTCAAACTTTTCATGTATAAAGTAGACTCAAGTCTTTTGTGAGTAGTCATCTGTGAATGTGACATAGTATCGAGCTTTACCGTGAGATCGTGAGTGCCGGCCCCCAACGTTAGAGTGAATATAATCAAGAATGCACTTTGCTCGATTCTCCATCGCCGCAACTTTGAATGCTACCTTGATTTGCTTTCCCATGAAATTTTTTTTGCATAACTCTAATTTGCATTCACCTACACCTGGTACACCATGCAATAATTTTCTCTTATGTAGCTCTTGCAATCCCCACTCACTCATGTGGCTTAGCCTCAAATGTCATAGCCTCATCGGATCCACTTCTGAGTTGGCATCCGTGGAGATAGCCGCTACACCGGAAATTGTGCTCCCCCAAAGCCGATACAAGTTGTTCAGTTGCTTATCCCCTCTCATCACCACCAACAAACCATTGGTGATCTTGATCTTCCAGGCATTTGACGTGTAGATTTACCCATTAGCATCTAGGGTACCCAACGATATCTAGTTCTTCTTGAGAGCCAGAATGTGCCTCATGTTCCCAAGAGATTCCACCGTGCCATCATTCATCTTTAACATCACTATCCCGACACGGACAACATTGCAAGCAACATTGTTTCCCATTAGATCTTCGTCATCGTTCTTCTCTCCATATGTGTCGAATCATTACATGCTTGAACAAAGTTCTAAAAAGCACTAGGCGCTAGTCGGGTTGTGGGGGGCCGCCTAGAGCCTAGGCGGTGCCTAGGCGTTTTGACTATTTTTAATTATTTTAATTATTATTTTGATATTATATATAATAGTATGTTTTAAATTTACTATAAATTCAAGATTATCCCAACCATTATTTTAAAGAACAAGTATCATTTATCTAACCATAAATTCAAGATTAACAAAAACAAGTATGATATTATGAGATAATATGCATGATTTTAGTAAAATCCAAATCATAAATTCAAGATTACCAATAACAAAAGGAAGCATGAATATGATATTACGATAAAGTATCAAAGATTCTATTACAATCCAAAACAAAAAAGGCACAAAATACAACATCATTTATCCTATAGGCAACAATACTAGACTCTCAGTACTCTTCTTCTTCTCTATATCTCTCAAAGACTCTATCTTCATTAGACTTAAACTTTACCTCCTCATCAAACTCTTCATCTGTCTCCTCATTCAATACAAAATCTTCTTCATGAAGTTCTCTAACTTCACGGGATGAAGAGCTACCACCAATGTTTTTAGAACTTTTCCTAGGTACTATAACACTATCCGCTCTCATTGCTTCTCCAACCATTTACCAAGTAAGTCTCGAGCCAGCGTCGACCTCTTCATCATTTTCTTCATCATCACCACCATCAACAATCCATCCATGAACCTTACTAGCTTTAGTCGCTAGTAATACATTTACTCCTCGTTTTTTTTGCCATTTTCTTCTTATTGATGATCTAGGCATTGAATTGAACATAGACTAGGTTAAAAAAAAATGAAAGCCCAACCCGCTTAGTCCGCCTGGGCGGTCGTCTAGCACCGCCTAGGGACCTGGGTCACTTTTTTGCACCGCCTAGAGGCTAGACTAGGCGGTGGGGGACCTTCTAGCGCATAGGCGGCCCCCTCGGTCGTTTTTTAGAACACTGTGCTTGAACACATGTGGAAAGTGCAACCGGAGTCAAGAATCCAAGTAGAAGATATATAATTACCTGAGGATATTGATAGTAGGTCTCCATGGCTCTCTAAAACAATACACGTCGTGTTGGAGTTCTCGGTCTTCTTTCCTTCTTTAATCTCCGACTTTAGCTTTCAATAATTCTTCTTATAGTGACATTTCTTCCCGCAATGGTAGCACTCGACGTCTTTTCTTGCCTTTGACGATGACTTTGATTTTTCTCGCTCGTTTGGCTTGTCGAACCTCTCTTTGGATCGGCCAAGGTGACCATCTGAAGTCTTCACCAAGAGACCTTCACTCTTTGTATCTTCGCTTGTGTTGCACACCTTGACATGAGAGACGATATCTTAGACAACATCCTCGAATAGGAAAGTTTCCTTGCTGAACAAAAGAATGGTCCGGAAGTGCTTGAAGGATGGCGGTAGCGATCAAAGCAGCAACGCCTTATTTTTCTCATATTTCACCTCCACCCTTAACAAGTCAGTCACACACTAGTTAAACCCGTTTAGATGCTCCATCACATCTCCACCTTCCTCCATTCAAAGGTTTAGTAATTGATCTTTCAAGACGAGCTTGTTAGAGAGTGTCTTACCCATGTAAAGAGTCTCCAACTTTTTCCATGTCTCTTTAACCGACGTCTCCTCAACGACATTATACATGACTTCATCGGAAAAATGTAGCTCAATAGAGCTCGTGGCCTTTTGATCCACCTTCTACGAAACTTCCTCGGACATTTCCGTCAACTTGTCCTCTCTCCCCAACATACATGAGGAGAACATGTTGGATCAAATATTCTTCATCTTGTGCTGCCATAGGGTGAAGTTGACCTTCCCATCAAACAACTACAAGTCAGCCTTCACACTATCAACCGATGTCTTCTCATCTCCCATCGCAAACAAAACCAATGAACTCTCTAACCTCAAGCTTTGGTACCACTTGTTGGTGAAGAGACTCACCAGGTGCTCACTGCAGAATTATGGCAAACACCTTGCGTGCACCACACACACAAACCTTCTTCTTGATGAAAATTG
This sequence comes from Chamaelirium japonicum, assembly GCA_947650365.1. Taxonomy (NCBI): domain Eukaryota; kingdom Viridiplantae; phylum Streptophyta; class Magnoliopsida; order Liliales; family Melanthiaceae; genus Chamaelirium; species Chamaelirium japonicum. The sequence goes on along the minus strand of OX393549.1, from coordinate 89,317,498 downwards.
ATGGCAAAGACAAACAAAATGCAAGAACAAAGAGAAAGCAAACAACAATCACAAAAGAGACATGATTTATGTGGTTCACCCAAATCTTGGGCTACATCCACTACTAGAGCTTGGAGCTAGGTGGGGCTTCGCTATGATGGTGGCAAGGCAATGGAGGTACACCTGACTCCGACCTTCTCCTTCTAAATCAGCAACCCCTACTCTTCTCCCTCAACCTCTAGGGTTTCCAATAACAAGAACCCTAGACCTTCTTCCCTTCTCACTTTCTATCTCTCTCAAGACTTGGAAAATAGAAAAGAACCTTGCGGGAAAAAACCCACCCCGAATGCCCTCATGACCAGGGCTGCATGTGACTCCAAAAATAAACCTACAACCCAACCGGACCTGATAGCAATCAAACCCGCCTCCTCGATGGGTCAAACAAGTGGATATTTTGAACCAAACCCAACAGACTAAAACAACTGAATCTAATGATTAACACAAAAAATAAGCGCATCGAGAAAACTATCATACCGCGAATCGAGTCATACTCAACCCATCCCAAACAACAAAAAAGCCTCACTTGCGGGTGTATATGCACATTTATACAACATATGCATCACAAGCTAAACAGGGTTACAGGATAGAATGGCTATTCCACAAAGGATGTGCTCTCTTTACCGGGGAGCCAAAATTCTACAAGATTGTTCAGAACAGCAAGAAATTGATCTGATTTGAATAGAACAAACGGCAACATATGATTGAAAAGGCCGAAAACATATTTATTTGCGCAATCTGCATATTCTCCTCTTGCAATGGAAATTCAAGCCCTAGAACCCGATTGATGAGAGAAACAGCAACGACCCATTAAGGGAAAGGCCCCAAAACGCTGCGGCAACGAACACCCATGATGAAATTTCGACTCTGATCGGCCCCGGACCGCATCGAATCGAAGGAAAATTAAGGAGAAGGGCGAGTCGGATAACATACTGAGCTCAGAGATGAAGAGGAGAAACATGATGACGGAGGACGCGATGGTGATGATGCCTCCGGATAGGGTCCTGCTATTGAAATCCTCGATGATCTTGGGGTAAGCGTCCAGGTTCCGCAGCTTCCCGAAGAGCCCGTCCATTTTGAGAAATGCCCAACAAACAAAGATCCGCCAGAGATCTACAGACAGGTAGAGGGGACGAAGATAAAAACTCTCCCTCCCCTTCTCCCTCTCCCTTTCCCTCTCTTTCAACTCTCGTTTTTTTTTACTTTTTTCGTACAATTAATTGATTTTTTTAGTGGGATAATTGGTGACTAATTCCTCACATAACATTTGATTTAACGTATAGTACATCCAAATATAATCAATTACGTTAAATCCTTTTGTTTGGAAAGCAGTACTTCGACAATAAATAGTAACGATCGCTACATTGATTTTATTGTAGCAAAAATGTTTTACAACAATAATTTCTTTTTAGTATCAAATTGTTTCTCTTTACTATAGTATTCCAAAGAGAAAAAATTTGATACTAAAAAGGAACAATTGTTACAGTGATTTCATTATAGCAAAAAAAATTAAATAAGATTTTCAAAAAAAAAACTGCTATAGTGATTTCACTGTAACAAAAAACAATAATTTACCACCAAAGAGAAACAATTCATAATTTATTGTAGCTGCCCATTTGCTACATTGAAGGTAAAACTGTTTTTAAGTACGAATATTTATGTCATCTAAAAGGGATAAAAAGATAATTGAGGGATTTGATACAAGTGCTTATATTTCGGGAGGGTCCTAGTGTGTATATGGATATTTGGATGTCCTTTACGTTAATTGAATCATATGTCAGGGACCTACCACCAACTAGCCCTTTATATTTTTGGGCATCGATTTATTTATTTGGTGTTGCTATTTGCACAAATAAAATTATCCAACCAGTAGAGCCCTCTGCTTAACTATATATAAAAAAAATTACTAGATGTGTCCCCTAAGGCTTCCCAGAAGAGTAATGATAGGCAGACCTCAGTATATAGGCCCCATCAGTAGATCCCAATACACAAGAAACATCTGACAAGCCAACTCCCACATATGGAAAAAATGACAAATATCAAATGTCTAAAATGCCCTCAGCAGTAGGCTTCTATAGATGGCAAACATCCAACGGATCAGCTTCTACATCTGTTAGATTTTTTAAATCATATTTTTCTATGGAGTTGGAATTTTCACTTTAAAAAAATAACTTTTTTTATACCTACCAAAAATTTGAAAAAAATATATTTTTGGAATTTACTCATTGAGTTTTACAAAACTAGACCCAAGGTGACTATGAAATTCTGAGGAAAAAAATAAGATACATGATCAACATATAATTAAATGACATTTAAGAATTAAGTGATATTTATTGATAGTAATAAATAGCACAAATATGCTACTTTCAAAAGCAATATTTCATGTAAACTGTCTAAATATCACTTTCAAAAGCAAAAGTCACGTAAAACTAACAGTTATAAAATCAATAAACATTTTATTGAAAGCAAATTGCTGATAAAAGCGTCTCATGATTTTAAAATTGTCAATTTATGTGACATTTGGCTTTGAAAAATTATATTTTGTCAATTTATTTGCGATTTTGGTTTGAAAGTGACATATTTGGGTTATTTATAAATGACGTTAAATGTCACTTAATTCAGCAAATATCACTTGATTAAAGGTCAGTCCTATATCTGATGTTTTTTCTCAGAATTTCATAGTCACCGTAGGTCTAGTTTTGTAGAGCTTGATAAGTAGATTCCAAAAATACAAATTTTTTAAAATTTTGATATGTATAAAAAAGTTATAGATTTTTTTAAGTGGGTAACTCACTTTCCAAAAAAAAAAGAGCAAGTGTGATTGCCACGTCAAGGGGCCAGCAATGGTACAAGGGTCTTTACGTGGGCTGACTTGGACTGCCACGTCATGGGGCCCACTGGAGGTCTATAGAAGGTGAGACACTAATCATTTTTCTTCCCAGAAAATATTGATAAGGTCCACACCGCCTCCGTTGCCGGTGCCATTGGTCCCGTACACCCCACTGACACCTCCCGTGCAGCCGATCACCACCTCTATCGTCCCTGATCCCCCTCTTCCTCCTCCCCTCACCCCCACTTTTTCTCTTCCACCTCCTCATTTCTCCCTCCTTACTAAAGACGTGTCGGTGGGTATCTACTGACATCATCTATCCACGTGTCTAATTTGAATAGGTGCATATTTTCCCACCATATCTAAGAACAAGAAGAGTTCACGAGGGGAGTACGGGAATATGAGGTCTCAATGGCTTTGCACCAAGACCCTTTAGTAGAGAACAATTAATCTATTGATTGAAACTGAGATTGGTAAAAAGGGCAATTTTTTTTTATTGGAAGAGACAAAGTGGTGTCCCTACATCACCTATTAGTGTGCTTGCCCAAGATAGACAAAGGATCAAAACTCGCCATGCAAGGGAGACAAATACCCCGATATTTAAGGGCTCGTTATTTTGATGAGTAAATTAGGTTGGATATTGATTTACTCGGGTAATCTCACTATGCCATGTTCTTTTGTCCAATGTCCCGGGTAGGCACATCAGAGTCCCACCAAAATTGGTTGGACGTTAATTGTTCACCATAGGCAAGACATTATTTGTCCACATAGAAAATTTAGATGAATTTACCCAACAGATCAAAACGATCGAACATGGGACACTTAATTTTCTAAGACATCATTGTCATTGCTCATGAATATCTCAAGCAAACGAACTTTCCATCCCATTTATGTCTCGCCAAAAGAACAGACCCTAACAACCCCACAGGCTAAAAGACTAGCCACTAAGGCGAGAGGGCAGGTTGCTACTACAGAGCCCTTGACCAAGGCCACGGATTGCATACTTTCATGGTGCAATATTATTATAGAGGCAAAGGGTCTTCAATTGCATTGATGCCATTGCCACCCCTCTCCTATTCAGTAAAGGTCAATATATAGTGGTGATGCTAGAATCGCGCTCGATCAATGTTTTTTTTTTTTTTTGCTGGACCGGTTAAGCGGTCTGAGGACAGGGCGCTAGAGCAAGGGCTCAAAGAGGTCCAGAGATCGAAAAGGGGAAGAATGGTTTATAATGAGGACAATAATCTCATCAAATTAGATAAGAATCTTGCCATGTGGTAATCTAACTTGATGATCATCAAATTTGCTATGAGACGTCAAGTTAACGAACATAGTGTTTCACAAGAGAATTCCATTCTTCCAAGTATATAAGTGAATAGCCTACCGGTAAGCCCTAGTTTGGGCTGGGCTGGGCTGGGCTGGGCTGGGCTGGAGAGTTTGCCAAGTTCTTTAGGCATAACTCGGGTGTATACACAATTAACAAATCATGCTTTACTGGCACACAAAGCCCTATATGTCTATATGTATGTGCAAGGGCCTAAGCCCAGCCTAGCCCAGCCCATTCCTTATCTTCTGCTTGTTTTTTTTTTTTGGTACAACACTGCGCTAGAGGGTCTGAACCAAGCTGCTTCTCAAAAAAAAAAAAAAAAGGGGGGCAGATTGGTACTTCTAACATATCGTATTTAGCGATAAGAACAGACATAGGGATGTTTTAGCGTTAGGTCCTCTCACTTGGAAAATATCTATTTCACCCCTACATACAGGTATAGAAGAACGTAACAATCTGATTTTTGACATAAATCATTCTGGCAAAAAGAGTAACAATTAGTGCAGATTTTTTTGCTACAGTGAAATCAATGTAGCAATTTTTTTAAAGAAATCTCACGGTTTTTTCTTTTGCTACAATAAAATCAATGTAGCAAAAGAGTGAAAAGTAATTTTGTTTTTTGTTACTCTTTTGCTATAGTAAAATCATTGTAGCAAAAATATAATTTTCTTTTGAGAATTTTTTTAAAAAAAATATTTACTTTAGTGAATTCATTGTAGCAAAATAGTAACAATCTATGAATTACTCTAGCAAAAGAGTAAAGAGTAACAATTGCATATTGTTACTCTTTGCTGCAATGAAGACTAATATTTTGTGATTTTAGTATTAGGGGTATTTTTGTCATATAAAGGGAAGAAAGGTCAACGAAGGAACTTGCTCTAAATAGATCTTTTTTCCGGGAGGGACCTGGTGCAAAACCATCTTGTTGGCTGTCATTTTCACTAAACCGATATCTTGTCAGGGACCTAACACTAAGTCTCTCTCTCTCTCTCTCTCTCTCTCTCTCTCTCTCTCTCTCTCTCTCTCTCTCTCTCTCTCCTTAAAAAAAAAAACTCAACCAAGCCGGACATACACCCTCATACTGGCTAGAATCACTCAAGCAACACTCCATCAGTCCGTGTGAGAAGTCCTAAGCTGATCTAGTCGTACCTGATGGTGCCAAATTGTCACAAGCTCGTTCTCCACATGGCAGTAACGGGAGGCGACGCGTGGAGACATCAAGGTACCCCTGATAGTCACCTTCACAGTCAGATGCAACCTGAGCGGCCTCGGTCGGCCGAAAGAGCGACCTCAGCCCTTAGATGCAAGCCCAGGTCATCAAGCACACCTGGATGCTCGCCACTGATCGATGTAGCGAGTTCAAGGCTCGAGGTACTCACCGCCTTACTTGGCTCAGGTCGCCACTTCCGATCAGCTCCTTTGCGAGTCTGCGACGTCGATCCGTGCGGTGGAGCATTGCGACATCCAATCGAGGGTGCATGTAGGCCTCTCATCTGATTGGGATATTTGGGGAAGAGGACGAAAGAAGGAAGGTGACAAGATGATTGGGATATTTGGGGAAGAGGACGAAAGAAGGAAGGTGACAAGAGAGGGGAGAGAACGAGATGGAGGACTTTTGGGAGAGAGATATTTGCGGGAGGGTGTTTTTTGCATAAGAGGTGTGGGGTTGGGTCTTTGAGAGGGGATCAGAGCAAATGGTTTAAGGATGAGTAGTGATAGGGGAGCCCCATTCTATAAGCCCCATGTGGTGGCAACCATCCAATGGTTTAACAATTTAATATGAAAAGCAAATCAAAGTTCAAATGTCTGAGTTGTCCTCAAGAGTAGGATTTGTATGCGGTATTCATATGCTTTCATTTGCATCAGATTTTTAAAAAAGTATTTTTTGAGAGTTATGTTTTTCACTTAAAAAAATCCATAACTTCTTGTATACATATTGAAATTTTATAAAATTTATATTTTTGAAACCTATTCATGGAGTTCTAATAAACTAGACCCATATTGCCTATGAAATTTTAAGAAAAAAATTTGGATAAGAGACTACCCTAGGGGTGTAAACAAAGCTCATCGGTCCGAACTCGGCCCGAACTCGGTCCAGCCCGGTCAACGGCCCGACCCCGCCTAGCCCAAACACGCCATGGGCCAGGCTCGAGCTGCCACCTTGCGCCAGTAAAAGTGTCTCTTAATTTTACAACTATCAAAAACTTAAATGTCACTTTCGAAATATTGGTTTCACGTTAACTGACTAAATATCACTTACAAAAGCAAATATCACGTAAAACTGACACTTGCAAAATCAAGAGACATTTTATCGGACACAAACTCAAGATAAAGTGTCTCTTAATTTAGTCAAGAGACCAATTATCGATAAAGTGTCTTTTAATTTAGTCAAGAGATAAATTACCGATAAAGTGTCTCTTAATTTAGTCAAGAGACAAACTATCGGAAAATTAATATTTAGTCAAGAGACATTTTATCGTATATAACTATTGATAAAATATCTCTTAAATTTTACTTACTTATGCATCACTTATATTTGATTTTTTCTTCTCCATAATTTCATAGTAACAATGGATCTAGTTTTGTAGAGCTTGATTAATATATTCCAAAAATCAAATTTTTTCATAATTTTGATGAGTATACAAAAAGTTATGACTTTTTTAAAATAAAAAATACACATTCACGAAAAGACAAACAACTAATTCTTTAATCCTTTTAAAAGCTTAAGGTAAGATAAACAAAGGGTAAAATAGTCTTTTGTTGGATTGTCACGTCAAGGGGTTTACTTGGGGCCTATAGAAGGTGAGATCTAAATCATTTCTCTTTGGGGATGAATCGGAACAGAGGAGAGGATATGATTTTTGGGGATTTCGGGATGTGGTTTTTGAAGGAGAGAGGATTTGATAGGGGCGGCAGAGTCATCTCTCCCTCGTCTCCCTTCTCTCTCCGATTCCGGCCGAAGCCGTCGGGCTGCTGACGATGCGCAGGTGGGCGGCCCCCTCCAGCCCCCTCCCCGCTCTTTCTCGGGCTCCATCTCTCTTTTTCTCTCGGTGGGAAGAAGCGTAGCAGCAGAGAAGAGGGGTCGGGAACCCCCGGGTTCCTCCTCCTCCTGGTCTCTCATCCCTCTCTCTCTCTTTGATCCGCTGGCGAGCGGCGAGCAAGTGGCTTCGACCCCCTCCCCTCCGTCTTCGTTTGGTACCGGCGAACATGTGGCTTCGGCCCCCCTTCTTCGTCGTTTCCGGCAGCGGCATCGGGACAGAGAGGCCAGATCCGCCTCCCCTTTTCTTCCACAGCTGACGAGCACCCCCTTTCCTCCTTCGGCCCATAGGCGACCCGCGTGGGAGACCGAGGCTGCGGCCCCTTCGACCACCCTTTCTCTCACCATCGGTAACCCGCGCGTGATCTGCCGATAGCGCACCCCGAGCCCTATCTCATGGGACGTCGCCGACCTCTATGTGTGTCACCATGTCAGCAACGTGCCCAACTCCTCCACCTTGTCTGCTTACTACGATTGACAACCGTCGACCACTCGTGGCCTCCCCCGCCCTAAGCTCCTGCAGCTCCAATGCCCAACTCCTTCCCCCTTGCATAAATCCACGACGACCCCCCAAGCACCAAACGACGACCTCCTCCTCCTCCCCACTCTGTTATGACCGGTGGACAACACTCCCCCTTTTTGAGCGGTGATGGCGATGGCCACTAGGGAGCTTCGTGGCAGCGGCGAAGATGGAGGTCTCGGTGACCTAGACCACCTTGAGGGTGGAGACCGAGTGCACGTATGTGTAAGTTTGTGAGCAGGCGAGCCCAGCGAATGTAATTTGTAAATATTTTGTGTAATGTGTGTGTGGACCTGTGGGCAAGCTCGGATCAAAGGGCATCTCGACCGGCTGTTGTGGAGCCGCCCTCTGATAGCTGGTTCTACGTCATCGACCAACACATATGAGTACGCCCTGAACCCCTGTCTTTATTTGAGAGACCGAGAGGCTAATAGAGCAATTTGGATGTAACCGGTTCGAGATTATAGTGGATTTGTTTGTTTCAATCGTGGTTTTTTTTCCCTCCCGTCTGGAAGGTTTTTCCACTTAAATGCTTGTGTCTGGACTCTTGTCTTTGGTATCATGCGTCTTGTAATGCGAGCTAAACAAAAAACTCACGGGCGACCTCATCCTTGAAAATTTTTGCCCCGACAGTATCCATACTCTCGTGGGCGTATTGAGCCATCCAATTAACCACCGAATTCCCTTCGCAAGAAATGTCCGAGACCCAGAAACGAGGAAAGAGCCGAAGCATCTAATCTTGAAGCACCCATATGTAGCCATAAAATCAATAGGAGCCATAAAATCCCCCCTCCACCCAAATGTAGCTAGTGGGTCGGCCAAGCTGATCACAGGTAGATGAGCCCCTCTTAGCTAGCATGAATTTCTGCCTCAGTAGCAGAAGAGGCCTGGAATGCATCGGCACGATTTGTCCGCCGATCAAAAGATATATCCATCTGAATTGAGTTTTACTTTACCAAGGTCAGGGCATGACTTCGGTGAAGGCATGGAACTCACGCACCATTTGAAGTGCTGTTCGCACATGCCTGGGGTACTCATTGCAAGGATCAAAGCAGGCTATGTTACGAGCCTTCTAACTGTGCCACGCAACCGTGATAAGGACTGCTCGGCTATGGTTTCTATTATCCACAGTCGAGTCGGGGAGGCTGGCATGTGCTGCCACCTTGCGCCAGTAAAAGTGTATCTTAATTTTACAACTATCAAAAACTTAAATACCACTTTCGAAATATCGGTTTCATGTGTTGACTAAATGTCACTTACAAAAGCAAATGCCACGTAAAGCTGACACTTGCAAAATCAAGAGACATTTTCTCAGATATAAACTCAAGATAAAGTCTCTTAATTTAGTTAAGAGATAAATTATCGATAAAGTGTCTTTTAATTTAGTTAAGAGATAAATTACCGATAAAGTCTCTTAATTTAGTAAAGAGACAAGCTATCAGAAAATTAATATTTAGTCAAGAGACACTTTATCGGATATAACTGCCGATAAATTGTCTCTTAAATTTTACTTACTTATATATCACTTATATTTGATATTTTATTCTCCATAATTTCATAGTAACAATGGATCTAGTTTTGTAGAGCTTGATTAGTAGATTCCAAAAATCTAAATTTTTCATAATTTTGATAAGTATACAAAAAGTTATGACCTTTTTAAAATGAAAAATACACATTCACAAAAAGACAAACAACCAATTCTTTAATCCTTTTAAAAGCTTAAGGTAAGACAAACAAAGGGTAAAAGAGTCATTTATTGGATTGCCACGTCAAGGGGTTTACTTGGGGCCGATAGAAGGTGAGATCTAAATCATTTCTCTTTGGGGATGGATCGGAACAAAGGAGAAGAGAGGATTTTTGGGGATTTTGGGATGTGGTTTTTGAGGAAGGAGAGAGGATTTGAGAGGGGCGATAGAGCTATCTCTCCCTCGTCTCCCTTCTTTCTCCGATTCCGGTCGACGCCGTCATGATGCCGGCGATGCGCTAGTGGGCGGCCCCCTCCCCGCTCTTTCTTGGGCTCCATCTCTCTTTTTCTCTCGGTGGGAAGAAGCGCAGCAGCAGAGAAGAGGGGCCGGGGCCGAGAACCTCGGGTTCCTCCTCCTCCTGATCTCTCATCCTTCTCTCTCTTTGATCCGGTGGCGAGCGGTGAGCAAGTGGCTCTGGCCCCCTCCCCTCTGTCTTCGTTTGGTGCCGGCGAACAAGTGGCTTCGGCCCCCCTTCTTCTCCATTTCCGGCAGCAGCATCGGGACAGAGAGGCTGAATCCGCCTCCCATTTTCTTCCACAGCTGACGAGCACCCCCCCTTCCTCCTTCAGCCCATAGGCGACCTGCGGGGGAGACCGAGGCTGCGGCCTTCTCCTCCATTCTCTGTCGTGACCCGCGCACCAATGTCCCTCCATGCCGACCAGCGCCTGCAGGCCCCTTCGACCACCCTTTCTCTCGCCATCGATAACCCGACGCGATCTGCTGACAGCGCACCCCGAGCCCCTTCTCATGGGCTGTCGTCGACCTCTCCGTGTGTCACCACGTCGGCAACGCGCCCAACTCCTCTACCTCGTTTGCTTGCTGCGATCGACAACCGCTGACCACTTGTGGCCTCCTCCACCCGGAGCTCCTGTAGCGCCAATGCCCAACTCCTTCCCCCTTGCATTAATCCACGGCGACCCCCCAAGCATTGAACGACGACATCCTCCTCCCCACTCTGTTATAACCGGTGGACAGCACCCCCCCTTTTTGAGCGGTGATGGCGATGACCACTACGGAGTTCGTGGCAGCGGCGAAGATGGAGGTCTCGGTGACTCAGACCACCTTGAGGGCAGAGACCAAGTGCGCGTATGTGTAAGTGTGTAAGTGGACGAGCCCGACAAATGTAATTTGTAAATATTTTGTGTCATTTGTGTGTGGACCTGTGGGCGAGCTCAGATAAGAGGGCATCTCGGCCGACTGTTGTGGAACCGCCCTCCGACAGCCGGTTCTACGTCATCGACCAACACGGATGAGTACGCCCTGAACCCCCCCTGTCTTTGTTTGAAAGACCGAGAGGCCGATAGAGCAATTTGGATGTAACCGGTTCGAGATTATAGTAGATTTATTCGCTTTGCCCGTGGTTTTTTCCCCTCCCATGTCGGGAGGGTTTTTTCACGTAAATGCTTGTGTCTGCACTCTTGTCTTTGGTATCATGCGTCTTGTAATGCGAGCTAAACAAAAAACTCACGGACGACCTCATCCTTAAAATTTTTTGCCTCGACAGTACCCATACTCTCGTGGGCAGATTAAGCCATCCAGTTAACCATCGAATTCCCTTCGCAAGAAATGTCCGAGACCCAGAAACGAGGAAAGAGCTGAAGCATCTAATCTTGAAGCACCCATATGTAGCCATAAAATCAATAGGAGCCATAAAGTCCCCCCTCCACCCAAATGTAGCTAGTGGGTCGGCCAAGCTGATCACAGGTAGATGAGCCCCTCTTAGCTAGCACGAATTTGTGCCTCAGTAGCAGAAGAGGCCTGGAATGCATCGGCACGATTTGTCCACCGATCAAAAGATATATCCATCTGAATTGAGTTTTACTTCACCAAGGTCTGGGCATGACTTCGGTGAAGGCATGGAACTCACGCACCATTTGAAGTGCTGTTCGCACGTGTCTGGGGTACTCATTGCAAGGATCAAAGCAAGCTATGTTACGAGCCTTCTGATGGAATTGGGTTCCACTAATCAGAGTCGCAGCGGAAGCAAAAGAAAGATCCGAAGATCATACGGTGTATGTTTTATTACAATTAATTTTATAAAACAATCTACATGCAAATCTATGATCTTAGCATATGTGCGGTCACCCTAGAGGCATACTACGATCTACGGAAGACATGCATGTATCTACTTAGATATTTAGATTCATCATACCTTATGGATCTATGATCCGGAGATTACGGAACGATGAAGAACCGCACTTGAATCGCAAGGAAAACTGTCGGATAGCACCTTGTCCTTTGCGAATTGAAGAATCCTCGAAATCCCGTCTCTGAGTGCAGGGATTACGAGCCGACGGAGGAATCCGTTGCGAAGACGATGGCGAGCCTCGAGATTTTCTTCTCTTCTTTCTCCTTTCTTCCTTCTCCTTCCTTCCTCTTCCTTCTCCCTTCTTCTTCATCTCTTTTCCTTGGCCGAAACCACAAGGAGGAGCACAAAGGGGGAGGTTCGGATTTCCTATAGGAGGGGAACCATTAGGTCGGCCCCTCTTCTCCCTATTCTCTTTATAGGGCCGGTCTCCCATGGCTCCAAGGAGCCTAGGGCCAGCCCCTAGATGGATAGGGACAAAGGGGGGATCAGATTTAGGTCTTCCGGATGTCTATCGTGAAGTCCGGACGAAAACGCCCTTAACGAAAAGCAGAAAACTGAAAGTGAAACTGAGTGAGGTGCGCTACTCGGAATCGAGTTCCGTCAGCGCCTATGAGCTCCTGGAATTATTCTGCTCATTCCAAGATCCATATTCAATATGTTCTGAGCCATATTTCAGTATTTATCAAAATACCCCTACGGCCCGTAACACATGTGAATTAGGTTCTTTGGCTCCGGGCTTGCGCTCCATCGTGCTACTTCGCATCCAACTAGGTCGGGGAACAATTCCTATACGCAACGACAGGGTGGAACCTTCAGGGTTCGGGATCTCTAGCTGCAACCGGATCCCTGATTAACTGTTCCGGTGACACACCGAAAGTTCTGTTAATCAGCCCTAATCCGATTAACCCGCGTAGCCACCCAGAGTGCGACGCGAGTTGAACTCTAGTTATCCTAAACTTATGTTACTCCCTCGTAACCCTGTTCTCTACTATACTCCGATAATCCTCAGTCCCTCCTATTACTGGTGCCATGATACGACTCGGGCAGTGGGGAGCACCGTCAGATTCCGATCGATCATCTGACTTGGGTTTGATGACTTGTCATCTATAACACCACACACCTTCCGGTGCTATGCCTAGCATCCGGAACATCGTCAGTCATACTGACAACCACCAGGCCTGGGTTAACTGTATGGACAGATTGACTCATTAAAACGTACCCATCCAACACTGGACGTTGGATAACCTGTAGGGATTACATGTCACTCAAGCGCCAGCCGGGTAACCCAACGTACCGTGGTATTGGACTATGGAAGGCCCGCACACGTTGGCACATCAAAGCACCACACAACTAGTTGGCCCAGTAAGCATGGTCCCTTAGGGTTAAGGACAGATTATCTATAGTAGTAAGACGGTTTCTGTACCAGTATCTGAATCACTGAACTGTGCACCGTCTTGGTTCCTGTTCAACACGATCATCGTGCTTGGTCAGGTGAATGAGAATCCCACGTTCCCGTGGTGGAGACTTTACCACATCCTCTACCTGCCAACAGCTTGTTCTCGGTGAAGCGACCGGCATCACCTAAGCTGTGAACTAGTTCTAGGTCTACACAGAACTGGTCCACTGGGTCTCCCAAGCATGGATCCTCCATGCGCCGCAGTGGCCTACTGTGTTCCCTAGGGTCCTTTTAATATATGAGAATTATCATATACCATAGTAGTATTCTAATTAAAGCAATAACCAAAGTCATCTTTATTAATGTTAATACAAAAAATCCACGCTAAGGACACACGAGCTACAACAATCTCCCACTTGGCCTAGCGGGGAACAACAGTCTTAACTCCCATGGCATCCACGTGCTTCTCAAAAGCCTTGGTCGGTAACGCCTTTGTGAAAGGGTCCGCCATGTTATCTGCAGACGCCACCTGAGTCACTGCTACCTCCCCTCGCTTCTGCAAGTCCCAGATTATGTAGTATTTTCGCTCGATATGCTTGCTCTTCTGGTGATATCTTGGCTCCTTGGATTGTGCTACCGCTCCACTATTGTCGCAGTAAAGGACAATAGGATCTTGAGCTCCCGGTACACATCCTAAGTCCGTGAGGAACTTCTTGAGCCACACCGCCTCCTTAGCTACTTCGCACGCCGCAACGTACTCACCCTCTGTCGTCGAATCTGCAATGCATCCCTGCTTTACGCTCCTCCAACTAACAACTCCTCCTCCTAATGAAAATATAAACCCTGACGTCGATCTCCTAGATTTCGGATCTGACGCAAAGTCAGAATCCGTATATCCAATCGATATCAGTTCCTGTGAAGAGTAAACTAACTCATAATCTCTCGTCCTACGGAGATACTTGGGTATACTTTTCACAGCAATCCAGTACCCTGAACCCGGATTTGACTGATACCTGCCCATCATGCCTACTGCATAACATATATCTGGTCTCGTGCACTGCATGGCATACATCAGACTCCCTACTACCGAAGCATAAGGTATCTTCTGCATCTCTGCCCTCTCCTCAGGAGTCTTAGGACCCTGATCCTTGGACAACTTCATTCCATGTCTTAATGGAACCAGTCCCTTCTTGGAGTTGTGCATACTGAATCTGACCAAGATAGTATCTATGTAGGCTGACTGTGACAGCGAGAGAATCTTGTTCTGGCGATCTTGAGTTACCTTGATCCCCAGAACATAACTCGCTTCACCCAGGTCTTTCATGTCAAATTGAGAGGATAACCACACCTTCACTGTAGATAATGTTCCAATATCGTTTCCGATGAGCAGGATATCGTCCACGTAAAGCACTAGAAAAACCACTGCAGTCTTATCGCTCCTTTTAAAAACACATGGTTCATCCATGTTCTGTTCAAATCCATAAGACTGGATAGCATGATCAAAACGCATGTTCCAACTTCTGGATGCTTGCTTCAGTCCATAAATGGACCTTTGCAACTTGCACACTAGACCTTCCTGACCTTTTGTGATAAAGCCTGGAGGCTGAGACATATAGATGTCTTCTTCCAAATCCCCGTTAAGGAATGTGGTCTTGACTTCCATTTACCAGATCTCCCAATCATAATGAGCTGCAATGGACAAGAGGATCCGGATAGACTTAAGCATAGCCACTGGCGAAAAGGTTTCATCATAGTTGATCCCTTCTCGCTGGGTATAACCCTTAGCGACTAGTCTAGCTTTGTAAGTCTCAACGGTACCATCCGGACCTCTTTTTCTTTTGTACACCCACTTACACCCAACAGGTTTAATGTTGTGAGGTGGTGTTACAAGTGTCCAGACCAAATTTTGGGACATCGATGTCAGTTCTGCCTCCATGGCTTCCTGCCATGCTGCAGGGTCAGTGGATACCATCGCTTCGTCATAGTTCAGAGGATCATTCTCCTGAAACTCTGGATCAACCATAAAGGCTTCTCCAATGTATCTATTAGGAGCACTTGTGGTCCTCCCACTGCGACGAACCTGCGGTGGTTCCATAGGAGTCGATTCTACAGTACCGTTAATCTTAGTGGTATCGGCTCCCACTATATTTTCTGTCTGTGTACTCCCATCAGTACCAAGCAATTTTTTAAGAACTACTTTACTGGTGGGCTTATGGTCTATTAAATAATCATGCTCTAGGAATACGACGTTTGTCGAGATGACAACCTTTCTATCCTCAGGATCATAAAATAAACCACCCTTTGTCCCTTTTGGATACCCAACGAACAGGCATACCTTTGTTTTTGACTCCATCTTATCTCGCTTGTCCTTCCGCATATGTGCTGGACAACCCCAAATCCTAAAGTGCTGTAGGTTTGGCTTTCGCTTCAACCACAGCTCCCAAGGAGTTAGGGGTACTGACTTTGATGGAACAAAGTTCAAAGTATATGCTGCCGTCTCTAGGGCATATCCCCAAAAACTAGGTGGCAATGTTGCATAACTCATCATAGTCCGAACCATGTCTAACAAAGTTTGGTTTCTCCTCTCAGATATACCGTTCTGTTGTGGTGTCCCTGGTGCAGTCAACTGGGATACAATCCCATGCTCACGTAGGTACCCAATAAATTCATCCGATAGGTATTCGCCTCCTCGATCCGATCGAAGAGACTTGATACTTCTACCCGTCTGCTTTTCTGCTTCAGCTCTGAACTCCTTGAACTTATCAAAGGATTCAGACTTCCGCTGCATTATGTATATATATCCAAACCTCGAGTGATTATCCGTGAAGGTGATGAAATACTCAAAGCCTCCTATGGCACGGACACTTATGGGCCCACATACATCAGTGTGTACCAACTCCAATACCTCCTTAGATCTGCTACCTTTGGCTCGGAAAGACCTTTTAGTCATCTTGCCTTCCAGGCAAGATTCACACGTCGGTAGGCTTTCT
The DNA here is from genome assembly GCA_947650365.1 of Chamaelirium japonicum. Lineage (NCBI taxonomy): Eukaryota > Viridiplantae > Streptophyta > Magnoliopsida > Liliales > Melanthiaceae > Chamaelirium > Chamaelirium japonicum. Next base: position 89,301,528 of record OX393549.1, on the reverse strand, counting down.
GAAACATTTGGACTTAAAAGTCCTACCTTAACCAACCTGTGAATCCTGTCTGAGGTTATGTGTCCAAGCCTTAGATGCCAAAGGAGTGTTGGATTATCTGATGGATTTTTCCTTTTAGATGAATTAATCACACAAGCTTCAATTATGTTATCCTGCTTATGATTGAAGTTAATTACATAGAGACCATTCTGTATCTTTTCCTTACAAACAAAGGAACCATTCAATTTAATTGACACACCAGAAGCATCAAATAAAACTGAAAAACCTTTATTATTCAATAAGGAAACAGAAATTAAATTACGTCTCAAGGATGGTACATAAAGTATGTATCTAAGTAATAACCTTCTTCCATCAAGGAACTGCAAGATGACATCTCCAACTGCTTCAACCTCTGCCACGACCTCAGTTCCCATGCTTAGGATTATCTCCCCATCACCCAGTTTTCTTGTCTCCTTGAAACCCTACAAATTATTGCAAGCATGGTTAGTGGAACCAGAATCCACAATCCATGAAACGGGAGAACAACTGGATGCTACAAGGGATTCCACTATGTGGATTTGAGATATACCTGTCTCAGCCTTCTTGGGAGCCGCGCGGCAGTCGCCCTTCCAGTGCCCCTTCTTGCCGCATCGAAAATATTTTTCTTTGGGCTTCGCCGGACTATTCTGCTTGGGAACCTGCAACTGCACCTGGCCCATCTTCACGGGCTTCTTAGACTTTGTTTTCTGAAACTTGCCCTTGGCTTTCAGAGAAGAATTCCGCTCCACATTTAGGGATTGGGCTCCTGCCTTCATCCCGTCCTCTGCCGCTTGGAGCGCCGCTAGGAGCTCTGCGTTAGACATCTCCAACCGGTTAAGGTTGAAGTTGGTAACGAAGCCCTCAAACGCTCCTGACAGAGACGCGAGGAAAATATCGATATGGATCTCTGCATCCAAGATGATATCGAAGGAACCAAGCTCGTTCACATAGCCAAACAACTTTAGCATATAATCCCGAACTAAAGTCCCCTCTGCCATCTTTGTGGACACCAATTTCTTGATGGTCTGAAGCAAAGGCCATGTCTTCGACTTGCTTCTGAAGGACGGTCTGCAAGGATGCCACAATGTAGCACTTGCACATCTCATCAGCATCTAGCCACTCTTTCCATTTCTTTAACTGGGCCTCAGTTGCAATTGATCCCGGCATGGCCGGTTGAGGGGTACTTAGGGCAATTGTGTGTTTGCCAACCCTTAGGACGAGCATTAGGTTACGCTTCCAGTCCTCGTAGTTTGGTCCCGTAAGTTTGTTATCATTAAGTATGGAGGCAAGGGGGTCGAGCTTGGTCATGATTTCTGTAAACAATGGTTTAAGGCAATAGTTAGGGTCTACTACAATCTATTTCATGGAATTTAGAAATAGATAATGTCTACTCCAACCGCTATGTCTTCACTACCTCAAGTGGAGACATCCAGGAATCAAAATTCCCTGGGCTCGAGCACTGAGACTATCGGCCCTGAATTGGAGATAGCATCTCGGTGAGAGCATGCAACCGCTTCTGCCAACGGGGTTTTTACGACCCAGTCTTCATCAGAATTACCCACGGCAAACTGAAAGACCTCCCAGTCTCCTTTTGGCCAGCTTTATGTGACCCGCGTGTGCAGCAACAGCGGCTTCACACAAGCTTTCGGATGCTTCCCATAAATCTAGGTGGTGTCGACAGGGGGGTTCATAGGCTCCCGCGGTGCAGGATAAAACCGTCACCCACTGCCACCGGCATCCTCCATGTCCCGAAGAAAACCACTAGGCGAACCAGCATGGAAGGAAACACAGCTCTCACCCGGTGGGAATATCGAACTGCGTACCTCCCACCCAGACCCTTAGCCGGTTGATTATGGAGGCCAGGGGCTCTCCTTTGGAGGGAACATCTTACACATCCCTTCTTTATGAGGTTTTATGCATATCTAGAATGGTCACGACCTCCTAGACATAGACCCTGGTCTACCGTGCTCCCACTAGGATTACAAACCCTCCTGCAAAGCATTAGTATCCCCGGAAAATATCATAGTCCCTACCTTGAATACTTAGCTTTCGCCTTTCTTGCAAGGATCACATTACATAGATTCCAAGGATCCCGATACTTCACTAGTTTACCCATAATCCTAAGATCTGGAGCCTAGCCTAAGGTCAACGTGGAAAGGACTCCCACTACGATGACGCCTCGTTCACAATTTGATGCCTGATGTCATCTTAGACCTCATCTCATTACAGGTTTTGATGCTGGCCAAATAGGGACATCCGACAACCTCCGCCGGACCTCAACCTAATGGTGGCATAACCAAATCGTGATGAGTTCATACTACCATCAAACGTCATCTAGAAATGGGTATCACACAGTGAAATCCTAACCTAACTTGGTCATTAGGACCACGTGGGGAAAGGGCATCCCACTAGGGTTATCATACTTCTTATGGAGACATTAGTTAATTATCTCTAAATAAATCTAACACTGCGTCTATCTCGGTGCACAATACTTGGCTACCTGAACTACCACGAGGGTGGTTACCACCTTTCCTTTTAGCTAGCCACCGGATTCGCACGTGTTAGAAGCATTTAGAGACACCGATGAATCCATAATTTTAGTACTAACCCTAAGCCTGATCTAGAGACTAACTCACAAGCAAGAATGATAATCACATTATCATCGGGGTTCTCTAAATATTGAATAAAGTGAAACAACAGAGAAAACATCCAAACTGAATCAAGTCCAGGGTCCGACCCCTGAACCTGAATAGCACAGCCAAGATATCCTGCTCTTCCGTTCTGCACGATCTTTGACGATGATCCTCTTCATCGCCAACGTGCACGCTTTCGCCGGGTCTTTGCACGCCATGGTACCGCTTGCCCGAACCATGGATGTAGCATCATCTCCTTCTTCCTGTGACCGAAAAACTAACACGCTCCGAGCAAGTGCTCATTCATGTACAATTTCGCTAGAAAGTAAAGAAGACAATCCTAGAAACATGGCCAGGGAACCGAGGATGGTCAACCCCCACCCTCGCCCATCTAGAGCCTTACAAATCCACAATAATAATCAATGCAAAATTAAATCCAGGGTCCGACCCCCGGATGCATGTAATCACATATTACTATTCAGCGCGGCACCTGCAAAAAGACGATACATAGCACAATCCATATGCATGATCTACGTCGAACCCCGACGAAAACATATGTCATCATATATTCACATGATGTTTTCATGAATTCATGCATGAAACATACACCAAAGCGTGCTCTGATACCAATTGTTGGAATTGGGTTCCACTAATCAGAGTTGCAGCGGAAGCAAAAAGAAAGATCTGAAGATCATACGGTGTATGTTTCATTACAATTCGTGATACAAAACAATCTACATGCAAATCTATGATCTTAGCATATGTGCGGACACCCTAGAGGCATACTACGATCTACGGAAGACATGCATGCATCTACTTAGATGTTTAGATTCATCATACCTTATGGATCTATGATCCGGAGATTACGGAATGATGAAGAACCGCACTTGAATCGCAAGGGAAACTGTCGGATAGCACCTTGTCCTTTGCGAATTGAAGAATCCTCGAAATCCCGTCTCTGAGTGCAGGGATTACGAGCCGACGGAGGAATCCGTTGCGAAGACGATGACGAGCCTCGAGATTTTCTCCTCCTCTTTCTCCTTTCTTCCTTCTCCTTCCTTCCTCTTCCTTCTCTCTTCTTCTTCCTCTCTTTTCCTTGGCCGAAACCATAAGGAGGAGCACAAAGGGGGAGGTTCGGATTTCCTATAGGAGGGGAACCATTAGGCCGGCCCCTCCTTTCCTTATTCTCTTTATAGGGCCGGTCTCCCATGGCTCCAAGGAGCCTAGGGCTGGCCCCTAGATGGATAGGGACAAAGGGGGGATTGGATTTAGGTCTTCCGGATGTCTATCGTGAAGTCCGGACGAAAACACCCTTCACGAAAAGTGGAAAACTGAAAGTGAGACTGAGTGAGGTGCGCTACTCGGAATCGAGTTCCGTTAGCGCCTATGAGCTCCTGGAATTATTCCGCTCATTCCAAGATCCATATTCAATATGTTCTGAGCCATATTTTAGTATTTACCAAAATACCCCTATGGCCCGTAACACATGTGAATTAGGTTCTTTGGCTCCGGGCTTGCGCTCCATCGCGCTACTTCGCATCCAACGTATCCAACTAGGTTGGGGAACAATTCCTATACGCAACAACTGGGTGGAACCTTCAGGGTTCGGGATCTCTAGCTGCAACCGGATCCCTGATTAACTGTTCCGGTGACACACCGAAAGTTCTGTTAATCAGTCCTAATCCGATTAACCCGCGTAGCCACCCAGAGTGCGACGCGAGTTGAACTCTAGTTATCCTAAACTTATGTTACTCCCTCGTAACCCTGTTCTCTACTATACTCCGATAATCCTCAGTCCCTCCTATTACTGGTGCCATGATACGACTCGGGCGGTGGGGAGCACCGTCAGATCCCGATCGATCATCTGACTAGGGTTTGATGACTTGTCATCTATAACACCACACACCTTCCGGTGCTATGTCTAGCATCCGGAACATCGTCAGTCATACTGACAACCACCAGGCCTGGGTTAATTGTATGGATAGATTGACTCATCAAAACGCACCCATGCAACACTGGACGTCGGATAACCTGTAGGGATTATATGTCACTCAAGCGCCAGTCGGGTAACCCAACGTACCGTGGTATTTGACTATGGAAGGTCCGCACACGTTGGCACATCAAAGCACCACACAACTAGTTGGCCCAGTGAGTATGGTCCCTCAGGGTTAAGGACAGATTATCTATAGTAGTAAGACGGTTTCTGCACCAGTGTCTGAATCACTGAACTGTGCACCGTCTTGGTTCCTGTTCAACACGATCATCGTGCTTGGTCAGGTGAATGGGAATCCCACGTTCCCGTGGTGGAGACTTCACCACATCCTCTACCTGCCAACAGCTTGTTCTCGGTGAAGCGACCGGCATCACCTAAGCTGTGAACTAGTTCTAGGTCTACACAGAACTGGTCCACTAGGTCTCCTAAGCATGGATCCTCCATGCGCCTCAGTAGCCTACTGTGTTCCCTAGGGTCCTTTTAATATATGAGAATTATCATATACCATAGTAGTATTCTAATTAAAGCAATAACCAAAGTCATCTATATTAATGTTAATACAGAAAATCCACGCTAAGGACACACGAGCTACAACACCTTCTAAATGTGCCACGCAATCGTGATAAGGACTGCTCGGCTATGGTTTCTATTATCCACAGTCGAGTCGGGGAGGCTGGCATAGAATTTCGCCAAACTGTGTGACCGGTCGGGGGATGGATAGAGAAGGAAACAATTTGTTGAATGAGGGTGGGTTTTTTTTGGGCGGAAATAAGGGTGGAAAAGGATCCACCTGCTAATTATATATCTACTAGTGCATGCCCGTGCCCGTCGGCACTACAGCGGGCCGCTTTCGGCGGCAACACAACTGTCGGTAAAAAAACGGACCGTCTTCGGCGGCATAACACCCCCCCGGGCATCACCACCCCCACCCACAATATTGTATTCGACGACAACGCACCTAATCACCTTCGGCAACAAAAAACTTTCGACGGCAACACCGGCCCGCCCCAACGAACCGACAACCGCTAAGACTCGGTAAGACCCGTTTAAATATTTATTCTTTTTTTTTTTCGTTGCAACTCACCAACATGGTGTCATGATCACAGCCATCCGTTGAACCCATCGCAGGCTGTAATCAGATGCTGGGAAAACCCAACCCATTGATTTTTAAACGGGTCTTAAACAGATCGGAGACAAAAACCGGCCCCGACCCGTTTACTAAACGGGTTAGTCGTGTCGACCCGTTTACGACCTGAACCCATTTGACCCAGACCCGCTTATTTCGTGTTGGGTTGGGATATTGGGAGAATGAGATCATGAGGGAGGGAGAAGATTGAGAGGTGGGAGGTAAATTTTTTTTTTTAAAAATCGGGATCACTTTGATTACATCTTTCCTTTGATAAGGTTTTTTTTTTTTTTTTTTTTGCTTTGAATGAGATTTTTCTTTTAAAATCAGAATTATATGGTGAAACTTTTGAAATCAAGAGCTTTCCTTTGATGACACTTTCTTTTTGAAATTGCGATAAAAAAGGAAGCGTTTACTGTGATGACAGATTTCCTTTGATGAGGTGAGGGGGAAAGGGGATGCTTGAATATATTGGTCTAGTCAGTTTTTTTTTTGTCTAGTCAGCTTGTCCTAGTCATCTTTTGATTCCTTTTTGTCTAATCAGTGCAAAACCGACGTGCCATGTTATATAGATTTTCATTGTTCTTTTCGTTTTAAGTTGGTGGAAAAGAATCCATATGATGACTTTATTTTCTCTCAACCGATCTACTTCATTTCCTTTTAAATTTGTACAAAAATCTCATTTCTTTAAGTCAAGTGGAAATGAATTGATAAAATATATTTCCTTTCTCTCTATAACTCACTTAAATTTCTTCCTCCCAAAAGAGCAGGGACTGGAAATGAATAGATGAAACATCATTTTCTCAATTTATTTCGTCTCGAAAGAACAAGGGAGAGGAAATGAAGTCAATGGACATATAAATCAAGAGAAATGCTATTCAGCTCGAAGGTTTTTTCGATTCCGCCATCCCGATTGACTTGGCATCATACAACTGGTGGCTGAAACCCACTAGTGACATTTAAATCTTTTACACCACTAGTTGCATGTTGCCACATCAATCGGGCTGAGCGGAATCGGAAAAACCTTTGGGTTGAATAGCATTTCTCATAAATCAATGAAAATCATTTCCGTTTCCATAAGTGACTGAAAATAAAAAGAACGCACCCAGAGAGAGAGAGAGAGAGAGAGAGAGAGAGAGAGAGAGAGAGAGAGAGAGAGAGAGAGAGAGAGAGAGAGAGAGAGAGAGAGAGAGAGAGAGAGAGAGAGAGAGAGAGAGAGAGAGAGAGAGAGAGAGAGAGAGTCCTTGGTAGGAAACCGAACATGAAAAAGTTCCTAGATAAATAATTTGGGTCTTGGCCCCACCTTACATTGCCACAAATTACTCCACACCTTCGTAGCCAGTAAACTCGTGGATCGGCCCTTCATCACTAGCAGACCATATGCTTGTTTAATCGAGTGAGCCGTAGGGGGCAACCTCCTGCATGTTGATTGGAATTGCTGCCTAGGTCATCGGAATCGATCCCGGTCAAGGGGTAGACCATCATGGATAGGGGTGCAACCTAGGTCGGGTAAACCCGAGAACCGAACCAATCCGAACTAAATGGGTTGGGTTGGTTTGGGTATTTTTAAATTTCGGGTTGGTTCGGTTCTGATATATCTCGACCCGACTAAATAAGGTCGGTTCTGGATTAGGGCTTGGGTAAACCCGAACCAACCCGATCCAGATCCTTGTACTCAGTATACATAAAAATATGGTATGATTGGTCAGTGAAACTGTGTTAGGTCTGATTAAAATGAGGTCCGACTAAATAAAAGCTAAAGGCCTAAAGGTCACGAGTGAAAGATTAATTGATCGTAGTTGTCGCTCTGGATGCCGACAGATCTAGGGTTCTTACCAACCTGACCCGAGTTGCACCCCTAGTTTAAGTCAGATCCGAGAACCGATCGGAACCAACCCGATTTGGTTTGGATCAGGTTTATATAGGGTTGGATCGGGTTAGAAAATAGTAGAATCGATTACTTTCGGGTCGGTTCTAGTTTGGCTCAAACCCGAACCAACCCAACCCGAGTTGCACCCCTAATCAATGATCAATAGCACGTAGTCATCCACAGGGGCATCCGAGGGTATTGTCGAACAAGCAGGATGCCTTCCGTAATTGCCATCCAGACCCATGAACAGTGTGATGGCCTAGGCCAGTCCCAAATATCCCGATTATATCATTTTGTTTTATAGGAAAAATCGGTGTTAGGTCCAAAAAACAGAGTGTGTATAACATTTAGTCCCATTTTAAGTTCCTATTTACAGAAAGTTCACCGGAATGACTATTGCATGAAGGTTGATCATCTATCCATTGTTTTGATTGCACATGATCCGATCTTAATCGTTTTGGATAACAATTTTTTTAAAAATACCATAAATACCCATAGTATCCTCCCATGTTAAATAACGGCATATGATATATGACATATATATATTTTTTACGGTAATAGTGGCACGGGTTACTACAGTGATTTCACTGTAGCAACCCATGATTTCACTGTAGCTACCACAGTGAATCACTGTAGCTGCCACAGTGAATCACTGTAGCAAAGTACTCAATTTTATTCAAATAATACTCAATTTTATTGAATATTATCGCGACTAAATTTGAGTACTATAATAATTTTAATGTAGAAAAGTATTTTTAGCAGCCACGAAAATATCACTATAACAACTACAATGATTTCACTATAGCAAAGATACTCAAATATATGGTAATAATACTTAATTGAACTGAGTACTATTGCTACAATGATTTCATTGTAGTAAAATATTTTTTTAGCAGCTAAGAAGGAATCACTATAGCGCTAGAGTGATTTCACTATAGCTGCTACATCGGAATCACATATCGCTACAATGATTTTACTGTAGCCGCTACAGGGGAATCACTATAGCACTACAATGATTTCACTAGAGCGCTACAATGATTTCACTGTAGCTACTACAGTGAAATAATTATAGCAGCTATAGTGGTCTCATACTAGGTATCGAAACTGTACGTTTCGTAGAGATTGGGTGAAGTTATATAGGTAATAGTAGGTTGGTAAATTTGGCAACTTAACCAGGCTATTTTATTCTTGCATTAACCAAAAGAGTTTTTGCAACTAATCTGTTGAAACATGGATCTGGGCTTAAAGGAAAAGGTTGTCGGAAATTATCTTAAAATGAAACCTTTAAAAAGGACTGTTTGCAGTCTGGCCCTTTTTTAGAAGCAAAAGGTTTCCAAAGGGTCCGCCCTATTGAAGGGTAAATACAACTCATGTTTACTCATAAGGACTCGTTTGAAAGACCGTAAGTGACGGAGTACATGGACCCCATGAGCCTTGGGTGACACATGCACATCGCCCGATCGAACCAAGTGCATGCCCTTCCCCATTCGGGACTGTTAGTGTATATTGTAGGCTATACACGGGTATTCGGTGTATGGGACTTATTCCCTACACATATCGTTTTACATATATATATATATATATATATATATATATATATATATATATATATATATATATATATATATATATATATATATATATATATATATATATATATATATATATATATATATATATATATATATATATATATATATATGTTGGCAATTGCCTAATGAGAATCGAGGATTCATTCTCCCAATTAACCCTAACCATCTCTCTCTCTCTCTCTCTCTCACCCCCTTCTAGGATTTGTGGTAACAAGGACGAAGCCCACGTACATGAAGCGTTGGAACTCCCATTCCAATGTGGAAAGAATCCCTACGGGCACCTGCATGTGTACGTGTGAGAGAGAATAGGAGGATTGATTGTAGCACAATATGTAGCAAAGCGAGACAAATTGGAAAAGAGAGAAGCATAGACTTCCAACTGAACAAATATGCTAAAATCTAGGAAACAAGGGGGGAAATCATGTCGAGTGACCCGCTTATCGAAAATAGGCACCCTAAGATAATAAAATCGGGCTTGCAATTCGAAACATTGAAAAAACCAAAACACCCTTTGTCGATCGGTCAGCTGAGAGCACCCGTGACCCAAAAAGGATAACCAACTTATGCTTGTTGAGCCTTTTGGTCTGATAATGTGCAATATTTATGAAGCAAATTTAAAAGTATGGCAACCAACATCAATTAGGCTTGAGAAAACAACCTATTGTCGTCTGCGTAGGCCAAGGCTCCTACCAGACGGCTCGAGGACCAAGGCCATATACCCATGAGACTATGAGAGCCTCTTCTGCCATCAATCAGTTCACATTGTGAGAAAGGACTACAACACCCAAAATAAATAAAATAGGGGGACAAAGGACCACCATGGTGCAAGCCCCTAGAAGATGAGAACCACGACGTGGGGGATCCGTCAAGGAGGATAGAAAAAGATGGACCTTGAATGTAGCTCATCACCACCCAATCCAGCAGGGAGCAAACCCTCTATCTGCTGAAGAAATGGCCACATCATTCAATCAACATATGCCATGTCTAACTTGAAAGCCATGGAATTCTTGTTACACGAGGTATGATCTATAGAGTGGAGTAATCACTGTGCTAATACAATATAATCCAAAAATACTCTGACCCTTCATGAAGGTGACATGTTCCAAAGTTATATATATCAAATTGGGAAGCACTAATTGGAGACGATTAACGATGATCCGTGCCACTATTTTTAAACTACATTGCAGAGACTAGGTGATAGTGGTCGGATTGCTTAGGATTGAAAATCTTCGGAATGAGCACTGTCAAGATGTACGTCCTTCTACCCACTGGGCACATAACCGGGGTGAAAGAAGTGCTCAACTGCACAATAGACATCCGACCCAACCACCCCCCAATTGTGCACAAAAAATTCCACCAAAAGCCCATTCGACCTCGACGCTTTGCCCTAGGTATAAGGCAAACACCGTACTCTCAACCTCAGTCCATGATACCAGATGAGTGAGAGAAACATTATCCCTTTTAAAAACAAGAAGGTACGTAAGGAATCAAGTGCAAAATCTCCCCATTGCCACCAACATATGGAAGGTTCCATTTGGCCTTAAAATGGAGAAAAGCACTCCCTCAAGTGAATGTTAGTGAATCTGCTGCACCCGAAACTCATCTTCAAGCTAGGGAATAGATCCAATTCTGCTTCCGCCAAGTATGGGTTGTCTTGTGAATTAATCTTGTATTGAAAGCACCCCCTTTCAACCAAAGAATTACAAGGCATATTGGGAGACCCTCCACCACCATCGAACGCCTCCTACCTATCGCGTTGATCGCTTGTCCCTATAGTGTCACATATCCCCCACATCACCGGTAGAATCCCCCTCTATTCTGAATCCCCACCCTAAATCGTTGATTTTTTTTGCCCTATATCGCTAACTTCTCTCCACTTAGAGGTTTGATTGCTTCTACTTGAAGTTCATTAGCTACCATGTGATGCATATAAAGGCTACGTTCTTCATATCACATTGCTAAGAACTCCATAAATTGATAACATTTCTTTATATTCTATCATGATCATGGATATTTTATACAAAAATTCTTATACATGTAGTTATTGGAGAATTCATCCAACTGACTATGTTATTATTTGTTTTTAGATAGTTCTATCTTTATGGAAAGATATTTTAAACGAAAATAATCTACAACGTAAGGCTCATGCATCTTCAGCTTAAGAATCTTGTGATGTTAGTGAAGTTATTCCAACACAAGATTATGCTAAGTGATTTCATTTTTTTGAACTTGAATAATCTTACAGAGGATCTAGGCCTATGACAATAAATATCATATTATCATCCTAATGATCAAGATGAGAAAAAAAAAGTATATATACAAAAGAGTTGTTGTCAACCTCTTAACCACAAATTCACTCAAATAGATTGGTGGAATATTACGTTGTTTTAGTCCTACTTGGTTCAAACAATATGGGAGTTGGTTGGAGAATAACATAGAAAAGGATGCAGCATTTTGCTTATATTGTTACATATTTAGGGCTGATAACGATAAGCATGTAAAAGTTGATAGTTTTATGGTAGAGGGGTAAGCATAAAAAGATTAAATATTTATGTTGGAGGCCCTAATAGACATAACTTAGCTTGGAATAAGTGTCAAAATATAATGAAGCAAAAACAACATATTTGAAGTGTTATTTGTAAGTAGTTTGAACAAGCTAAGATTGAATATCAGACTCTCTTAATTGCTTTAGTTGATTGCATAATATTCCTTTTGTATTGAGGGTTGGCTTTTCGTGGTCATGATAAATCTAAAGAATCAAGTAGTTAAAAAAATTTTATTGAGCTTTTACAGTTTTTGGCTGATCATAATAAATCAATCAATGTAGTTGTGTTGGAGAATACACTGAAAAAATAACAAGCTAACCCACCATAACATTCAGAAAAACATTGTGAATACTACTGCATACCAATACTATATCAAGGAACTTAATTGGAAATTATTATTTTCACTTACAGTTGATAAATCTCATGATATATCAGTAAAAAAATTATTTAACAATTATTGTGCATAATGTGGACAAATGGAGAATTATTATAAAGCATTTTCTTGGTATTGTGCATGTATTAGATACCACTGCTCTATCATGCCACTAAAGGGAGATAATTGATTCATTATTTTTTAGGCACAGATTGAGTTTATCAAGATTACATGGGCAATGTTATGATGGAGCCAGCAACATGCGATGTGAATTCAATGGTCTCAAAATTTTGAACATAAGAGAGAATGAATCCACTTTTTATATTCATTGCTTTGCTCACCAACTTCAGTTAAGTATAGTAGTTGTTGCTTAAAATTATATTGATATTGTTTCATTTTTTTACTTGATTGTTAATTTGGTAAATGTTGTTAGAGGCTTTTGTAAAAGAAGGAATATTCTTTTAGATGCACATATTGCTAAAGTCAGAGAAGGTTTAGCTGATGATGAACTTTCAAATGGAAAAGGTTTGAATCTGGAAACTTGTCTTAAACGGGCATGTGATACACGTTGGGGATCAAATTATGAAACTATTTTGGGCTTGATTATGATGTATTCTTCTGTACGTAGTTGATGCGCTTGAATTTGTTCAAAAGGATGGCTTACTCGAGCAAAGAGTTGAAGTCCGTTTGGGGTCAGTGTAATCTTTTGAATTTTTCTTTAACTTACAGTTGATGAAAAGCATCTTGGGGATCACAAATAAGTTATCATTAGCATTGCAAAGGAATGATCAAGATATTGTGAATGCTATGACACTTGTTAAGTGTCTAAGCTACGATTGCAGCAAATGAGAGATGCTGAGTGAAAATCTTTATTGGTTGAAGTGTCTTCATTTTATAGCAAATACTGTATTTTTATCCGAAACATTGATGAAATATTTATAGTTTTTGGGAGGCCATGACGTAAAACCCCACAAATTACAAAATTGCACAACTATCGTTTTGATATATTCTATACAGTCATAGCTATGCAACTTTAAGAGCTTAACAATCGTTTTACAGAGGTTAACACATAGTTACTTCTTTGTGTGAGTTGTTTGAATGCTACTCAATCATTTTTTGCTTTTGATAAGGAGAGATTGATTTGTTTTATCCATCTGATTTTTTCACAGTAGACCTTGTGGCACTGGATCATCAACTTATAAATTACATTGGTAATATGCATAATAACAAAGTGTTTTCAGAATTCCACGAAATTGGTGGTATTGTTATAAAATTAGTGGAGACAAAGAAGGATATTATACATCCATTGGTTTATTTGCTTAGTTTGTATCATAAAGGTGGACTTCATTTCTTAAGCGGGTTTGTTTTTTGAGTCCGAGCCCGATCCATGCGGTTTTACATCAAGCCCAAGTTTTGCGGGCTTACAAGACAAGCCCAGCCCACTGCCTCCCCCACAACCAGCCTAAGACGACTTCTGACTCCCACTGGATCGGTCCATTAAAAAGAGGCTCCCAAAACGCATACGTGTCAACGGTCAACCAGGCCCAAACACGTGTGAATTGTCTCCTTTTCTCTACTCCCATGCAGAGTATGCTGACTAACGACGTCAACGGTCAACCAGTCCTAAACACTTGGGGAATATTGGTCTCTGACACGTGTGAATTGTCTCCTTTTCTCCACTCCCATGCAGACCATGCTGGCTCCACGCAAGACGGCACATGCATGTTAGGCAAATGCTCTCTCTCTCTCTCTCTCTCTTCTCTCTCTCATAGTCACCATTAGTAGGCAACCAAACGAGTTGAAGCATGGAAGGATTCGGCGGGCCACCGGGAAGGTTGGTGGTGATCTCCCTCAAGCTGGCCTTTTGATCTCTGGTCTTCAAAACCAAAACCTTCTTTCCGACACCGAATAGAATAAAGGGACGTCCTGCAGATCATGGTGTTACACGCCAAGTACGTAAAGGAGAGGAGAAGGAATCGATGGCACCGACAAAGAAAGAGAAGCTCACAAGAAATGCATGGCCGCCTCTGAAGCTTGAGTACAATTAATGGCGAATCTTTGCACATGTGTGTGACTACCTTTGAGGCCCGGCCCGTGTTGAATTCAATCCGGACCGAAGGGAGAATCATGGGCAAGTTGCGAGGTGGAGGATCCTAGCTAGCCGTCCCCCCCCCCCCCCCCCCCCCCCCCCCACCCCATGGGAGAGAATCACAAGGCCGGGGGAGGGTCATGCATGGGGACAAGAGCAGAGACCATGCATGCATTAGGTGCCCTAGACTGCGATTTTCATTTGGAGCTCCACTAGCTGGATTAGGTTGATATGCTCGATCCTTAAAGTACTTAAAGGTAGCCAATTTGACCATGTTCGATGTGGTGGCGATCGATGCGATCCATGTAATTGACCAAGATGATCAAGCTGATCGATGAGATTCCACCCATTTGCCGAGAGCGATGCTGCACGTACACGCTGTGTATGCATTGGCTGCATCCTCGCTGCAAGAGCCGCGGCATCATCCTTCAGGATCTGATCCATCCCACGCCCCTTGCGGCAAGATTGCACCACAATGCATACACGGGGTGTATGCATAGCATTGCCAATTGATCTCATTGGCTAAGTTTATTTGACTTTAAAGACTGCAACTTTTATCAAATTGTGCGCTCGCACACACACAAGATCATAGATGCTTCTATTCGATCCAAAGTGGCCAATCGGACACGAAAATGGATATGGATTATCCTTTTTTTTTATGGACCGGCCAAGCACTCAGAGAACAGGACACACACCTCATATAATGGGATAATTCCAGCTGTGCAACGTACAACTGGGTCTTGATGCACTTGATGCATACCACTTATCAAAGACGGTATCACAACCGTCCGAAGAAGTGTGCAATCTTGAGTGATTACGATTCACTCATCCAAGTGTGATTCATTTGTTAGAGAGAGAAAAAATATTACTAATGAATTTTCTAAATAACATGAATTGACCATTAAATACAATTGCATGGGTTATTTATCATCTTTATATTAGGTTCTTAATGGGATTTATGAGAGAGCCGTGTTCACACACGATAGAAGGATTCTGGCTCATTAAAAGTGGTCCACTTGTCATAGAACGTAAGAGAGGGCTCCATTTTTATCATCAATGCCCGAATGATTTTGATGCATGCCATTTGGCACAAACGATATCACAACTGTTCGAAGAAGTATGAAATATAAAATGAGTGTGATTCACTTGTTAGAGAGAGAGATATTAACATTAAATCCTATTGAATGAGTATTTATTATCTTTATAGTAGATTTTTAATAGGATTTAAAAGTGAGCATCGTTCACACATAGAAGAAGGATTCTGATTCTTTAAAAGATGTCCACGTGTCATAGCACGTGTCACAACATGGGAGAGAGGCTTCCATTTCAGTATAGATACTAGTAAGAAATACGGGCAATGCCCGAATATGCTTGATGCACGTACGTACGCCATTTGGCAAAGACGATATCCAACTGTTTGAAGAAATGTGAAATCTGAAGTGAGTGTGATTCACTTGTTAGAGAGAGATAGAAAGAGAGACAAATTAACATACCATTACCATTGAATAAAAATTTATCATCTTTATGGTAGGTTTTTAAATGGATTTAAAAGAGAGTCACGTTCACACACGAAGAAGAGTTCTAGCTTTTAAAAGAAGCCCACGTGTCACAACATGAGAGAGAGGCTTCCATTTTAGTAAGAAACCCGGGCAATGCCCGAATGTGCTTGATGCACGCCATTTGGCAAAGACGACATCGCAATTATTCGAAGAAGTGTGAAATCTGAAGTGAGTATGATTCACTTGTGAGAGAGAGAAATTAACATCAAATGACCATTAAATGTCATTGAATGAAAATGTATCATCTTTATAGTAGGTTTTTAAGGGGATTTAAAAGAGAAACACGTTCACACGTGGAAGAAGAATTCTAGCTCTTTAAAAGACGTCCACGTGTCACAACACGGGAAAGAGGAAAGAGGCTTCCATTTTAGTATAGATACATAGACTAGTAAGAAACCCGGACGATGTTTGGATGAACTTGAGACAATCTTATGGAGTGTGTGTGATTCACTCCTCCGATTATGATTTCACTTGTTAGAGAGAGAGTTCTAATAATGTTCGTAATTGATATCAAATGGCCATTAAATACAATTGGATAGTAGGTTTTTAATAGTATTTATACGAGAGTCGACTTCACATAGGTAGAAGGATTCTTTCTTCAAAAGAGGTCCATGTGTCACAACACAGGAGAGAGGCTTCCATTTTAGTATAGATACTAGAAAGAAACCCGGGCAATGCCCAAATGTGCTTGATGCATGCCATTTGGCAAAGACGACATCGCAACTGATCGAAGAAGTGTGAAATCTTAAGTGAGTGTGATTCACTTGTTAGAGAGAGAGAAAGTGAGAGAGATTAACATCAAATGACTATTAAATGCCACTGAATAAAAATTTATCATGTTTATTATAGGTTTTTAAATGGATTTAAAAAAAAGTCACGTTCACACATGGAAGAAGAATTCTAACTCTTTAATAGACGTCCACGTGTCACAACACGGAAGTGAGGCTTCCATTTTAGTATATATATATATGTATATATATATATATATATATATATATATATATATATATATATATATATATATATATATATATATATATATATATATATATATATATATATATATATATATATATATATATATATATATTATATATATATATATATATATATATATATAGGGGCAAGGTAGCCTACTCCATAGAGTAGGTAACTTATCTACTCCATGGGTTAAATGGATGCCATGTGGCACTTTTTAACCGGAGTTAAGACTTTGTCAACTTAGGTTCATCCCTCCCAACAATTGTCAAGAAACAAATTTGAGAAAAACACATGCCATGTGGCATTTTTAGCATGCAAAAAAAAAAGTTTTTATGATGTACAATTTACCGTTAAATTTGTTACAACTTGATTTGGTTGATTTATATTTTTTTCTACATATTTTTTTTCATAATCCTAATCTATCCATTTTGGATTGACCATACATCAACAAAATATTCGATTAAAAAGTGTCATGTGGCGTCTATTTAAGCCATGGAGTAGGTAAGTTGCCTACTCCATGGAGTAGGCTACCCTTCCCCATATATATATATATATATATATATATATATATATATATATATATATATATATATATATATATATATATATATATATATATATATATATATGAGGAATGCTTAGGTGAGCTATGAGCTACGGAAGGAGAAAATGAGCTACGGATATTTTGACCACCCTAGAAGTTTTGGAATTTCGTGAAAATCGGTGGGTGTGTTCTCTAGGGTAACATGATCATCCTCACCAATTTTTAAGGAATTCCAAAACTTCTAGGGTCATCAAATGGTAGAAGCAAAATTAACGGTTACTACGGACGGTAGATAAAGCTTCTACCATTTGATGACCATAGAAGTTTTGGAATTCATTGAAAATTGGTGAGGATGATCATGTTACCCTAGAGAACACACCCACCGATTTTCACGAAATTCCAAAACTTCTAGGGTGGTCAAAATATCCGTAGCTCATTTTCTCCTTCCGTAGCTCATAGCTCACCTAAGCATTCCTCATATATATATATATATATATATATATATATATATATATATATATATATATATATATATATATATATATATATATATATATATATATATATATATATATATATATATATATATATATATATATATATATATATATATATATATATATATATATATAGGGGCATGCTATAATGCGGCATGCGGTAAATGCGGCATCATATAATAGCCGTCTGATGCACCGCCGTGTGCATCGCATGCACGCAATGCGTGCATCAGACGGCTGCGGTGCAGTGCCGCACGTACCGCATGCCGCATTATAGCATGCCCATATATATATATATATATATATATATATATATATATATATATATATATATATATATATATATATATATATATATATATATATATATATATATATATATATATATATATATATATATATATATATATATATATATATATATATATATATATATATATATATATATATATATATATATATATATATATATATATATATATATATATATATATATATATATATATATATATATATATATATATATATATAGGGGTGTTAGGATGCAGCGTGCGGTGCGTGCGGCGCTGCACTGCAGCCGTCTGATGCACTTCTGTGTGCATCGCACGCAACGCAGCAGTGCATCAGACGGCTGCGGTGCGGCGCCGCACGCACCGCACGCCGCATCCTAACATTCCTCTCTCTCTCTCTCTCTCTTTCTCTCTCTCTCTCTCTCTCTCTATATATATATATATATATATATATATATATATATATATATATATATATATATATATATATATATATATATATATATATATATATATATATAGAGAGAGAGAGAGAGAGAGAGAGAGAGAGAGAGAGAGAGAGAGAGAATACGGGATATGAGCTGACAGCCCATTTGGGCATTTGGGCTGTCAGCACACAGCCGTCCGATCGCACATCACAACCATCCATTTAAAAAACAAAAAACTGACCGAACCCCCTTTCTCTCCCTCCCTCTCTCTCACGATTGCAACCGCAGCCCCCCTCCCCGACCACCTCCACCTCCACCTACCGCCAATCGCAGCCCCTCCGGCACCGGCTCCCCCCTCCGGCACCGGCTCCCCCTCCGGTGGTAGATCTGGCTCCGATCTCCGGTATCTCTCCCTCTTCCTCTCTCTCAAGAGTGGCAGCGGATCTCTGGCATCTCTCCCTCTTCCTCTCTTCATCTCCGGCACCGGCTCCCCCCTCCGGCACCGGCACCGGATCCGGCCGGGGGACGGCATGCAGCCGCCGGGGTCGGAGGACGGTGCGCAGGGCTGGGGGACGTCGGAGGGGACCAGGGTCGGAGGGCGTGCAGTCGCCGGGTTCGGAGGGACGGCACGCAGCCGCCGGATGGACGGCGCGCAGGGCCGGAGGGGCGCAGCTACCGGGGTCGGAGGGACGGCGCGCAGCCACCGAGGTCGGAGGGACGGCGCACAGCCACCGGGGTCGGAGGGCGCGCAGCTGCCGGGGTCGGAGGGACGGCGCGCAGCCGCCGGATGGACGGCGCGTAGGGCCGGAGGTGGTCGGAGGGGACCAGGGTCGGAGGGGGCGCAGGTGCCGGTCGGAGGGGACCGCGATCGGGTTTCTTCAGCGAAGGAGAGAGAGAGAGAGACAGAGAGAGAGAGAGGGGGTTCGGTCCGTGAGTATTTTTTTTTTAAACGAATGGTTGTGATGTGCGATCGGACGGCTGTGTGCTGACAGCCCAAATGCCTAAATGGGCTGTCAGCTCATATCCCGTATTCTCTCTCTCTCTCTCTCTCTCTCTATATATATATTAGATTTGATGATTTGTAAAAAAATGCACATAGTGATAAAATTTAGTTTCCAACTCTTTATTCTAGCGAAACTAATACTAACCGTTGCTTTTAAAATAAGGAATCGGGAATAGAAACAGTAGGTTCCTGAACGATGCCAAAGGACCCCTAAGATTCTCCCCTCTGCACGCACGGAGTAGAGTCTCTGGTAAAATTTCTCATTTTTGGAGAGGTGTCCTAAAGGTCAAGGACCTCTACAGGGATGCGACCTCTCTTTTCTTAGGCGATGGGAGGGACATCAGATTTTGGCGTGACACTTGGCTCGGAGATAGGCCTTTGGAGCATCTCTTCCCGTCTCTTTTCTCTTTGGCCCGTAACAAGATAGCTTCGGTCCGATCCCAGGCCAGTCGGAGGCTGGGCTCGATCGGATGGAATATTAAGCTTCGGGCTCTGTTAGATCGGGATAGTCGGCGGGAGCTGCAGGATCTATATGAAATTTTGCAGGCGGCCTCCTTCACAGCCGAGCGGGATGCTGTGCGGTGGAACTGCTCCTCCTCCGGCCTTTTCTCTGTGAGATCTTTTTACGAGCATCTCCTCCCTCGAGTTCAACGCCACAGACCGTCGAAGGCCATTTGGAGGACGAAGGCGCCTTCGAAGGTTCAGATTTTCTCCCTGATGGCCTCGAGGAATAAGATCCTTACTAAGGCAAATTTGTTGCGGCGGCATCATCCCCAAGCTTCGGACGCTCTCTGTACTTTCTGCAACGTGGAGGAGGAAACTTCATCGCATCTGTTGCTTGGGTGCCCCTTTGCTCGGCAGCTGTGGGACCATTTCGAAGGCAAGGCCGGTATACTCTCGCACCCGCGGTCTTTGCGAGGTCTTTGGAGCTCTTGGAGGAGGAGGAGAGTCCCACTGGGGATCCGAAAACCTTGGGATTTGTTGGTCATGGCGATCGTGTGGGTAATCTGGCTTGAGCGGAATAATCGGATCTTCAATGCTACTTCGGCCGGGCAGGAGAAACTACGGCAGTCAGTTACTTCTCTTTTCAGGACTTGGATTATTCCTTGGCGTGACAAGCTAGGGGAGGAGACCTCTTTGTTTTGTAACAATATTTTGACTTGAGTTTTAATTGATTCTGGTTGGGGTCCGCCAAACCCTCCCTCCCTCCTCAGGAGGGGTTCTCAAAAAAAAAAAATAGCCACGTACTCCTGTTTGTGTCCACTTTCGTGTTCCCTCATGTGTCCAAATAGCAACGCTGGGATAAAACCTACTTTGTTGGTCCCACGCAGGCTGTGAGTGCCCCCACAAAGTGATGTGATATATGGGCCTACCAGAGATTGTGGAGCCCACATAGGTCGGCCTAGCGTGCGAAAATTTTGCACCACTTGATCGTTTTGTTTGTTTCCATGCAGAAACTCATCGCGAATGAAGATCACGTACGTACTCCCATGGACTGCTGAGGCACGTGATGGTTAGACATCAAATGATGATAATGTGGAAGCTATTAGAGCTTTAGGGCACATGCATGCCTCCAACCCAATGCTCTGCGTTGAACTCTATCACCCACGCCACCATCAAATCTGATCCCCAAGCCCCAAGGGGATAGAGATAGGCCACTTTAGCTGTCAAGTCATTCCCCTTACCTCATCCATTACCTTTGGTATGTAAACCTTCATGGTAGGCCTATACAGTGCATGTGTTTAGCTATATATGCAAGTGTACCCTATTAACAACTATAGTACATATAATACGGCATGCGATAAGTACGGTACCGTAAGTGTACCCTATTAACAACTTATATATATATATATATATATGTTAGTGAAATGTTTTAAAAAAACACAAACAATGAGCTGTTACTACTGTGCAGTACAGCTGTTGTCCATAAAGCAGGTCACCTTTTGCCCATTTGACCGTTGGGTATAGAGCAGGCGACCTTTTGACCGTTGGGTATATAGCAAACCTTTTGCCCATTTGACCGTTGGTACCATCAAAGCCTTTGATAAATATACGTTGGCTTTTCATCCAACGGTCACATGAGGTCAAACGGTAACCCATGCACCAAATGCCCAATGGTTTGATGGCCACTTATGGCTGCCCAACGGTAAAACTTTGGGAAAAACCTATAAAAGGCACTTGAGACCAATGCTTTGACATAGAAAAAATATTATATTCCACTCTAAAAACTCTGTGCTATTTCTTTCTCATATTTTGGTCAAGAAGAAGTGCTGCAGTTCCGCTTCTTCATTTTCGGAGGGATTTCTTCTATCGGTTTTCTTTAGTGTCGCTGGGTTCCTATAAGTCAATCGAGGTTCGCAAAGCCTTCTTGGAGCCGTGCCGACGAGAAGAAGGTCGCTTGACTGGGGTCGTCGTATCTCCGAGAACCATTGCCACGAGACCCGCACGAGGGGGGGGCAATAAGTTTCTTGGGACAACGCCTAGCGTGCTTCGACTATCAGGCCAGAATTTCTAACTTCATTTCTTTACTATTATTTAATCCATGAAAACAATTTGTATCTAATACAAAACCTAAATAGCGATAAATAATATTTAGAATTATATATATATATATATATATATATATATATATATATATATATATATATATATATATATATATATATATATATATATATATATATATATATATATATCACTTTTAGAAAAGTTCGGCAAGGTGAATGACTGTTCCATAGAACCCGCTCTGCCTTGGCAAACCATTTCTAAAAGAATTTTGTGATTTGTCATTGTTTGCTAAAATAACATTTGCTAATCAATTTTTAATCTTAAGAATTTGATTAATTCCTAAATTTGCTAGTATAGAACGGTTATATTTCCAACAATTCAAGAAACTTATTGCTATAATTTAATCGTTCATACGTATCCATATTAGTGAAAAGGATTAATCATTATTTTCTTTGTAACTTGCTCACTAATCATCTGTTAGCCTACGTGATCATCTATTAGACATTATTCCGTGCTATCTATTAGTTGCTACTAGTTACTAGTTGCAAAAATTATTTTTTACAAGGTTAATTAGAAGCATACATTTTAGAAAAGACTATAAGTCGTCATTGGAATATTCCATTGCCTACGGTGTCTAGAAAGGCTTGACAAACCGGCATTAAATTGCCCAAGGTAGCTTGGCACTATAAAAAAAACAGTTATTACCGACGGACAATATCCGTCGGTAATATTAAAATTCCGTCGGTAATGTTCTATAGCGATGGAAGATATTTCCGTCGCTGGCTGTCGGGAAAGAAGGCGTCGGGGAAAACAATACGACGGACTAATTATTACCGTCGGTAATAATAATTAATACCGACGGTAATATTAAAGCCGTCGGTAATATTTAATCAATTAAAAACTAATATAATATAGTATTACCGACGAAACATAATAATACGTCGGTAATATATAACCATTTTACCGACGGGTATAGTCTATCCTGTCGGTAATACTATATATATTACCGACACATATATATTACCCGTCGGTAATAATATATATATTACCGACAAAATTTATATAACCGTCGGTAATACTATATCTATTACCGACGCATATATATATTACCCGTCGGTAATAATATATATATTACCGACGGATATTATATGCCGTCGGCACATTACTAATAATTTAAAAAAAATAAAAATATTATTACCGACGGAATAATTAATTTCCGTCGGTAATAAGTATGTTTTTTTTTTTAATAAATTTACCTAAATAATGTTAATTAATTCCTGTGATTCAATACCACAATATATTACCACAATTTATCAAATATTACCACAATTTATAAAATATTACCGCAAATTTTAAAATTTTACCTAAATTGATAAAAAATTACAGCAAATTATCAAATATTACCACAGTTCCCGGTCGACAATTATAGACAAGAACAAAAAATAACCATATATTACAAAATAATATTTACACAATCCAGAACTGAGAGATGATACATGTCCTATCTCAACCACCCCCGCCCGCCACCAACGTCGGTGCTCTCATCGATCCCATGACGTCGCCCTATCTCAACCACGCCCGCCCACCACCAACGCTGGTGCTCTCATAGATCCCCTGACGCCGCCCTGCTCCTGCAATTAACATGTATTTGTTAAAAAAATGGTTTATATCTATAACTGAGTCTAAGCGTTAAAAAATGATAAGTTAGCGTGTTTCGGTTTTGAAATAGGTTTGGATTCGATCCGATCGTAGAATTATCGGCATCCGATAATTCGAATTTGGAATTATTCCGTATTTCGGACTTGCGAGCGGGTTCTAATTGGATATTTGACCAATTTACGCTCCGATTCACCGATTTAGAGTCTAAGTGTTGAAAAATCATAACTTAGCGTGTTTCGGATATGAAATAGCTAGGTTTGGATTCGATCGGATCGTCATCGGATCGGCATTCGATAATTCGAACTTGGAATTATTCCGTATTTCGGACTTGAGAGCTGGTTCTAATTGGATATTTGACCAATTTATGCTCCGATTTACCGATTTAGAGTCTAAGTGTTGGAAAATCATAAGTTAGCGTGTTTCGGATATGAAATAGGTTTGGATTCGATCCGATCGTCATCGGATCGGCATCCGATAATTCGAAGTTGGATTTATTCCGTATTTCGGACTTGCGAGCGGGTTCTAATTGGATATTTGACCAATTTACGCTCCGATTCACCGATTTAGAGTCTAAGTGTTGGAAAATCATAAGTTAGCGTGTTTCGGATATGAAATAGGTTTGGATTCGATCCGATCGTCATCGGATCGGCATCCGATAATTCGAACTTGGAATTATTCCGTATTTCGGACTTGCGAGCGGGTTCTAATTGGATATTTGACCAATTTACGTTCCGATTCACCGATTTAGAGTCTAAGTGTTGGAAAATCATAAGTTAGCATGTTTCAGATATGAAATAGGTTTGGATTCGATCGGATTATCATCGGATCGGCATCCGATAATTCGAACTTGGAATTATTTCATATTTCGGACTTGCGAGCGGGTTCTAATTTGATATTTGACCAATTTACGCTCCGATTCACCGATTTAGAGTCTAAGTGTTGGAAAATCATAAGTTAGCGTGTTTCGGATATGAAATAGGTTTGGATTTGATCGGATCATTATCGGATCGGCATCCGATAATTCGAACTTGGAATTATTCTGTATTTCGGACTTGCGAGCGGGTTCTAATTTGATATTTGATCAATTTACGCTCCGATTCACCGATTTAGAGTCTAAGTGTTGGAAAATCATAAGTTAGCGTGTTTCGGATATGAAATAGGTTTGGATTCGATCCGATCGTCATCGGATCGGCATCCGATAATTCGAACTTGGAATTATTCCGTATTTCGGACTTGCGAGCGGGTTCTAATTGGATATTTGACCAATTTACGCTCCGATTCACCGATTTAGAGTCTAAGTGTTGGAAAATCATAAGTTAGCGTGTTTCGGATATGAAATAAGTTTGGATTCGATCCGATCGTCATCGGATCGGCATCCGGTAATTCGAAGTTGGAATTATTCCGTATTTCGGACTTGCGAGCGGGTTCTAATTGGATATTTGACCAATTTACGTTCCGATTCACCGATTTAGAGTCTAAGTGTTGGAAAATCATAAGTTAGCGTGTTTCGGATATGAAATAGGTTTGGATTCGATCGGATCATCATCGGATCGGCATCCGATAATTCGAACTTGGAATTATTCCGTATTTCGGACTTGCGAGCGGGTTCTAATTGGATATTTGACCAATTTACGCTCCGATTCACCGATTTAGAATCTAAGTGTTGGAAAATCATAAGTTAGCGTGTTTCGGATATGAAATAGGTTTAGATTCGATCGGATCATCATCGGATCGGCATCCGATAATTCGAACTTGGAATTATTCCATATTTCGGACTTGCGAGCGGGTTCTAATTTGATATTTGACCAATTTACGCTCCGATTCACCGATTTAGAGTCTAAGTGTTGGAAAATCATAAGTTAGCGTGTTACGGATATGAAATAGGTTTGGATTCGATCGGATCATCATCAGATCGGCATCCGATAATTCGAACTTGGAATTATTCCGTATTTCGGACTTGCGAGCGGGTTCTAATTTGATATTTGACCAATTTACGCTTCGATTCACCGATTTAGAGTCTAAGTGTTGGAAAATCATAAGTTAGCGTGTTTCGGATATGAAATAGGTTTGGATTTGATCCGATCGTCATCGGATCGGCATCCGATAATTCGAACTTGGAATTATTCCGTATTTTGGACTTGCGAGCGGGTTCTAATTGGATATTTGACCAATTTACGCTCCGATTCACCGATTTAGAGTCTAAGTGTTGGAAAATCATAAGTTAGCGTGTTTCGGATATGAAATAGGTTTGAATTCGATCCGATCGTCATCGGATCGGCATCCGGTAATTCGAAGTTGGAATTATTCCGTATTTCGGACTTGCGAGCGGGTTCTAATTGGATATTTGACCAATTTACGTTCCGATTCACCGATTTAGAGTCTAAGTGTTGGAAAATCATAAGTTAGCGTGTTTCGGATATGAAATAGGTTTGGATTCGATCGGATCATCATCGGATCGGCATCCGATAATTCGAACTTGGAATTATTCTGTATTTCGGACTTGCGAGCGGGTTCTAAGTTGATATTTGACCAATTTACGCTCCGATTCACCGATTTAGAGTCTAAGTGTTGGAAAATCATAAGTTAGCGTGTTTCGGATATGAAATAGGTTTGGATTCGATCGGATCATCATCAGATCGGCATCCGATAATTCGAACTTGGAATTATTCCGTATTTCGGACTTGCGAGCGGGTTTTAATTTGATATTTGACCAATTTACACTCCTATTCACCGATTTAGAGTCTAAGTGTTGGAAAATCATAAGTTAGCGTGTTTCGGATATGAAATAGGTTTGGATTCGATCCGATCGTCATCGGATCGGCATCCGATAATTCGAACTTGGAATTATTCCGTATTTCGGACTTGCGAGCGGGTTCTAATTGGATATTTGACCAATTTACGCTCCGATTCACCGATTTAGAGTCTAAGTGTTGGAAAATCATAAGTTAGCGTGTTTCGGATATGAAATAGGTTTGGATTCGATCCGATCGTCATCAGATCGGCATCCGGTAATTCAAAGTTGGAATTATTCCGTATTTCGGACTTGCGAGCGGGTTCTAATTAGATATTTGACCAATTTACGTTCCGATTCACCGATTTAGAGTCTAAGTGTTGGAAAATCATAAGTTAGCGTGTTTCGGATATGAAATAGGTTTGGATTCGATCCGATCGTCATCGGATCGGCATCCGATAATTCGAACTTGGAATTATTCCGTATTTCGGACTTGCGAGCAGGTTCTAATTGGATATTTGACCACAGTTCCCGGCCGACAATTATAGACAAGAACAAAAAATAACCATATATTACAAAATAATATTTACACAATCCAGAACTGAGAGATGATACATGTCCTATCTCAACCACCCCCGCCCGCCACCAACGTCGGTGCTCTCATCAATCCCATGACGCCGCCCTATCTCAACCACGCCCGCCCACCACCAACGCTGGTGCTCTCATAGATCCCCTGACGCCGCCCTGCTCCTGCAATTAACATGTATTTGTTAAAAAAATGGTTTATATCTATAACTGAGTCTAAGCGTTAAAAAATGATAAGTTAGCGTGTTTCGGTTTTGAAATATGTTTGGATTCAATCCGATCGTAGAATTATCGGCATCCGATAATTCGAACTTGGAATTATTCCGTATTTCGGACTTGCGAGCGGGTTCTAATTGGATATTTGACCAATTTACGCTCCGATTCACCGATTTAGAGTCTAAGTGTTGAAAAATCATAACTTAGCGTGTTTCGGATATGAAATAGCTAGGTTTGGATTCGATCGGATCGTCATCGGATCGGCATTCGATAATTCGAACTTGGAATTATTCCGTATTTCGGACTTGCGAGCGGGTTCTAATTGGATATTTGACCAATTTATGCTCCGATTCACCGATTTAGAGTCTAAGTGTTGGAAAATCATAAGTTAGCGTGTTTTGGATATGAAATAGGTTTGGATTCGATCCGATCGTCATCGGATCGGCATCCGATAATTCGAAGTTGGATTTATTCCGTATTTCGGACTTGCGAGCGGGTTCTAATTGGATATTTGACCAATTTACGCTCCGATTCACCGATTTAGAGTCTAAGTGTTGGAAAATAATAAGTTAGCGTGTTTCGGATATGAAATAGGTTTGGATTCGATCGGATCATCATCGGATCGGCATCCGATAATTCGAACTTGGAATTATTCCGTATTTCGGACTTGCGAGCGGGTTCTAATTTGATATTTGACCAATTTACGCTCCGATTCACCGATTTAGAGTCTAAGTGTTGGAAAATCATAAGTTAGCGTGTTTCGGATATGAAATAGGTTTGGATTCGATCCGATCGTCATCGGATCGGCATCCGATAATTCGAACTTGGAATTATTCCGTATTTCGGACTTGCGAGCGGGTTCTAATTGGATATTTGACCAATTTACGCTCCGATTCACCGATTTAGAGTCTAAGTGTTGGAAAATCATAAGTTAGCGTGTTTCGGATATGAAATAAGTTTGGATTCGATCCGATCGTCATCGGATCGGCATCCGGTAATTCGAAGTTGGAATTATTCCGTATTTCGGACTTGCGAGCGGGTTCTAATTGGATATTTGACCAATTTACGTTTCGATTCACCGATTTAGAGTCTAAGTGTTGGAAAATCATAAGTTAGCGTGTTTCGGATATGAAATTAGGTTTGGATTCGATCGGATCATCATCGGATCGGCATCCGATAATTCGAACTTGGAATTATTCTGTATTTCGGACTTGCGAGCGGGTTCTAATTTGATATTTGACCAATTTACGCTCCGATTCACCGATTTAGAGTCTAAGTGTTGGAAAATCATAAGTTAGCGTGTTTCGGATATGAAATAGGTTTGGATTCGATCCGATCATCATCGGATCGGCATCCGATAATTCGAACTTGGAATTATTCCGTATTTCGGACTTGTGAGCGGGTTCTAATTGGATATTTGACCAATTTACGCTCCGATTCACCGATTTAGAATCTAAGTGTTGGAAAATCATAAGTTAGCGTGTTTCGGATATGAAATAGGTTTAGATTCGATCGGATCATCATCGGATCGGCATCCGATAATTCGAACTTGGAATTATTCCGTATTTCGGACTTGCGAGCGGGTTCTAATTTGATATTTGACCAATTTACGCTCCGATTCACCGATTTAGAGTCTAAGTGTTGGAAAATCATAAGTTAGCGTGTTACGGATATGAAATAGGTTTGGATTCGATCGGATCATCATCGGATCGGCATCCGATAATTCGAACTTGGAATTATTCCGTATTTCGGACTTGCGAGCGGGTTCTAATTTGATATTTGACCAATTTACGCTCCGATTCACCGATTTAGAGTCTAAGTGTTGGAAAATCATAAGTTAGCGTGTTTCGGATATGAAATAGGTTTGGATTTGATCCGATCGTCATCGGATCGGCATCCGATAATTCGAACTTGGAATTATTCCGTATTTTGGACTTGCGAGCGGGTTCTAATTGGATATTTGACCAATTTACGCTCCGATTCACCGATTTAGAGTCTAAGTGTTGGAAAATCATAAGTTAGCGTGTTTCGGATATGAAATAGGTTTGGATTCGATCCGATCGTCATCGGATCGGCATCCGGTAATTTGAAGTTGGAATTATTCCGTATTTCGGACTTGCGAGCGGGTTCTAATTGGATATTTGACCAATTTACGTTCCGATTCACCGATTTAGAGTCTAAGTGTTGGAAAATCATAAGTTAGCGTGTTTCGGATATGAAATAGGTTTGGATTCGATCGGATCATCATCGGATCGGCATCCGATAATTCGAACTTGGAATTATTCCGTATTTCGGACTTGCGAGTGGGTTCTAAGTTGATATTTGACCAATTTACGCTCCGATTCACCGATTTAGAGTCTAAGTGTTGGAAAATCATAAGTTAGCGTGTTTCGGATATGAAATAGGTTTGGATTCAATCGGATCATCATCGGATCGGCATCCGATAATTCGAACTTGGAATTATTCCGTATTTCGGACTTGCGAGCGGGTTCTTATTTGATATTTGACCAATTTACACTCCGATTCACCGATTTAGAGTCTAAGTGTTGGAAAATCATAAGTTAGCGTGTTTCGGATATGAAATAGGTTTGGATTCGATCCGATCGTCATCGGATCGGCATCCGATAATTCGAACTTGGAATTATTCCGTATTTCGGACTTGCGAGCGGGTTCTAATTGGATATTTGACCAATTTACGCTCCGATTCACCGATTTAGAGTCTAAGTGTTGGAAAATCATAAGTTAGCGTGTTTCGGATATGAAATAGGTTTGGATTCGATCCGATCGTCATCGGATCGGCATCCGGTAATTCAAAGTTGGAATTATTCCGTATTTCGGACTTGCGAGCGGGTTCTAATTGGATATTTGACCAATTTACGTTCCGATTCACCGATTTAGAGTCTAAGTGTTGGAAAATCATAAGTTAGCGTGTTTCGGATATGAAATAGGTTTGGATTCGATCCGATCGTCATCGGATCGGCATCCGATAATTCGAACTTGGAATTATTCCGTATTTCGGACTTGCGAGCGGGTTCTAATTGGATATTTGACCACAGTTCCCGGCCGACAATTATAGACAAGAACAAAAAATAACCATATATTACAAAATAATATTTACACAATCCAGAACTGAGAGATGATACATGTCCTATCTCAACCACCCCCGCCCGCCACCAACGTCGGTGCTCTCATCGATCCCATGACGCCGCCCTATCTCAACCACGCCCGCCCACCACCAACGCTGGTGCTCTCATAGATCCCCTGACGCCGCCCTGCTCCTGCAATTAACATGTATTTGTTAAAAAAATGGTTTATATCTATAACTGAGTCTAAGCGTTAAAAAATGATAAGTTAGCGTGTTTCGGTTTTGAAATAGGTTTGGATTCGATCCGATCGTAGAATTATCGGCATCCGATAATTCGAACTTGGAATTATTCCGTATTTCGGACTTGCGAGCGGGTTCTAATTGGATATTTGACCAATTTACGCTCCGATTCACCGATTTAGAGTCTAAGTGTTGAAAAATCATAACTTAGCGTGTTTCGGATATGAAATAGCTAGGTTTGGATTCGATCGGATCGTCATCGGATCGGCATTCGATAATTTGAACTTGGAATTATTCCGTATTTCGGACTTGCGAGCGGGTTCTAATTGGATATTTGACCAATTTATGCTCCGATTCACCGATTTAGAGTCTAAGTGTTGGAAAATCATAAGTTAGCGTGTTTTGGATATGAAATAGGTTTGGATTCGATCCGATCGTCATCGGATCGGCATCCGATAATTCGAAGTTGGATTTATTCCGTATTTCGGACTTGCGAGCGGGTTCTAATTGGATATTTGACCAATTTACGCTCCGATTCACCGATTTAGAGTCTAAGTGTTGGAAAATCATAAGTTAGCGTGTTTCGGATATGAAATAGGTTTGGATTCGATCCGATCGTCATCGGATCGGTATCCGATAATTCGAACTTGGAATTATTCCGTATTTCGGACTTGCGAGCGGGTTCTAATTGGATATTTGACCAATTTACGTTCCGATTCACCGATTTAGAGTCTAAGTGTTGGAAAATCATAAGTTAGCATGTTTCGGATATGAAATCGGTTTGGATTCGATCGGATTATCATCGGATCGGCATCCGATAATTCGAACTTGGAATTATTCCGTATTTCGGACTTGCGAGCGGGTTCTAATTTGATATTTGACAAATTTACGCTCCGATTCACCGATTTAGAGTCTAAGTGTTGGAAAATCATAAGTTAGCGTGATTCGGATATGAAATAGGTTTGGATTCGATCGGATCATCATCGGATCCGCATCCGATAATTCGAACTTGGAATTATTCCGTATTTCGGACTTGCGAGCGGGTTCTAATTTGATATTTGACCAATTTACGCTCCGATTCACCGATTTAGAGTCTAAGTGTTGGAAAATCATAAGTTAGCGTGTTTCGGATATGAAATAGGTTTGGATTCGATCCGATCGTCATCGGATCGGCATCCGATAATTCGAACTTGGAATTATTCCGTATTTCGGACTTGCGAGCGGGTTATAATTGGATATTTGACCAATTTACGCTCCGATTCACCGATTTAGAGTCTAAGTGTTGGAAAATCATAAGTTAGCGTGTTTCGGATATGAAATAAGTTTGGATTCGATCCGATCGTCATCGGATCGGCATCCGGTAATTCGAAGTTGGAATTATTCCGTATTTCGGACTTGCGAGCGGGTTCTAATTGGATATTTGACCAATTTACGTTCCGATTCACCGATTTAGAGTCTAAGTGTTGGAAAATCATAAGTTAGCGTGTTTCGGATATGAAATAGGTTTGGATTCGATCGGATCATCATCGGATCGGCATCCGATAATTTGAACTTGGAATTATTCCGTATTTCGGACTTGCGAGCGGGTTCTAATTGGATATTTGACCAATTTACGCTCCGATTCACCGATTTAGAGTCTAAGAGTTGGAAAATCATAAGTTAGCGTGTTTCGGATATGAAATAGGTTTGGATTCGATCGGATCATCATCGGATCGGCATCCGATAATTCGAACTTGGAATTATTCCATATTTCGGACTTGCGAGCGGGTTCTAATTTGATATTTGACCAATTTACGCTCCGATTCACCGATTTAGAGTCTAAGTGTTGGAAAATCATAAGTTAGCGTGTTACGGATATGAAATAGGTTTGGATTCGATCGGATCATCATCGGATCGGCATCCGATAATTCGAACTTGGAATTATTCCGTATTTCGGACTTGCGAGCGGGTTCTAATTTGATATTTGACCAATTTACGCTCCGATTCACCGATTTAGAGTCTAAGTGTTGGAAAATCATAAGTTAGCGTGTTACGGATATGAAATAGGTTTGGATTCGATCCGATCGTCATCGGATCGGCATCCGATAATTCGAACTTGGAATTATTCCGTATTTCGGACTTGCGAGCGGGTTCTAATTGGATATTTGACCAATTTACGCTCCGATTCACCGATTTAGAGTCTAAGTGTTGGAAAATCATAAGTTAGCGTGTTTCGGATATGAAATAGGTTTGGATTCGATCCGATCGTCATCGGATCGGCATCCGGTAATTCGAAGTTGGAATTATTCCGTATTTCGGACTTGCGAGCGGGTTCTAATTGGATATTTGACCAATTTACGTTCCGATTCACCGATTTAGAGTCTAAGTGTTGGAAAATCATAAGTTAGTGTGTTTCGGATATGAAATAGGTTTGGATTCGATCGGATCATCATCGGATCGGCATCCGATAATTCGAACTTGGAATTATTCCGTATTTTGGACTTGCGAGCGGGTTCTAAGTTGATATTTGACCAATTTACGCTCCGATTCACCGATTTAGAGTCTAAGTGTTGAAAAATCATAAGTTAGCGTGTTTCGGATATGAAATAGGTTTGGATTCGATCGGATCATCATCGGATCGGCATTCGATAATTCGAACTTGGAATTATTCGGTATTTCGGACTTGCGAGCGGGTTCTAATTTGATATTTGACCAATTTACGCTCCGATTCACCGATTTAGAGTCTAAGTGTTGGAAAATCATAAGTTAGCGTGTTTCGGATATGAAATAGGTTTGGATTCGATCCGATCGTCATCGGATCGGCATTCGATAATTCGAACTTGGAATTATTCCGTATTTCGGACTTGCGAGCGGGTTCTAATTGGATATTTGACCAATTTACGCTCCGATTCACCGATTTAGAGTCTAAGTGTTGGAAAATCATAAGTTAGCGTGTTTCGGATATGAAATAGGTTTGGATTCGATCCGATCGTCATCGGATCGGCATCCGGTAATTCGAAGTTGGAGTTATTCCATATTTCGGACTTGCGAGCGGGTTCTAATTGGATATTTGACCAATTTACGTTCCGATTCACCGATTTAGAGTCTAAGTGTTGGAAAATCATAAGTTAGCGTGTTTCGGATATGAAATTAGGTTTGGATTCGATCGGATCATCATCGGATCGGCATCCGATAATTTGAACTTGGAATTATTCCGTATTTCGGACTTGCGAGCGGGTTCTAATTTGATATTTGACCAATTTACGCTCCGATTCACCGATTTAGAGTCTAAGTGTTGGAAAATCATAAGTTAGCGTGTTTCGGATATGAAATAGGTTTGGATTCGATCGGATCATCATCGGATCGGCATCCGATAATTCGAACTTGGAATTATTCCGTATTTCGGACTTGCGAGCGGGTTCTAATTTGATATTTGACCAATTTACGCTCCGATTCACCGATTTAGAGTCTAAGTGTTGGAAAATCATAAGTTAGCGTGTTTCGGATATGAAATAGGTTTGGATTCGATCCGATCGTCATCGGATCGACATCCGGTAATTCAAAGTTGGAATTATTCCGTATTTCGGACTTGCGAGCGGGTTCTAATTGGATATTTGACCAATTTACATTCCGATTCACCGATTTAGAGTCTAAGTGTTGGAAAATCATAAGTTAGCGTGTTTCGGATATGAAATAGGTTTGGATTCGATCGGATCATCATCGGATCGGCATCCGATAATTCAAACTTGGAATTATTCTGTATTTCGGACTTGCGAGCGGGTTCTAATTTGATATTTGACCAATTTACGCTCCGATTCACCGATTTAGAGTCTAAGTGTTGGAAAATCATAAGTTAGCGTGTTTCGGATATGAAATAGGTTTGAACTTGAAATAGATTCGATCAGATCATCATCGGATCGGCATCCGATAATTCGAACTTGGAATTATTCCGTATTTCGGACTTGCGAGCGGGTTCTAATTTGATATTTGACCAATTTACGCTCCGATTCACCAATTTAGAGTCTAAGTGTTGGAAAATCATAAGTTAGCGTGTTTCGGATATGAAATAGGTTTGGATTCGATCCGATCGTCATCGGATCGGCATCCGATAATTCGAACTTGGAATTATTCCGTATTTCGGACTTGCGAGCGGGTTCTAATTGGATATTTGACCAATTTACGCTCCGATTCACCGATTTAGAGTCTAAGTGTTGGAAAATCATAAGTTAGCGTGTTTCGGATATGAAATAGGTTTGGATTCGATCCGATCGTCATCGGATCGGCATCCGGTAATTCGAAGTTGGAATTATTCCGTATTTCGGACTTGCGAGCGGGTTCTAATTGGATATTTGACCAATTTACGTTCCGATTCACCGATTTAGAGTCTAAGTGTTGGAAAATCATAAGTTAGCGTGTTTCGGATATGAAATTAGGTTTGGATTCGATCGGATCATCATCGGATCGGCATCCGATAATTCGAACTTGGAATTATTCTGTATTTCGGACTTGCGAGCGGGTTCTAATTTGATATTTGACCAATTTACGCTCCGATTCACCGATTTAGAGTCTAAGTGTTGGAAAATCATAAGTTAGCGTGTTTCGGATATGAAATAGGTTAGGATTCGATCGGATCATCATTGGATCGGCATCCGATAATTCGAACTTGGAATTATTCCGTATTTCGGACTTGCGAGCGGGTTCTAATTTGATATTTGACCAATTTACTCTCCGGTTCACCGATTTAGAGTCTAAGTGTTGGAAAATCATAAGTTAGCGTGTTCCGGATATGAAATAGGTTTGGATTCGAGCCGATCGTCATCGGATCGGCATCCAATAATTCGAACTTGGAATTATTCCGTATTTCGGACTTGCGAGCGGGTTCTAATTGGATATTTGACCAATTTACGCTCCGATTCACCGATTTAGAGTCTAAGTTTTGGAAAATCATAAGTTAGCGTGTTTCGGATATGAAATAGGTTTGGATTCGATCCGATCGTCATCGGATCGGCATCCGGTAATTCTAAGTTGGAATTATTCCGTATTTCGGACTTGCGAGCGGGTTCTAATTGGATATTTGACCTATTTACGTTCCGATTCACCGATTTAGAGTCTAAGTGTTGGAAAATCATAAGTTAGCGTGTTTCGGATATGAAATAGGTTTGGATTCGATCGGATCATCATCGGATCAACATCCGATAATTCGAACTTGGAATTATTCCGTATTTCGGACTTGCGAGCGAGTTCTAATTTGATATTTGACCAATTTACGCTCCGATTCACCGATTTAGAGTCTAAGTGTTGGAAAATCATAAGTTAGCGTGTTTCGGATATGAAATAGGTTTGGATTCGATCGGATCATCATCGGATCGGCATCCGATAATTCGAACTTGGAATTATTCCGTATTTCGGACTTGCGAGCGGGTTCTAATTTGATATTTGACCAATTTACGCTCCGATTCACCGATTTAGAGTTTAAGTGTTGGAAAATCATAAGTTAGCGTGTTTCGGATATGAAATAGGTTTGGATTCGATCGGATCGTCATCGGATCCGCATCCGATAATTCGAAGTTGGAATTATTCCGTATTTCGGACTTGCGAGCGGGTTCTAATTGGATATTTGACCAATTTACGATTCGATTCACCGATTTAGAGTCTAAGTGTTGGAAAATCATAATTTAGCGTGTTTCGGATATGAAATAGGTTTGGATTCGATCGGATCATCATCGGATCGGCATCCGATAATTCGAACTTGGAATTATTCCGTATTTCGGACTTGCGAGCGGGTTCTAATTTGATATTTGACCAATTTACGCTCCGATTCACCGATTTAGAGTCTAAGTGTTGGAAAATCATAAGTTAGCGTGTTTCGGATATGAAATAGGTTTGGATTCGAGCCGATCGTCATCGGATCGGCATCCAATAATTCGAACTTGGAATTATTCCGTATTTCGGACTTGCGAGCGGGTTCTAATTGGATATTTGACAATTTACGCTCCGATTCACCGATTTAGAGTCTAAGTGTTGGAAAATCATAAGTTAGCGTGTTTCGGATATGAAATAGGTTTGGATTCGATCCGATCGTCATCGGATCGGCATCCGGTAATTTGAAGTTGGAATTATTCCATATTTCGGACTTGCGAGCGGGTTCTAATTGGATATTTGACCAATTTACGTTCCGATTCACCGATTTAGAGTCTAAGTGTTGGAAAATCATAAGTTAGCGTGTTTCGGATATGAAATAGGTTTGGATTCGATCGGATCATCATCGGATCGGCATCCGATAATTCGAACTTGGAATTATTCCATATTTCGGACTTGCGAGCGGGTTCTAATTGGATATTTGACCAATTTACGTTCCGATTCACCGATTTAGAGTCTAAGTGTTGGAAAATCATAAGTTAGCGTGTTTCGGATATGAAATAGGTTTGGATTCGATCCGATCGTCATCGGATCCGCATCCGATAATTCGAAGTTGGAATTATTCCGTATTTCGGACTTGCGAGCGGGTTCTAATTGGATATTTGACCAATTTACGATTCGATTCATCGATTTAGAGTCTAAGTGTTGGAAAATCATAAGTTAGCGTGTTTCGGATATGAAATAGCTAGGTTTGGATTTGATCGGATCGTCATCGGATCGGCATCCGATAATTCGAACTTGGAATTATTCTGTATTTCGGACTTGCGAGCGGGTTCTAATTGGATATTTGACCAATTTACGCTCCGATTCACCGATTTAGAGTCTAAGTGTTGGAAAATCATAAGTTAGCGTGTTTCAGATATGAAATAGGTTTGGATTCGATCCGATCGTCATCGGATCGGCATCCGGTAATTCGAAGTTGGAATTATTCCGTATTTCGGACTTGCGAGCGGGTTCTAATTGGATATTTGACCAATTTACGTTCCGATTCACCGATTTAGAGTCTAAGTGTTGGAAAATCATAAGTTAGCGTGTTTCGGATATGAAATAGGTTTGGATTCGATCCGATCGTTATCGGATCCGCATCCGATAATTCGAAGTTGGAATTATTTCGTATTTCGGACTTGCGAGCGGGTTCTAATTGGATATTTGACCAATTTACGATTCGATTCATCGATTTAGAGTCTAAGTGTTGGAAAATCATAAGTTAGCGTGTTTCGGATATGAAATAGCTAGGTTTGGATTCGATCGGATCGTCATTGGATCGGCATCCGATAATTCGAACTTGGAATTATTCCGTATTTCGGACTTGCGAGTGGGTTCTAATTGGATATTTGACAAATTTACGCTCCGATTCACCGATTTAGAGTCTAAGTGTTGGAAAATTATAAGTTAGCGTGTTTCGGATATGAAATAGGTTTGGATTCGATCCGATCGTCATCGGATCGGCATCCGGTAATTCGAAGTTGGAATTATTCCGTATTTCGGACTTGCGAGCGGGTTCTAATTAAATATTTGACCAATTTATGTTCCGATTCACCGATTTAGAGTCTAAGTGTTGGAAAATCATAAGTTAGCGTGTTTCGGATATGAAATAGGTTTGGATTCGATCGGATCATCATCGGATCGGCATCCGATAATTCGAACTTGGAATTATTCCGTATTTCGGACTTGCGAGCGGGTTCTAATTTGATATTTGACCAATTTACGCTCCGATTCACCGATTTAGAGTCTAAGTGTTGGAAAATCATAAGTTAGCGTGTTTCGGATATGAAATAGGTTTGGATTCGAGCCGATCGTCATCGGATCGGCATCCAATAATTCGAACTTGGAATTATTC
The DNA here is from genome assembly GCA_947650365.1 of Chamaelirium japonicum. Classification (NCBI taxonomy): domain Eukaryota; kingdom Viridiplantae; phylum Streptophyta; class Magnoliopsida; order Liliales; family Melanthiaceae; genus Chamaelirium; species Chamaelirium japonicum. Next base: position 89,263,224 of record OX393549.1, on the reverse strand, counting down.
CGTATTTCGGACTTACGAGCGGGTTCTAATTGGATATTTGACCAATTTACGCTCCGCTTCACCAATTTAGAGTCTAAGTGTTGGAAAATCATAAGTTAGCGTGTTTCGGATATGAAATAGGTTTGGATCGATCGGATCGTCATCGGATCGGTATCCGATAATTCGAACTTGGAATTATTCCGTATTTCGGACTTGCGAGCGAGTTCTAATTGGATATTTGACCAATTTACGCTCCGATTCACCGATTTAGAGTCTAAGTGTTGGAAAATCATAAGTTAGCGTGTTTCGGATATGAAATAGGTTTGGATTCGAGCCGTTCGTCATCGGATCGGCATCCAATAATTCAAACTTGGAATTATTCCATATTTCGGACTTGCGAGCGGGTTCTAATTGGATATTTGACCAATTTACGCTCCGATTCACCGATTTAGAGTCTAAGTGTTGGATAATCATAACTTAGCGTGTTTCGGATATGAAATAGGTTTGGATTCGATCCGATCGTCATCGGATCGGTATTCGATAATTCGAACTTGGAATTATATTCCGTATTTCGGACTTGCGAGCGGGTTCTAATTGGATATTTGACCAATTTACGATCCGATTAACCGATTTAGAGTCTAACTGTTTCATATTGTTTCATATTGCGAGCGGGTTCATAGTGTTTCATATTATTTCATATGTAAATCATACTGTTTCATATGTAAATCAAACTGTTTCATATTGTTTCATATATAAATCTTACTGTTTCATATGTAAATTAAATTGTTTCAGATGACATCACGGTCATATGTTCGTAGAGGCAGAGGCAGGGGTGGGGTAGCTCGGAGCGCTCCGGCTGCCACCCCCGGGTCCGAGGCTGAGCCGTACGGATCTGGTAGTGCTGTTCCTCTCTCTACACCAGCTCCTGCTGTGGTCGCAGCCTTCGGAGCTTCGAGCAGTGCTCAGCACTCGGCTACAGCGTCTACGCCCACAGGTATTGTTTAGATCTAAAGTTTTATACATGTTGTAAATACTTCTTCAGTACTGATGTATATTTTATTTGCAGGGTCGACCAGGCACGTAGGCGACCGGGGCGTGACGATGGCCCGGCGCTTGTCGGCCTTACGCGAGCCGCTGTCCCTACAGTGGAGCGGCGGGACCTTTGTGGGCGAGCACACTTCTGACGCCGCCACGTGGGTCGGCATGATAGTACGGGAGGAGAGGAATGCCCCGATTGTGGGGTTAAGGGGGTGGAAGAACATTGATGCATCCTATAAGGAGAGGATGTATCAGCAATTTTTGGTACGTTAGTTTCATTAAAGCATTTTAAAATAATATCGTACTTCTTGATAATTTGATTTGATAAAATGACTTGTTTCTAAATTGATTTTACAGGAGAAATTTAAATGGGAGAACATGGAAACCGACACCCATCGGGAGGACTTGTGGAAGACGATGGGTGAGCGGTACAGGGATTACCGTCACGAGCTCTACAAGCTCTACGGTTACTTGGTCGGCCAGCCAGCTGAGGAGGTACAGGCTGCGGCCGGGACGAGAGACGCGCCACCGCTACACATTCTACAGTTTTTGGTCGCTCACTGGGCCACCCTTAGCTTTCAGGTATAATTATAATTTTGTTGATTCGTACTTGTTTTAATGTTATACTAAAAATTTGTATTGATGTTTCAAAATTTAATCGATTGCACAGAATAAATCTGCTATAGGCAAGCAGAATAGAAGTGCCTCGACGACACCTGCTCCAGTGAAGGGGAGGACCTCCATGCCCCAGCTTGCCCAGCAGCTGGTAAATTATACAAACATTGTTATTATTTAAAACTCTATAAATGTTATATTAACTCATCTATTTATTTTATATGTCCAACAGACACAGTCCTTGGGCCACGAGCCTAATAGGATTGACCTTTTTGAGGCCTCTAGGAGGCGGCGTATCGATGGGGCATTTCTGGACGACAGGGTTGCCTCGCAAGTGGTAAGTAATTAAATTACTGTTAATATATTCTTATACATATGCCATAAAATATCATTGAATATCATTAGTTGTTTTTATATAGGAGAGGATGCGACTTCTGGTGACCCCGTCGGGCGAGGCCGGCTCCTCCACCAGCTCAGTATCTGTCGACTCAGCGATGGATACTGTGCTGAGACCTGCCACGCACGGCCGTGTCCTCTGTACGGGCCTTGGAGTCACGCCCTCCTCCTACTTTGGACGAGAGGGTATGCGCTCGAGGGCACGGGACACCCAGACCGGTGCTATCACTCAGCTGCAGTCTGCGCTAGACGCGGAGCGAGAGCAGAGGCAGGCCCTCGAGCAGAGGATTGAGGCGGAGCGAGAGCAGAGGCAGGCCCTCGAGCAGAGGGTTGAGGCGGAGAAGAAGGCCCTCGATGAGGAAAGAGAAGCTCGCAGGGAACTAGAGCGTCGGCTTAATGACTTCATAAGCTGGTCTAGCGGTGGCTCATGATCAGGTACTTACTAATCTTTATAATATTAGTAAAAAATATGAATCATACTAATTTGAGTTTAGATCATATTATCACACTTATGATTTTCCAACACTTAGATTCTAAATCGGTGAATCGAAGCGTAAATTCTTCAAATATCCAATTAGAACCCGCTCGCAAGTCCGAAATACGGAATAATTCCAAGTTCGAATTATCGGATGCCGATCCGATACGGATCGGATCGAATCCAAACCTATTTCATATCCGAAACACGCTAAGTTATGATTTTCCAACACTTAGATTCTAAATCGGTGAATCGGAGCGTAAATTCTTCAAATATCCAATTAGAACTCGCTTGCAAGTCCGAAATACGGAATAATTCCAAGTTTGAATTATCGGATGCCGATCCGATGACGATCGGATCGAATCCAAACCTATTTCATATCCGAAACACGCTAAGTTATGATTTTCCAACACTTAGACTCTAAATCGGTGAAGCGGAGCGTAAATTGGTCAAATATCCAATTAGAACCCGCTCGCAAGTCCGAAATACGGAATAATTCTAAGTTCGAATTATCGGATGCCGATCCGATGACGATCAGATCGAATCCAAACCTATTTCATATCTGAAACACGCTAACTTATGATTTTCCAACACTTAGACTCTAAATCGGTGAATCGGAGCGGTAATTGGTCAAATATCCAATTAGAACCCGCTCGCAAGTCCGAAATACGGAATAAATCCAAGTTCGAATTATCGGATGCCGATCCGATGATGATCCGATCGGCATCCGATAATTCGAACTTGGAATTATTCCGTATTTCGGACTTGCGAGCGGGTTCTAATTTGATATTTGACCAATTTACGCTCCGATTCACCGATTTAGAGTCTAAGTGTTGGAAAATCATAAGTTAGCGTGTTTCGGATATAAAATAGGTTTGGATTCGATCGGATCGTCATCGGATCCGCATCCGATAATTCGAAGTTGGAATTATTCCGTATTTCGAACTTGCGAGCGGGTTCTAATTGGATATTTGACCAATTTACGATTCGATTCACCGATTTAGAGTCTAAGTGTTGGAAAATCATAAGTTAGCGTGTTTCGGATATGAAATAGCTAGGTTTGGATTCGATCCGATCGTCATCGGATCGGCATCCGATAATTCGAACTTGGAATTATTCCGTATTTTGGACTTGCGAGCAAATTCTAATTGGATATTTGACCAATTTACGCTCCGATTCACCGATTTAGAGTCTAAGTGTTGGAAAATCATAAGTTAGCGTGTTTCGGATATGAAATAGGTTTGGATCGATCGGATCGTCATCGGATCGGCATCCGATAATTCGAACTTGGATTTATTCCGTATTTCGGACTTGCGAGCGAGTTCTAATTGGATATTTGACCAATTTACGCTCCGATTCACCGATTTAGAGTCTAAGTGTTGGAAAATCATAAGTTAGCGTGTTTCGGATATGAAATAGGTTTGGATTCGATCCGATCGTCATCGGATCGGCATCCGATAATTCGAACTTAGAATTATTCCGTATTTCGAACTTGCGAGCGGGTTCTAATTGGATATTTGACCAATTTACGCTCCGCTTCACCGATTTAGAGTCTAAGTGTTGGAAAATCATAATTTAGCGTGTTTCGGATATGAAATAGGTTTGGATTCGATCCGATCGTCATCGGATCGGCATCCGATAATTCGAACTTGGAATTATTCCGTATTTCGGACTTGCAAGCGAGTTCTAATTGGATATTTGAAGAATTTACGCTCCGATTCACCGATTTAGAATCTAAGTGTTGGAAAATCATAACTTAGCGTGTTTCGGATATGAAATAGGTTTGGATTCGATCCGATCCGTATCGGATCGGCATCCGATAATTCGAACTTGGAATTATTCCGTATTTCGGACTTGCGAGCGGGTTCTAATTGGATATTTGAAGAATTTACGCTTCGATTCACCGATTTAGAATCTAAGTGTTGGAAAATCATAAGTGTGATAATATGATCTAAACTCAAATTAGTATGATTCATATTTTTTACTAATATTATAAAGATTAGTAAGTACCTGATCATGAGCCACCGCTAGACCGGCTTATGAAGTCATTAAGCCGACGCTCTAGTTCCCTGCGAGCTTCTCTTTCCTCATCGAGGGCCTTCTTCTCCGCCTCAACCCTCTGCTCGAGGGCCTGCCTCTGCTCTCGGTCCGCCTCAATCCTCTGCTCGAGGGCCTGCCTCTGCTCTCGCTCCGCGTCTAGCGCAGACTGCAGCTGAGTGATAGCACCGGTCTGGGTGTCCCGTGCCCTCGAGCGCATACCCTCTCGTCCAAAGTAGGAGGAGGGCGTGACTCCAAGGCCCGTACAGAGGACACGGCCGTGCGTGGCAGGTCTCAGCACAGTATCCATCGCTGAGTCGACAGATACTGAGCTGGTGGAGGAGCCGGCCTCGCCCGATGGGGTCACCAGAAGTCGCATCCTCTCCTATATAAAAACAACCAATGATATTCAATGATATTTTATGGCATATGTATAAGAATATATTAACAGTAATTTAATTACTTACCACTTGCGAGGCAACCCTGTCGTCCAGAAATGCCCCATCGATACGCCGCCTCCTAGAGGCCTCAAAAAGGTCAATCCTATTAGGCTCGTGGCCCAAGGACTGTGTCTGTTGGACATATAAAATAAATAGATGAGTTAATATAACATGTATAGAGTTTTAAATAATAACAATGTTTGTATCATTTACCAGCTGCTGGGCAAGCTGGGGCATGGAGGTCCTCCCCTTCACTGGAGCAGGTGTCGTCGAGGCACTTCTATTCTGCTTGCCTATAGCAGATTTATTCTGTGCAATCGATTAAATTTTGAAACATCAATACAAATTTTTAGTATAACATTAAAACAAGTACGAATCAACAAAATTATAATTATACCTGAAAGCTAAGGGTGGCCCAGTGAGCGACCAAAAACTGTAGAATGTGTAGCGGTGGCGCGTCTCTCGTCCCGGCCGCAGCCTGTACCTCCTCAGCCGGTTGGCCGACCAAGTAACCGTAGAGCTTGTAGAGCTCGTGATGGTAATCCCTGTACCGCTCACCCATCGTCTTCCATAAGTCCTCCCGATGGGTGTCGGTTTCCATGTTCTCCCATTTAAATTTTTCCTGTAAAATCAATTTAGAAACAAGTCATTTTACCAAATCAAATTATCAAGAAGTACGATATTATTTTAAAATGCTTTAATGAAACTAACGTACCAAAAACTGCTGATACATCCTCTCCTTATAGGATGCATCAATGTTCTTCCACCCCCTTAACCCCACAATCGGGGCATTCCTCTCCTCCCGTACTATCATGCCGACCCACGTGGCGGCGTCAGAAGCGTGCTCGCCCACAAAGGTCCCGCCGCTCCACTGTAGGGACAGCGGCTCGTGTAAGGCCGACAAGCGCCGGGCCGTCGTCACGCCCCGGTCGCCTACGTGCCTGGTCGACCCTGCAAATAAAATATACATCAGTACTGAAGAAGTATTTACAACATGTATAAAACTTTGGATCTAAACATTACCTGTGGGCGTAGACGCTGTAGCCGAGTGCTGAGCACTGCTCGAAGCTCCGGAGGCTGCGACCACAGCAGGAGCTGGTGTGGAGAGAGGAACAACACTACCAGATCCGTACGGCTCAGCCTCGGACCCTGGGGTGGCAGCCGGAGTGCTCCGAGCTACCCTCCCCTGCCTCTTCCTCTACGAACATATGACCGTGATGCTATCTGAAACAATTTAATTTACATATGAAATAGTAAGATTTACATATGAAACAATATGAAACAGTTTGATTTACATATGAAACAGTATGATTTACATATGAAACAATATGAAACAATATGAAACAATATGAACCCGCTCGCAATACGAAACAATATGAAACAATATGAAACAGTTAGACTCTAAATCGGTTAATCGGATCGTAAATTAGTCAAATATCCAATTAGAACCCGCTCGCAAGTCCGAAATACGGAATATAATTCCAAGTTCGAATTATCGGATGCCGATCCGATGACGATCGGATCGAATCCAAACCTATTTCATATCCGAAACACGCTAAGTTATGATTATCCAACACTTAGACTCTAAATCGGTGAATCGGAGCGTAAATTGGTCAAATATCCAATTAGAACCCGCTCGCAAGTCCGAAATATGGAATAATTCCAAGTTCGAATTATTGGATGCCGATCCGATGACGATCGACTCGAATCCAAACCTATTTCATATCCGAAACACGCTAACTTATGATTTTCCAACACTTAGACTCTAAATCGGTGAATCGGAGCGTAAATTGGTCAAATATCCAATTAGAACTCGCTCGCAAGTCCGAAATACGGAATAATTCCAAGTTCGAATTATCGGATGCCGATCCGATGACGATCCGATCGATCCAAACCTATTTCATATCCGAAACACGCTAACTTATGATTTTCCAACACTTAGACTCTAAATTGGTGAAGCGGAGCGTAAATTGGTCAAATATCCAATTAGAACCCGCTCGCAAGTCCGAAATACGGAATAATTCCAAGTTCGAATTATTGGATGCCGATCCGATGACGATCGGCTCGAATCCAAACCTATTTCATATCCGAAACACGCTAACTTATGATTTTCCAACACTTAGACTCTAAATCGGTGAATCGGAGCGTAAATTGGTCAAATATCAAATTAGAACCCGCTCGCAAGTCCGAAATACGGAATAATTCCAAGTTCGAATTATCGGATGCCGATCCGATGATGATCCGATCGAATCCAAACCTATTTCATATCCGAAACACGCTAACTTATGATTTTCCGACACTTAGACTCTAAATCGGTGAATCGGAACGTAAATTGGTCAAATATCCAATTAGAACCCGCTCGCAAGTCCGAAATACGGAATAATTCCAACTTCGAATTACCGGATGCCGATCCGATGACGATCGGATCGAATCCAAACCTATTTCATATCCGAAACACGCTAACTTATGATTTTCCAACACTTAGACTCTAAATCGGTGAATCGGAGCGTAAATTGGTCAAATATCCAATTAGAACCCGCTCGCAAGTCCGAAATACGGAATAATTCCAAGTTCGAATTATCGATGCCGATCCGATCGAATCCAAACCTAGCTATTTCATATCCGAAACACGCTAACTTATGATTTTCCAACACTTAGACTCTAAATCGGTGAATCGAATCGTAAATTGGTCAAATATCCAATTAGAACCCGCTCGCAAGTCCGAAATACGGAATAATTCCAACTTCGAATTATCGGATGCGGATCCGATGACGATCGGATCGAATCCAAACCTATTTCATATCCGAAACACGCTAACTTATGATTTTCCAACACTTAGACTCTAAATCGGTGAATCGGAACGTAAATTGGTCAAATATCCAATTAGAACCCGCTCGCAAGTCCGAAATACGGAATAATTCCAACTTCGAATTACCGGATGCCGATCCGATGACGATCGGATCGAATCCAAACCTATTTCATATCCGAAACACGCTAACTTATGATTTTCCAACACTTAGACTCTAAATCGGTGAATCGGAGCGTAAATTGGTCAAATATCCAATTAGAACCCGCTCGCAAGTCCGAAATACGGAATAATTCCAAGTTCGAATTATCGGATGCCGATCCGATGACGATCCGATCGAATCCAAACCTAGCTATTTCATATCCGAAACACGCTAACTTATGATTTTCCAACACTTAGACTCTAAATCGGTGAATCGAATCGTAAATTGGTCAAATATCCAATTAGAACCCGTTCGCAAGTCCGAAATACAGAATAATTCCAACTTCGAATTATCGGATGCGGATCCGATGACGATCGGATCGAATCCAAACCTATTTCATATCCGAAACACGCTAACTTATGATTTTCCAACACTTAGACTCTAAATCGGTGAATCGGAACGTAAATTGGTCAAATATCCAATTGGAACCCGCTCGCAAGTCCGAAATACGGAATAATTCCAAGTTCGAATTATCGGATGCCGATCCGATGATGATCCGATCGAATCCAAACCTATTTCATATCGGAAACACGCTAACTTATGATTTTCCAACACTTAGACTCTAAATCGGTGAATCGGAACGTAAATTGGTCAAATATCCAATTAGAACCCGCTCGCAAGTCCGAAATACGGAATAATTCCAACTTCGAATTACCGGATGCCGATCCGATGACTATCGGATCGAATCCAAACCTATTTCATATCCGAAACACGCTAACTTATGATTTTCCAACACTTAGACTCTAAATCGGTGAATCGGAGCATAAATTGGTCAAATATCCAATTAGAACCCGCTCGCAAGTCCGAAATACGGAATAATTCGAAGTTCGAATTATTGGATGCCGATCCGATGACGATTGGCTCGAATCCAAATCTATTTCATATCCGAAACACGCTAACTTATGATTTTCCAACACTTAGACTCTAAATCGGTGAATCGGAGCGTAAATTGGTCAAATATCAAATTAGAACCCGCTCGCAAGTCCGAAATACGGAATAATTCCAAGTTTGAATTATCGGATGCCGATCCGATGATGATCCGATCGAATCCAAACCTATTTCATATCCGAAACATGCTAACTTATGATTTTCCAACACTTAGACTCTAAATCGGTGAATCAGAACGTAAATTGGTCAAATATCCAATTAGAACCCGCTCGCAAGTCCGAAATACAGAATAATTCCAACTTCGAATTACCGGATGCCGATCCGATGACGATCGGATCGAATCCAAACCTATTTCATATCCGAAACACGCTAACTTATGATTTTCCAACACTTAGACTCTAAATCGGTGAATCGGAGCGTAAATTGGTCAAATATCCAATTAGAACCCGCTCGCAAGTCCGAAATACGGAATAATTCCAAGTTTGAATTATCGGATGCCGATCCGATGACGATCCGATCGAATCCAAACCTAGCTATTTCATATCCGAAACACGCTAACTTATGATTTTCCAACACTTAGACTCTAAATCGGTGAATCGAATCGTAAATTGGTCAAATATCCAATTAGAACCCGCTCGCAAGTCCGAAATACGGAATAATTCCAACTTCGAATTATCGGATGCGGATCCGATGACGATCGGATCGAATCAAAACCTATTTCATATCCGAAACACGCTAACTTATGATTTTCCAACACTTAGACTCTAAATCGGTGAATCGGAACGTAAATTGGTCAAATATCCAATTAGAACCCGCTCGCAAGTCCGAAATACGGAATAATTCCAACTTCGAATTACCGGATGCCGATCCGATGACGATCGGATCGAATCCAAACCTATTTCATATCCGAAACACGCTAACTTATGATTTTCCAACACTTAGACTCTAAATCGGTGAATCGGAGCGTAAATTGGTCAAATATCCAATTAGAACCCGCTCGCAAGTCCGAAATACGGAATAATTCCAAGTTCGAATTATCGGATGCCGATCCGATGACGATCCGATCGAATCCAAACCTAGCTATTTCATATCCGAAACACGCTAACTTATGATTTTCTAATACTTAGACTCTAAATCGGTGAATTGAATCGTAAATTGGTCAAATATCCAATTAGAACCCGCTCGCAAGTCCGAAATACGGAATAATTCCAACTTCGAATTATCGGATGCGGATCCGATGACGATCGGATTGAATCCAAACCTATTTCATATCCGAAACACGCTAACTTATGATTTTCCAACACTTAGACTCTAAATCGGTGAATCGGAGCGTAAATTGGTCAAATATCCAATTAGAACCCGCTCGCAAGTCCGAAATACGAAATAATTCCAAGTTCGAATTATCGGATGCCGATCCGATGACGATCGGATCGAATCCAAACCTATTTCATATCCGAAACACGCTAAGTTATGATTTTCCAACACTTAGACTCTAAATCGGTGAATCGGAGCGTAAATTGGTCAAATATCCAATTAGAACCCGCTCGCAAGTCCGAAATATGGAATAATTCCTAGTTCGAATTATCGGATGCCGATCCGATGACGATCGGATCGAATCCAAACCTATTTCATATCCGAAACACGCTAACTTATGATTTTCCAACTCTTAGACTCTAAATCGGTGAATCGATCGGATCGTAAATCGGGGAAACGGTATGATTTACATATGAAACGGTATGATTTACATATGAATCGGTGAAACAGTATGATTTACATATGAAATAATATGATATACATATGAAACAATATGATTTAATTATATATGAAATAATTTGATTTAAATATGAAACAATTTGATTTACATACGGTCTAGTCATTTTCTGTCTCATCTCTGTCACTCTCATCGCTTCCCTCTTCTATTATTTGATCTGCATTCGCTGTCTAGTTTATATTGTCGACATCTTCATTTTTGTCGTGCACTGCGTCGACAATGATTATCTCATCATTCTGGTATGCATCCAAATCATCATCGATGACCCCCGCATCCTTGTCTCCCATGTCATAAAAATCTCTAGGTGGTGACCTAACTACAATTTGCCAACCTGAAGAGGTATTATCCGATGCATAAAATATCTGTTGCGCTTGAGAGGCAAGAATGAATGGATCTTCATATTGGGTATTCAATCTCTTGGCAGTGTTGATGCTGATAAAACCGTATTTGTCGACATTATAACCACTCCCGCGATTATTAACATCATACCAATCGCATTTGAATAATACGATCCGATTTTGGCCAAGGAATTTAATCTCGAGAATCTCGTTGAGGACGCCGTAGAAGTCGATATTTTCTAATTCTTCTTGCTCACCGTTGACGACAACCCCACTATTTTGGGTTCTTCGTGATTTTTCACTATCTTTCGTCCGAAATTTATAACCGTTCACGATATAACCATCGTACGATATTGCGTCTTGCAAAGGACTACAAGATAAGCGCCAGAGATCCTCATTCATCAGTGGATCGTGGTTGTCGTGCAGCTCCTGTGCCTATAATAACCACACGACATTCATGATATGAATACATAATTATTGTTCGGTAATGGATGTCAATGAAATTCAGTAATGATGTGAATACTTACGTGTTTCTCGAACCACGATGGGAATTCACGATCATGAATTTGGGGAGCATTTCGAGTACCCCGATTATTAATGATGGCTTTATGCTTCCTGTTTTACCGGTTATGAATTAGATTATAATTAGCATATATACTTAATGAATGGACTGAAAGAATGAGTAAATGATCGTAAAATGCTTACTCAATGAATGGCCACACTTCATCACATTGGCGCAACACATACATATGTGCCTGTTGAATCTCATCTACAGACAATCGACGGGTTTTGCCTCCTCCTACAGGTCTACCCATTTCGGCAAATATAGACAGACCCCCATCGAAGTCTATTGGACCACCGTCATAGTTCCGCTCAAGTTGATTGAATCGCGTGTCTATACCATGTAGGTATCTTGAGCAGAATGTTAGACATTTTTCTGCTAGGTATCCTTCAGCAATTGATCCCTCCGGACGACTTTTATTACGAACATATGATTTCAATGTTCGCAAGTACCTAATTTGAGAAAAAAATATTTGGATGAATATATCAAGAACGATCAAATACATTGTGCGAATGAGACGAGACGATTACCTCTCGATAAAATACATCCACCGGTAATGAACTGGGCCGCCGAGTTTGGCCTCATTTGCCAAGTGCACGGTCAAATGCACCATGACATCAAAGAAGGAAGGTGGAAATATCATCTCTAACTTGCACAATGTGAGCGCAATATCCCTCTCCATCTGTTCAAGTTGGTCCACTCTAAGTACCTTCGAGCACAACTGTCTGAAAAAAGTACTGAGCTCAATTAACGGACCGGACACCTCTTCGGTTAAATTCCACGTATAGCAAGAGATAACAATCGCTGCATAAGAACATGACAATCGTGGCTCTTTAATCCAGACAACTTTCGGCCGTTCTCTTGCACGCATTGTGCGATATTCGAAGAATAACCGTCTGGCATTTTCACAGACCGTAGGAATGCACATAAGGCTGCCTTTTGCTGTGAGCTCATGGTGTAGCATGCAACTGGCAACACATACTTATCCCCAATCTCTTGGGGATGAAGTGATTTTCGGATGCCCAACTCCTTAAGATCGAGACGAGATTTAAGATTATCCTTCGTCTTACCGTCGAGATTCAGCAGTGTTCCTATAATGTTGTCACACACATTTTTCTCGATATGCATGACATCCAAGTTATGCCGCAAGAGTAGGCTGCTCCAGTACGGTAGTTTAAAGAAAATACTCTTCTTCTTCCAGTTATGCTCACGCGTAGAATCTTCATGCGTTCTCTTCTTTTTACCTTTTCCAAGTGCCACGGCATCAAGCTGATCCAATTCGCACAAGACTTCTACCCCCGAAAGCTGCTCCGGGGCCTTTGCAAGTTCCTTCTTGCCGTTGAAAGCTCTTTTGTTCTGCCTCCACTTATGGCCGTCAACAAGGAATCTTCGATGGCCCATATAACAGAACTTACCTCCGTTCTTCAACCGTAATGAATCTGTCTCCTTATTGCATGTAGGGCACGCCAATTTTCCTTTAGTACTCCACCCGGATAAGTTGGCATATGCAGGAAAATCGTTGATGGTCCATAGAAGTGCCGCATGCATCCGAAAATTCTGGCGCAACGAGGCATCATACGTATCGGCCCCAACTTCCCATAACTCGTTCAACTCCTCAATCAACGGCTGCAAGTAAACGTCAATATCATTACCAGGCGACCTGGGTCCGGGAATAAGCAAGGAGAGCATTGTGTATGGCTTTTTTAAGCACATCCAGGGAGGCAAATTGTATAGAACTAGAACAACTGGCCAAATGCTGTACGACACACTCATATTCCCAAAGGGATTGAAGCCATCGCTAGCAAGCCCTAACCTGACGTTGCGAACTTCACATGCGAATTCAGGATATGTATGATCAAAATCTTTCCACGTCAGAGAGTCGGCCGGATGTCTCATAATCCCGTCATCTGTACGTTCTCGTGCATGCCACCTCATGTGCTCAGCAGTCTTCGATGACATAAACAACCTTTGAAGCCTGTCCCTGAGCGGGAAGTATAGGAGAACCTTTGCAGATATATTTTTCTTCCTTCGACTGGTACTAGACTCGGCATCCGTCTCTTTATATCTCGTTGCTCCGCATATGTGGCATGACCGCGCATGTTCGTACTCTTTCCGGTACAACATACAATCGTTCACGCATGCATCAATTTTCTCATAACCCAGACCGAGATCTTTAATTGTCTTCTTCGCCTCGTAGAATGATTTCGGTACTGTCTCACCCATAGGAAAAGCCTCTTTCAGCAACTCTACCAATATATTAAATAACTTATTACTCCAACCATTGAGGCACTTCAAATGAAGAAGCTTTACAGTGAAAGAGAGTTTTGAAAACTTCTCACACCCCGGGTATAGAGGTTGTTCGGCATCTTTAAGCAATCTGTAGAACTTGTCCGCTTCGATATTGGGCTGATCACCTGACGGTGTTTCCGTGCCTATTCCACCTTGCAAATCATGTATCATACCCTGCATGTCATCGTCATCGTCTGTATTAATATTATCATCAGCGATCACTGTGTTTGAAGTTTCACCGTGAGCTGCCATGGGGATTGCATCTAGCTCCTCACCGTGCGAGAACCAACGGGTATAGGTAATGTCAATGCCACACATTACCAGATCAACCTCACATTCCTCTCGAACCTTCCTAATCACCCTTCCGCAGTCTATACAGGGACACACAATTTTTCCATCAAGCGGTGCAAGACGCTCAAATGCAAAATCCAGAAATTTCCTGACTCCTTCTCTGTACTCTTGGCTCATGCGATTCGAATTACGCATCCAACTCTTATCGATCGAAGACATCTTCGTCTATCTGGCTATACAACACCTGACATATAATTTCAAACAATGTTATAAGACTCCGCACAATTTCGGTTTCGGTTCCCGAGTATGGAACACCGAACCAAAACTTCTACAGACCATCCATATCCCTAATGGATGGGTGTATTATGATGAGTAGACTAGTCACATAGTAAACCTAGGGTTGGTGGCCAGCATTTGAACTGCTGATAGTTCGAATGCTAGGCATAGCACCAAAGTTATGCGATAGTAAGTCAACAAGTCAGGGAGCCTCATCAAGTAAACACTTGGGGTCTGACGGTTCTCTCTGTCACTCGAGTAGATTTATGGCTTTAGCATACCTCATATCACACCGAACCGACAAAAACCGACCATTTCGGTTTCGGTTTCGGTTTCGGTTTTGATTTTTCGTAAACCGAAAAAAATATAACCGACAAAACCGACACCGAAACCGACCGACAAAACCGACGCTCACCCTAGTCTAAAAACTACATTTTGCCCCCCATTCCCCCATTCAATTCAGTTTTGATAGGATATAAAAATTCAATGTTTTAATTAAAACACGAAAACTCGACTCGACTCGAAACCTTAATGAGTCGAGTAGACTCGACAACTCGGCTAAAACCCGACAAAACTCGAGTCGGATCGAAACTCAGCCGAGTCGGATCGAAACTCAGCCGAGTCGGATCGAAACTCGAGTTTTGGATCGAGTCGGATCGAAACTCAGCCGAGTCGAGTCGACTCGGCCGAGTGTAAAGTCGACTCTGCGAGTTTTCAAGCAAAATATATAGGATTTTTAACCAGCCATAACCTTTTTTAACATGACATTATAGAAATTGTGGCAGCATCCACCATCCGTGAAAATCAGCAATGTCAGCAAAATGGATATGGATAGAAATCCATTAAGTGAAGACTATTGAATTGCTCTAACTATGAAAAATAAATCAACAAAATAGATATTTGAAATCAGTAAGAGGAGTATTTTGAAATATGGGAAAGCATGTCTAATTAAATGAAAGACTTCATTCATGATCGAAATATGAAAAAAAAAAAATCAGCAATGCATGGGTAAGATGAATGAACTCCAGGGCATTTGCATTCAAGGAGGAGGAGCTCACCGGGGGGAGGAGGAGGAGGAGGAGCTCGCCGACACGCACGAGAGGAGCTCATCGGAGTCCACAGGAGGAGGAGGAGGCGGAGCTCGCCGGTGCGCACGAGAGGGGAGGGGTGGCCGGCCGGCCGGAGGGGGGGAGGGAGGCCGGGGAGGGGGGGGAGGCCGGGGAGGGGGGGAGGGTGGCCGGGGAGGGGGGGGGAGGCCGGGGAGGGGGGGAGGGTGGCCGGGGAGGGGGGGAGATTGAGAGAGAGAGAGAGAGAGGGGCGGCCGGGAGAGATCGAAACAGAAGAGATCAAAGGGGATCTCGTCTTTTTAATTTATAACAGGGTTTTTACCGACGGGAAGTTTGCCTTCCGTCGGTAAAACTAATCTTTTTACCGACGGTAAATAACTATCCGTCGGTAAAACTCCACCACGAAACCACAAGTTCAATTTTTTCCAGAGGCTCGGTTTGGCACCTTGAGTTTCGTCGGGACATTTTACCGACGGAAACTTAATTACCGTCGGTATGGTACCGACGGACATATAAATTCCGTCGGTATAATTAGTTATACCGACGGAAATTTAACGTCCGTCGGTAAAAAGCACGACGAAAATCAACGTTCTATTTTTTTCCAGAGGCTCGGTTTTTACACTGAGTTTCGTCGGGACAATTTTACCGACGGATATTTAATTACCGTCGGTATATTGCCGACGGACATATTATGGCTGTCGGTAAAATTGGTTATACCGACGGAAATACAATTTCCGTCGGTACAATATCACGACGATGACATTTTGCCGACGGTCTATATGTAGCCGTCGGTATAAAGGATATTACCGACGGTAAATATGTTTACCGTCGGTATAAATATGCAAAGAAAATTTAAAAAATTAAAGTCATAATACCGACGGATATTATTGTCACCGTCGGTAAAACGTGTATTATTACCGACGGTGATAATAATATCCGTCGGTAAAGACCCTATTTCTTGTAGTGTGGTATTTGAGCGAGCCTAGTGCTCCACCTCCTACCTGGAGCCCATCTGGCTGTTAGGATTTGGAAGTTTCATTTGGACTTTTAAAAGTCAAATCTATCTAAGTGTGCTTTAAAATATTTTTCAATCCTCAGATTTCAACTCCTTACTTTGGTCCGAAATGACCTCACCAAACCATGAAATCCTTAGTGCCAAACCCGAGAAGTTTGACGGGTCTAACTTCAAGAGGTGGCAAAACCAGATGCAATTTTGGCTAACCACACTTGGATTACTGTCAGCCATAGGTGAAACCGCACCAGGAGTATCCAGTGGGTCTAGTCAAACATGTCGTACCCGAGCCTCCACTTCACAACCTGAACCTGAATCAACTTCTGGTATTCCTACTAGGACCCCAGAAGAAATCAACTATCATGGCCTTCATAGGATCCTAGGGGCCTTATCTGATAGACTCTATGATATCTATTATACCATTCAAAACCCTAAGGACCTATGGGATACCCTAGAGCGTAAGTATGGCCTAGATGATGTTGGAGTAAAATGCTTCAAAGCGTTAGACTTCAACAGCTTCAAAATGGTTGACTCCAAACCCATGAATGATCAGATTCATGAGTTTGAGAACCTAGTCCAACATCTGAAGACTAATGGTTCCACCCTTGATGAAACTTTCCAAATAGCTTGTCTTATAGATAAACTACCTGCTTCTTGGTCCGAGTTTTCTAAACACCTAAGTTATACCCAAGGTGACCTAACCCTAACTCAAGTTCTAAACTCTATTAGAATTGAGGAGCAATATAGGCTCAGGGAAAAGGGATTCTCCGAATCCAAACCTAAGGTCAACATCATAGAGAGTCAACCATCCAAGCCATTCCAAAAACCTAGACATAAATTCCAGAAGTAACCCTTCCACCCTAAGCCTAAGCCATATACTAAGAAGCCCTACCATAGCAACCATAACCCAAACCATCCCAAGGACCAAAAGAAGGAAGGAGTGCGTTGTTGCTACGTCTGCAGTCGGACCAATCACATGGCCAACCAATGCTTCTACAAGAAGCCATCACCACCTCCAAATCCAAGAAGGAATGGTCCAACGACACCCGGCTCCTAAGTCAACATTGTGACCTCTGGAGCTGGCTCTTCTGGGATCGCTTTCAGGTCTGTTCTCTTCACCCCTGATGTTAACATGACCTTTCAAGCATTTGATTGGTGGATTGACACAGGAGCTAACATTCACGTTTGCTCTGATCAATCTTTGTTTTCCACCTATCAGGTCTCAGGTGGATAAGCTATAAGCATGGGGAACAATGCTGAGGCTCGTGTGCTAGGGATAGGACGGATCGACCTGAAGCTGACATCGGAGAAGACCTAACCCTGCGTGGAGTCCACCACGTTCCGGAGATTATGAGGAATCTAATTAGTGGGTCTTTGTTAGTACAATATGGGTACAAGCTTGTATTTGAGTCCAATAAAGTTGTAATAACTAAGGGAACAAATTTTATTGGAAAAGGATTTCTATGTGCTGGATTATTTAAATTGAATGTTTATAATCCTTCGTTTACAATTCTGAATGTTGAGTCTTCGGTCACTTGGCACCAAAGACTAGGTCATGTGAACCATAATTCTATCAAGAAACTCATGACCTTAAACATTA
Organism: Chamaelirium japonicum; assembly: GCA_947650365.1. Classification (NCBI taxonomy): domain Eukaryota; kingdom Viridiplantae; phylum Streptophyta; class Magnoliopsida; order Liliales; family Melanthiaceae; genus Chamaelirium; species Chamaelirium japonicum. The sequence continues at coordinate 89,245,142 of OX393549.1, read as the reverse complement.
TCCCTAAATCCGATACTAGGAATCTCGATAAGTGCGAGATAAGTGTAGAAGCCAAACAGTCTAAGAAATCCTTTAAAACTATCGATCGAGACTCCAAAATACTTGAACTAATTCACAGCGATATCTGTGATTCTGGGAGAACCTCGAGAGGTGGCAATAGATATTTTGTAACGTTTATAGATGATGCTTCAAAATATTGCCACCTATACCTTATTAAGACTAAGGATGAAGTACTCAGTAAATTTAAAATTTATAGAGCTGAGGTTGAAAACCAATTAGACGAAACCATTAAGATCCTTAGGTCAGACCGAGGAGGGGAGTACACCTCAAATGAGTTAAGTGAGTACTGTGAAGACTATGGAATACTCCATGAAGTCACAGCTCCTTATACTCCCCAATCCAACGGTGTAGCAGAGAGGAAAAATAGGACCCTAATGAACATGGTCAATTCCATGTTAATAAGCTCTGGAGTGCCAGAGAACTTATGGGGGGAAGCCCTGATGACAGCCTGTTTTATTCTTAACCGTATTCCCTTCAAACACAATGACTTGACTCCATACGAAATATGGAAAAATAGAAAACCTAACTTAGAATATCTAAAAGTGTGGGGGTGCCTAGCTAAGGTAAAGATCCCCGATAACAAAAGAAAAAAGATAGGACCTAAGACTGTAGATGCCATCTTTATCGGCTACGCTTCAGATAGTAACGCTAATCGATTTTTAGTGTTTAACTCTGAAATAAGCGAAATAGCCAATAACACCATAATCGAAGCTAGAGATGCCTCATACTTCGAAAATATCTTCCCTTATAAGACTAGGATCAACACTAGGATTAATACCAATAACCAGGCCTCCAGTTCTAATCAGGTTACTCATATCGAACCTGAAGTCAAATTAGAACCTAAAGACCAGACTGAACTGGTAACCCAAACCGAACCTAGGAAGAGTAAACGTGCCCGTGTAGAAAAAGTCTTTGATGACTTATATGCACTTCTGGTGGAGAACTCTCCATCCACCTATACAGATGCAATGAAGTCCATAGACTCACCCTTTTGGAAGGAAGCCATAGATAACGAGATCCAATCCATACTTCAAAACTGTACCTGGGAACTCACCAATTTATCTCCTGGTTGTAAAACCATAGGATGTAAATGGGTATTTAAGAAGAAGCTTAGACCCGACGGTACCATAGATAAATTTAAGGCATGACTTGTAGCCAAGGGTTTTACCCAAAAACCTGGGGTTGACTACTTTGATGTCTACTCACCTGTCGCTAGGATAACTACGATTATGATCCTCATTGCCTTAGCTTCAATCTATAAGCTAGTCATACATCAAATGGATGTCAAGACTGCTTTCTTGAATGATGACCTTAATGAGGAAATATATATGGACTAACCCGAGGGATTTACTGCACCTGGACAAGAGGGAAAGGTGTGTAAGTTAATTCGATCCCTCTATGGACTTAAACAAGCCCCAAAACAATGACACATGAAATTCGATGAAGTTATCTTATCCTATGGATTTGATATCAATACAATGGATGAATGTGTATACCATAAAGTAGATGGTAATAATGTTATCATTTTATGTTTGTATGTTGACGATATCCTAATATTCGGTTTAAATATACAAATCATAAATGATATCAAATATTTTTTGTCCCAAAACTTCGACATGAAAGATCTAGGACAAGCCGACGTTATTTTGAACACTAAGATCATTAGGAAAGACAATGGTCTAGTGTTATCCCAATCCCACTATGTCGAGAAAATCCTTAGGAAATTTTACGATCCCGATTGCCAACCGGTATCCACACCATATGATCCAAATACCCATCTGACAAAGAACACTGGACTTCCTAGACTACAGAGCGAGTATGCTCAAATCATAGGATCACTAGATTTTCTGGCCAACTATACTCGACCCAATATCGCTTACGCGGTAAATAGACTTAGTCGTTATACGTCTAACCCGAATGAGTCCCATTGGAACGCGTTAGAAAGAGTCTTTAGATACCTTAAGAGAACCATATCATATGGTCTCCACTATAGTGGATATCTAGCTGTATTAGAGGGATACTCTGATGCCAACTGGATTAGTGACTCGATAGATATTTAATCAACTACCGGGTTTGTATTCCTACTAGGAGGAGGAGCCATATCTTGGAAATCCACCAAACAGACCGTTATAGCTAGGAGTACGATGGAATTGGAAATGATAGCGCTAGATACCACTAGCACAGAAGCAGAATGGCTTCGAGACCTCCTATATGAGATCCCATTGATAGAAAAGCCTTTACCGGCTATATCTATCCATTGTGATTGTTGATCAGCTATTGATAAATGTAATCAAGAGAATGCTGATGTAAAAATAAATCGACATATGAAAGTGAGACATAGATCTCTCAGATATAAGATGAAAAATCAAATAATTGCCCTAGACTTTGTTAGATCCGAAAAGAATTTGGCGGATTATCTAACTAAGGGCCTTTCTAGGACAGTGGTCTTAGAATCGTCGAGGGGGATGGGATTAAGCCCATAAGAAAAATCACCGCAGTGGGAACCCAACCTCACGGAGGTTCAATGGGTAGAAACAAACTGTAGTAGTGATTGAAAATGAGGAGCACTGAATAGTGCTCCCGTCCCTATGACGTCAGTGCTTATTAAAAGCAAGGGGTATGATGAGTTTAAAACTCTTAATAAGTCCAAGACCAATGAGGCAGGGTGTCGCCTTGCTCACACCCCTATTAGGACTTACCTATATGTATGTCGTTGTGAGGCCGCAACTCTGGGACCAGGGCTGCTCCCTAGAAACATACACGAAAAGATATCTGCGCAAGGCCATTAATAGCGCAACCCGCTTAGAATCATCGAAAACTGTACCACGTGTACAACCTGTAGAAACCCGATAAATGAGGCTGGTTCAAAGCGCAGTCCACCAAGTCCTCACGGATGTATACAATTGTACTAAGTGAAGGTTCAAACCGGAAGGTACCTACACCTACTGCGTAGTATAAGGAATCCAGCAAAAGTCTTTATTTATTTGAATTTAATTTTTTTTAATATTTGATGTTTTTAAAACATGTGGGGGATTGTTAGTGAAATGTTTTAAAAAACCACAAACAATGAGCTATTACTGCTGTGCAGTACAGTTGTTGTCCATAAAGCAGGTCACCTTTTGCCCATTTGACCGTTGGGTATAGAGCAGACCACCTTTTGACCGTTGGGTATATAGCAGACCTTTTGCCCATTTGACCATTGGTACCATCAAAGCCTTTGATGAATATACGTTGGCTTTTCATCCAACGGTCACATGGGGTCAAACGGTAACCCATGCACCAAATGCCCAATGGTTTGATGGCTACTTATGGCTGCCCAATGGTTTGATGGCCACTTATGGCTGCCCAACGGTAAAACTTTGGGAAAAGCCTATAAAAGGCACTTGAGACCAATGCTTTGACATAGAAAAAATATTATATTCCACTCTAAAAACTCTGTGCTATTTCTTTCTCATATTTTGGTCAAGAAGAAGTGCTGCAGTTCCGCTTCTTCATTTTCGGAGGGATTTCTTTTATCGGTTTTCTTTAGTGTCACTGGGTTCCTGTAAGTCAATCGAGGTTCGCAAAGCCTTCTTGGAGCCGTGCTGACGAGAAGGAGGTCGCCTGACCGGGGTCGTCGTATCTCCGAGAATCATTGCCACGAGACCCGCACGAGGGGGGGCAATAAGTTTCTTGGGACAACGCCTAGCGTGCTTCGACTATCAGGCCAGAATTTCTAACTTTATTTCTTTGCTATTATTTAATCCATGAAAACAATTTGTATCTAATACAAAACCTAAATAGCGATAAATAATATTTAGAATTATATATATATATATATATATGTATATATATATATGTATATATATATATATGTATATATATATATATGTATATATATATATGTATATATATATATATATATATGTATATATATATATATATATATATATATATATATATATATGTATATATATATATATATATACATATATATATATATATATATATATATATACATATATATATATATATATATATATATATATATATATATATATATATATATATATATATATATACATATATATATATATATATATATATATATATATATATATATATATATATATATATATATATATATATATATATATATATATATATATATATATATATATATATATATATATATATATATATATATATATATAGGTATGCTTGGTTGCGCTGTGCGCTGCCGAACCAAATGTGCGCTGCGCACACGGGCCGTCCGATCCGGGACGATCAAACGGCCGGCCTGATTCCCGCTCCCGCACCGCACGGCCTGCACCGCACCGCACAGCCGATCCCGTACCGAATAGCAACCGTCCGATCGTGCCCACCCGTCCGATCGAGCGGCCGTTACACATTTCGCTGTTACTGTAGCGGCTACAGTAACAACGAAATGTGTTTCGGGCCGTTCGATCGAAGAGTTTGATGGGAATCGAGTGGCCAGAAACACTTTTCGCTGTTACTGTAGCCGCTACAGTAACAACGAAATGTGTAGCGGCCGCTCGATCTCAAATCAAAACACGATCGGACGATTGCTGTGCGGTGTGGGATCGGCTGTGCGGTGCGGTGCAGGCCGTGCGGTGCGATGCGGGAGCGGGAATCAGGCCGGGCCATTTGATCGTCCCGGATCGGACGGCCCGTGTGCGCAGCGCACATTTGGTTCGGCAGCGCACAGTGCAACCAAGCATACCCCTCTCTCTCTCTCTCTATATATATATATATATATATATATATATATATATATATATAGATATATATATATATATATATATATATATATATATATATATATATATATATATATATATAGGGGCATGCTATGCTACGGCATGCGGTGCGTGCGGCACTGCACCGCAGCCGTCTGATGCACGCGCTGTGTGCATCACATGCACGCAGCAGTGCATCAGACGGTTGCGGTGCAGTGCCGCACGCACCGCATGCCGCACCATAGCATTTCTATATATATATATATATATATATATATATATATATATATATATATATATATATATATATATATATATATATATATATATATATATATATATATATATATATATATATATATATATATATATATATATATATATATATATATATATATATATATATATATATATATATAGGGTCAGGATCGGATGACCCAGCAAAATTTGACCCAGCAAATAACCCAGCACCCTCTGAGGCACCTAGAGGTTTTAGAATGGGCTGATTTTTTGTAAACATGTTGTCTATGATATGTTGATCATCCTCACAAAAAATCAGCCCATTCTAAAACCTCTAGGTGCATCAAAAGAGATCTTCAAATCAACGGTTAAAATTGACAGTAAAAAACCGTTGATTTGAAGAGCGCATTTGATGCACTTAGAGGTTTTAGAATGGGCTGATTTTTTGTGAGGATGATCAACATACCATAGACGACATGTCTACAAAAAATCAGCCCATTCTATAACCTCTAAGTGCATCAAAGGGTGCTGGGTTATTAATGGGTCAAAATTTACTGGGTCATCCGATCCTGACCCATATATATATATATATATATATATATATATATATATATATATATATATATATATATATATATATATATATATATATATATATATCACTTTTAGAAAAGTTCGGCAAGGTGAATGACGGTTCCATAGAACCCGCTCTGCCTTGGCAAACCATTTCTAAAAGAATTTTGTGATTTGTCCGTGTATGCTAAAATAACATTTGCTAATCAATTTTTAATCTTAAGAATTTGATTAATTCCTAAATTTGCTAGTATAGAACGATTATATTTCCAACAATATATATATATATATATATATATATATATATATATATATATATATATATATATATATATATATATATATATATATATATATATATATATATATATATATACTAGTAAAAACCCCGTGCCCAAGGTCACGAAAAAGATTTCGAGGGCGACGAAAATATTTTGAGGGCGGTGATAATATTTCGAGGGTGACGACAATATTTTGAGGCCGGCAATAATAATTCATTGGCAACGATATTAATTCGAGTGGCGGGAGGGGTTTCATAATATTTTGAGAGCAACAACGGAACATTTCGTGAGCGGTAACAATATTATTAAGAGGTCCAATAAATTAAGGGCGTCAATAATGATTCGAGGGTGGCAACAAAACCTTGGCAGTTGTCAATCTCATTCAGCCCGACCGGAATGCAAACTAATGATTATGGTAAAAACCCCGTGCCCAAGGTCACGGAAAAGATTTCTAGGACGACGAAAATATTTCGAGGGTGGGGATAATATTTAGAGGGTGGCGGCAACATTTTGGGGGCGGCAAAAGATTTTGAGGGCATGAAAAATTTTTAAGGGAGGGGTCAATATTTTAAGGATGGTAACAATAATTTAAAAGTGGTAATAATTTAAAAGAGATGATAATATTTCCATAAAAGCATTTTGGCAAGGACACATACATTAGTTGGGGGTGACAAAATTCACTAATAACACAACTACACTAATATTTTGTGTGAATGGACTCACGGACTACGTCGTATGCTCACAATATTTTGATGTAGGTGGGCCCCACTGATGAATCACATTCGAATGATACTGCAGGCCACAAACATTGGTTGCTTCTGTTTGCTCCCCTCAGATTGTTTGTTTTTTTCCCTGGGTATTGACAATTGCAATTCTGTGGCAGTTAAGAAGTGTTATTGATCCAAAATGACACTTCAAGAAGGGAGAGAAATCCAAGGCACTCCCCAAGTATTTCCAGGCAAGATGCATGCTCTTTCGATTGCGTTAAAAAAGCATTTACTCTACTATTAAGCGCCACTAAGGCCTCCCTCTCCCTCATTATTTATAATTTTCCATTTTTTGGCCAATGTTCAGATGGGTACGGTGATTGAACCTGCGTCCGAGTTCTTCTCGGGCAGGCTGACGAAGAAAGAGAGGAAGACGACATTTGCTGATGAGCTGCTCTCCGATCCTACCCTCAAGGCGTACAGGTCTCATAAGCCTACAACCTTCTATTGCAAGAGTGAATATGATCTTTGCCAAGTGTTATTTCACTTTTGGGTCCTGAAAGTAGTTTTGTGTGTTGGAACTGGATACCATTCTATGGTATGAAAAAGTTTGGCGTCACACATTTCCATCCCGTGTAAGAACCCCATCTAAAAGAGCAATGCTATTTAGCCATCCTGGTTTCCATCCAGATGGGGCCATCCTGACATGGCACCTGATCAGAACCGTCCCTTTGCCTACCGGTCGAGACTAAGTGTTATTCACCATTCAGGTCTGGGTGCAACGGACGGCTGTGATCAGTGCGACATCAGGATGGCTCGATCCAGATGGAAATCAGGATGTCTGAATAGCATTTTCTCATCGAAAAATAAAGTTGTTTTATCAACCTATTGCTTGAGGAATTAATATTTAGCCCCAACAGGTCTCTTGTACCCAAAAAAAATAAAAGTTGCATGTGAATCCTCTTGTACCAAAACTTCTTGTCTTGGATCTAGATCAAGTGCCTATTGAAGCTAGAGTTTAGTGTAATCAGCATCAACCAAACCTTACCGAAACTATGATGTTGTGTTATGTTGCGACTTCCGCATGAAATTTTATTGGATCCTTCTTGTGACGCAATGTTGATGTGTATTTTTTTCATTGCTGTTACAGGAAACGTAGGATCCTCGAAATCGAGGAAAAACATCGTCCTGGTGGTGTCGGGAAATGGAAGAACAGGGGGCGCCAGACGATGAAACGTGCTAAGCAGAGAAGGAATTAGTCGGTCCAAGAAATAAGGGTGCTGCCATCTTCTGAGGTGGAACCAAAACTTATCATGGGAGTGTTGGTGATAACCTTTCTGTTGCTGATGATGTCGACAATTGCGGGGTTCATGGTGTCGATTATGTCGCCCCCAATGTGGGGACCTTATTATGACTGGACTCGAGGTGAATAAAAGCAAGTAGATAAACAAAATAAAATACCAAACAATTTGATATTTCAAAAATAAGTTTGACATGCATAATAAACGTTTAAGACATAGCTGGAAACTTTGTTCAAATTGCAACAATCAAGTTAACATCAAATTGCTAAAACCGTAATATATCTTGAAATAGCAAAAACCATGTAACCTCTTTAAAAAAATATATAACCAAATTACAAAACTAAAGAGTTAAAGTAACAAAGTCTTACTTTTTTATACATAGAAACTCGTACTTTAGATGCATTCCATGATAACTATATGAGTAAACCTTCAAATTGATACAATCTAGTTAACAACAAATTACTAAAGCTGTAATACATCTTGAAATAGAAAAAAAACATAATGCATCCAGCCAGACACTGAATATGGAATTGGGTAACAGCCGGTAGATGAGATGCTTGGGTATCACCCCGTTCATCGTGGGGCCGTCGTAGGGGAGCCCGCTGCTCAGGACCCTCACGACCTTCCGAGCTCCGACCATGTCAGCCTCCCCGTTTGTGCTGTTGCCGAGGACTTTGTGGGTGTGGAGGTCTCGGAGGGTGGTGTCATCTATGAACATGAAGAAGCAAATGGCTTCCAATGTCTACATGGTTGCAGCTTATTCTCGTAGTAAGTCTCCATTTACACCCTCAAAGACTCCACATCTCCCCATTTCCTCCACCTCGCGGTGGCCATGGGCTCTTCCATGGCTATGGCCAAACCCATGTCTAAAGGAGTTGAGGCTGGTGATGGATGGGATGACATGGAGATTGTAAAGAAAGAAAACAACACAAAAAAAAAAGCAACACAAAGACACTATGTTAGTAAAAAAATTTGACACAAACAAATTGGGAGAGAGAGAGAGAGAGAGTTGAAGGGGAAACCTGATCGTCGCGGCGGGCTGCTGAGGAGTGGATCTAAGAGAAGGGACGACATGGAGACTGTAAGAACAAAAAAATCAGCAACACAATTGGAGACTGTTGGTCCCCACAACCATGCCAAGCCCATTGGATAACAGGTTTTTCAGGCTCTTGACCGGCCTACAACATGCACTTGGCTCAACACACTCGATGAGGTCCGTTCACACCATCAGTAATATATTTAACAATGAAGATAACAAATATTCTTAGACATGCAAACACCATTGAATTTCTCTAAAAAATCATGCAAGATTATAGAACCAATAATTGGACATAGCAAAATCAAAAGAATATACCCAAACCAAAACAAAAATTGCATGAGAAAGCCCGCCAACTTTCGGGGCTAAAAAGTCGTGGACGGAGAAAGTAACAAAATAAGAATGAAAAGGTAGTACGATCCGCAATTTGGAATGGGTAAGAACTATGGATCAGATATTACGTCGTGACAGATGGTTAATGAGTACTTGTGTTGCACCAAACAAAAAAACCATTCGATAAACTAATGATTAGGGTATGCAGCTCGGTGGCAATTTGTGCAAAAGATGAAACCAAAGTAAGAGACTTTGGCTTGAAACCAATTCATTCAAAACTCAATCATAACCCATGCGAACATCATACTTCAAACAATTTACAAACAAAATAGAGGCCTGATTACTTCATTATGTATTCTATATAAGGAAATACCTGCAGTGGATCATCTTTAATGATTGTCTTCCTCAGTTGCAACTTTAAAAAGGAAAGAGTGGTCGTCAAGCCATTACAACACTGAGAGGTGAAGCAGATCCCTTCAAGTAGAAAAGAAAGAGATCAAAATGTGATCAAGTTTATAAAACTATCCAAACCAATTAACCACACGATCTATGGAAGGAAATACCTGCAACTCCAAGTATTTGAAGTAATAAAGGTCATCCAGTCGCAATCAAGTCTTTAGAATTACTGTCAGAAAGTCTTTAGTGGGTCTTAGAAGCATAGACAGAACCCTATGTCTTGGCATGCTTCCAAATGAAAATTGATATAAAGAGAGAATTGCTATGAAGAGGAATTCACCCACAATTAAACTAAGCCCTATAAAATACTTAGCTCTGCTTTGGCTTCACCGGGTGATGGGTTGCCCTTGGGAACGTCAGGAGACAGCAAGGACCTGCAGGCAAGCGACTGCGAGCATTAGCATATGGGGGTTGCCTCAGTGGGAGGGGGAATCACAGAAGCTCCAGACACAACACACAATCCATCCATTCCGATGCAGAATACATGAACCTAACCTCTCGAAACACTCCTGAAATCGATATTAAATCGAATCGAGCGAACCGGGCTCTTAGGTTTACCAGCAAGAATCCTGATTCCAAGCTCCGTTGCTACTTTCGGCCTCTCCTCTGACTCTCTTCAGAGCATGAGCTGGACAGCGCACATGTTTGGTCAGGCATCAATGCCTGGTGAGCTGATTATTTAGTCCGTTGACCTTCAAATCTTTCTCAACTACAGATTTTAATCAAATCATACCGTTATTTTAGACAAACCGATCCTTCCCTTTGAGTCTCTTCCTTTGAATGGCGTTCAAGTCCGACCTGTAATATAATAGTAACTTAGCTCAACATATTTGTAAGCAGAGAATCGAGTCACCAAGAGACAGGGTCCAACGAATCAAACTAATGAAATTGAGGTAATGTACGCGCACAAAATGGGGACTTGATCAAATCCAGAGGCTGCTGGCTCAGGGATGGCTTTAAGTACATTATTATAAATGGAATTGGGCAAGATTTTCATTCATGTGGCGTCAACTTTATTCAAAAGATGATCTTATGCTAAATGTTCATAGATCAAAAGATAAATTACACTTTACCCCCATGAAGTTCAGCCCAAAACCGCTTAACCCCCTTATAGTTAAAAAACTACATTTTGTCCCTTCAATTCAGTTTTGATTTGATAGAAATTACCAAAGAGGAAATTTAGTAGTTGACAAAAGGGAGTATTGTGCAACCATTGAAGGCTATAGGACCTTCGATTCAGTTTTGATTAGATAGAAATTGCCAAAAGAGGAAATTTAGTAGTTGACAAAGGGGGTACTGTGCTACCATTGAAAACTATAGGGACCGATTTGGAACAAAATAACTTCAATGGGGTTAAGTGATTCTGGGCTAAACTTCAAGGGGGTAAAGTGTATTTTACCTAGATAAAAACCAACCCTTTGCAAGTGCTAATGAGCCAGAAATATTGGTGAATTATTTAGTAGTTTGACGTGATACCCATTCTTATGTGCGTGAACAACCAATCATCCAAAATTTGTGATATCTTTTACAGTAGGAGTCTAGCATCCCATGTGCTGAGTCCACAGTATAGAACAGATGTAGGGCCACAGTCATAGTGGCCCAATAAATAAGCCAATCAAATTATGCAAAGGGGGGAAAACAACCAAGCATCAGGCCACCACCCTAGCTGGCAACAGCCCCATCAGCTCTTTACTCCTACTACTAATGTCCAACATTAAGAAGGACAAAGTGATTTGCTGCACTTGCTTACGGCCCAATCAAGGTCTGCCATTATGCACTTTTTAAAAGATCGGATTAAGCCCAAACTGATAATTAATGCCTGCTTTCGATTTGTCTAATCGATCAATTATAGATCAGTTCTATACTTCTATGGATATTCGTTCACAAATCTATATAAATATTTTCTATGAATATTCGTTCACAAATCTGTATAGATAAAAAATCGTATACCTCAAGAGAGCAAAATTATTTCTAGGCTTCTAGCCATCTATTCACATAAACCTTTCTCCAATATTGCAAAATATAAACCAATCATAATTCATATAAACCAAATCACATACAAAATATAAACCAATCCACATACAAAATAGGTTGGGATTGAAATAGGCGATCACCACGCATTCTATAAATTTTGGGATTGAAAGGAGGGGGGCTGACAATATAGTATTCTATGATGCAATTTTATATAATGTCCCGAGGTAAAGAATAATGTCTTCTCAATACAATTGGCGTAATTCATGGTTTTCTCATTAATTAAAACTTAAAAGAGGGCCTTACATAACAAATGTTACAAAAATAACTGAGTGTAAATGAAATTAGCAAGAGAAAAGTATTCGATCAGCTTTGCTAGAAAACATCCCAACTGATCGAGGCATTACTTGAAACAAAAAAGAATGACGACAACTGTCCCATCTATTCCGCCTCTATTGCGAGTTGAATGAACGATCGAAACCGGCGATGACCAACTCCGATATCACTATGGCTGGCCCGAAGGCTAAGTGCAGGAGCACTAAGGCCCGACACAGTGATATCGGAGTTAATCGTTGCCTGTTTAGTTTCTACAGAAATTCATATTCATTTCTAGCTGGGAAATAAAAGAAAGAATCAAACACAGTGACCCTAGAGATAAGTGGTCCTTATGGACCAAATCACACCAATACTTGTATGATTCTTGAATAGAGCTCTGCATATGGAAACAAATCATTAAGATAGAATGAAACCTGAGCAGAAGCCTCACCAAGCTCACGGGCTGCAGGGGTCAATCGGCTAGTCTTTCTAGTTTCTTCAAGACTGGAAAAAAATAGTAATAAGCTTAGAAATTTAAAGCTTAGAAAAAGAGACAAAGAGAGGGGGTTCCAACATGGGTGGACGGACAGACTGCGATCGTCAATCTGCTATTCTTCCTTTTCTTCCATTGACGAATGATCTGAGGAACGAAAAAAACATTCAAACCCACAGTGACACACACAGAGAGAAAAGAGAGAGAGAGAGAGAGAGAGAGAGAGAGAGAGATTTTATTAAAGACATTAAGTACTCATTTGCGGCTCATCATATTTTGATCGCCACATAGACGGATTGGCATGGTAGCAACGGCCGCATCGAGCCCAACACGTCGAATAAGACTATCCTAAAACCAAAAGAATAAAATCATGACAGAGAGAAGCAACAAAGAAAATAAAATCTTTTAATTATATCAATCGGATTCATCAGTTAAATTTAATCCAATTGGTTTACAAACCCAACAAAAATGATAAAATCTCCTTAACCATATCTTGTAAGGGCATCTTCATCCCTTACTAAAATCGTTCCTCAAATTTGAAATTGAGTAAAATCCCCTCAAAAGCAGCTCCAGCCCTTGACTCCAACTTATACCAAATTGAGTTTTAATTGGATTTTTTTACCAAATCGATGGAGACTCAAATCCCAAATCAAATTCTAACGGTCATCTGCAAAGACCTTCCTATTTACAAATGTGCCATCCAATGGTTGGATAAAAGCCCCAAAGAGAGATCGAATGGGAGAAATTGGAAAACGGGATCTGAGTAAAAATCTGGGTAAAGGGTTGGGTAGCTAACCTCTAGAATTTAACAAAAAAATCAGCACCTTAAGTTAAGTCTTAAAAAATTCACTTTAATCCTAGAAATAAACGTCTTGGATTAAATGAGGCTTGTTGTCAAAAAATAAGCACCATTCGTCCAGAAAAATAAGATGCGGGTATTTTATTCTGCTCATTTTATGTCAAAAAATCAGCACATCTAGGTATTCTATTCTGCTCATTTTATGTCAAAAAATCAGCACCTCTAAGATCCTCTCGATTCTCTTGCAGCCTCCTCACTATCTCTCTTGCAGATGGGACCTCGATCTCCTGTAACTGAAGAGGCAGAAAAAAAAAAATCAGGATCTATTGTGTTCAGAAAAAGAGAGAGAGAGAGAGAGAATTGTGAATTCCTATTTTTTCTTTTAGAATTCTGCTTACTGCATAATGCAAATCATCTTGAGAGTCGTTGATGCTTGCATTATGCAGTTTTGCTATTATTCACACCCAAGTATGCAGTTTTGAGAGTCGTTGATCCTTGCAAGTATATAATTATTAGAGGAATATTTTGCTGAATTCTGAAACAGCAAAATAGGAAATCAGAAAAAGAAACAGCAAAATAGGAAAAAGGACCTCAATCTCACCTGTTATTCCTCGGAGATATGGGCGCTCATCTTGAAACAGAGAGGGGGGAAAAGAAAACGAACACATCAGTAAAACTAAAAC